>BLSH010054735.1:205831-223910 GCA_018402905.1 Glandirana rugosa | reverse complement strand
CCTAATAATTTTACTTTTGACCCGTGTAATGAATACAACTCCCTCTGGACCTATATCTTTTGATAAATTTGTTAAAGAAGACAAGTCAGAAGAGTCTTAATTTAATACGATTGTTATTGTTCAACTCCTTAGTATAACCAAGATCTTTACTACCAACTAAAATCCTAAAGACCTCTAGAGACTTCTAAACCCCCATGAATAAAGACTACTAACTTGAATAAATGTCTACTCTACTTGTCACACTGGTCCGTCACTTTTTTCGCTTATCTTAAGATCATACGTAGTGATCTCCCTAGTGGTCATCACAACTCGCTTGGGCCTGACATTGCAAGCCCAGGCATGGCTTGAAAGCCCACAGGCACCGTGCCTGGGCCTGGGCAACGATTTTTGAAATGTCCGGGTCCGGGTCCGTGCCACGGACACCCGAAAGTTCGGTACGGACCCGAACGTTACAGTCCGGGTTCGCTCAACACTACTGGTGATCCCTCTAGTGATGCATACTAGAATTCTATTCGCTTTTTTCACTGCCTGGTCACACTGTTCATCTCATCTGTAAATAAGTTCAATCATCAGAAATAAGTACCCCCAAATCTTCAGAGATCTCCAGAAATCCTAAAATCAACCATCATTTCTAGAACCAATATGATTCCTCAACTTGTTATTGTTAGCATAATTTAATTCTGAGAAGACTGAACAGAAGAAATTGTTTAAATAGTTTTCTATATCCAGGTCTCCCTCAACATAAGTAATGTGCCCAGTTTTCATTTTAATAATCCCATTGTACTTTTTCCTTCTATCACTGTACCTAAAAACGTTTTTATCTCCTTTCTTAATAGATTTAGCAATTTCCTCATCTTTGTGTGCTTTGACAGCACTGATAACATGTTTAACCTCCTTTTGTTCATTTTTATACACTTCTGTATTAGCTACACTTCCTGTTTCCTTGAATCTCCTATATGCTGTTTTTTTTCCTTTACTATCCTACTTACCTCTTTAGCGAACCATATTGTTTTCTTCTTCTGTTTATTCATACTAATTTGCCTGGCATATAATCTAGTTGCCTCCAGGATGGTATACTTTCACAGTGCCCAATAATTACTTACTCCTGTAATTTTACTCCAACCTTTCAAATAATTTTTTATAAGTGTTTCCATTTTAGCAAAGTTTGTCCTTTTTGAAACCTAAAACTTTTGTTTTTATACAGTATATGATTTTTCAGTTCTTGTTTTAATATCAAATCAAAGACATTTGTTATCACTAGAACCCAAATTTTCTCCCACCACAACATCAGACAATTGATCCCCATTTGTCAGTACTAGGTCTAGAATATTATCACCTTGGATTGGGCTTTTAACTCACCAAAATGTCAAAAATTCATGCTTATTGTCCATAAAAAATAGTAGTAAAATCTATAAATACCAAAAATTGAAATTGAACACCAAAACACCTCCACCACACCATGACAGACAATCTCATTTTTTCCTTGAGTTATGGAAGACAATGGTTGTGTAATGGATCCCACTTGTTCCCTAGATGTGGACAATTGTCTTTGACAGGGCTTAGTGATCTGACTGACGGCAATAGAGACAAAGATTCAGTTCACATCTGCGTTTCTTTTCAGCAAAGCTGAGAGCTCCAATCTGCATAGGTTCAGGTTCAGGTTCATAGCTGACAAACGATTTAGCCATTGGTTGATGATTGAATAAGGAACTAAAGTCAATGGATCTTTGTTTCTCAAATCGTCTCTCCATAAATCGTCTATCGATCTTAATGCTCAATTTAATAAAGTCATCAAGACCATTGAGCGTATCCATTCTGGATAGTTCATCTTTTATATTCTCAGAAAGTCCTTTTCTAAAGTGAAAGCACTTTGCACTGTCATTCTAGGTGGTATCAGTTACCCATCAACGTCTCCCTTGGCGCAAGTTCAGTAAAACTGTTTCAGGAGTTGCACTGCGATTTGGAACATTGAAAATTAAATTCATGGTGATCACAAACCTCTCAAAATCTCCTAAAATCGATTGGTCTTGCTCCAAGTATGGTAGACCCATGCCATGGCCTCATCAATGAACAGAGATATAATAAAGCCTGTCTTGGAGCGTGGGGTTGCAAATCGGTTAGGTTGCAGGTGGAAGTGCAGTCGACATCGATTCAGAAAGCCTCTATAGAGTTTAGGATCCCCATTGAATTTATCAGGCACAGGGAAGCGGTTTGAATCACAGTTAGTAGTGGTCTGCAGGCGTTGCTGCGCGAGTTGTGTTTGCAATTTAATTACTTCTCCCTGTAACTCTTGCACTCGTGCTTGCAAGCCTGGAACGACCTTAGTTAGTGAGACAGCATGTTCACGCAAAGATCGTGACAGTGAGGCGGTCTCCATGTTGTGGCCAGATTATTCTGTTAGGAGAATACCTGTAATGAGTGGAGAGCAATGGCCAACAACGTCAGACAAGCTCAGTCCTCTGGTCTGCTAGAGATAGCAAAGTCTGAATAGCTAGACCAATGATCAGTGTTGGGGCCACAAGCCAAGGTTGATGCAGGAGGGAGTTTCGTAATCAAGGTCACAAGCCAAGGTCGATGCAGGAGGAGAGTTTCGTAGTCGGGGTTGTGACGAACGTGGGTATCAGATCACTGCCCTCCTCACCGACAAGCGACCGAAGACCCCCCTGATCTAATACCGCGCTTGTCACTAACGTAACAATGCCATTCTCAGCTGCTTTCAGCACAAAGATTTCCCAGTTTGCGGGACCACCGTGTAAATGACAGCCGCCTGAGAGCGATTGTTACCGGGCTAATTCAAACAATTAGCCCTTTCTCTGCCACCACCTCTATTGGAGCCAGAGGAGCTCAAACTTTCAGCAATACCAGTATCTCAGAATAACCACCTGTAACACACGCTGTCACCGCAGACAGGTATATCCAGATGCGTTATTTTAAAAACAGTAGTGCTCTTCAAAGGAACAGATTCGTGATAGTTGCATTAAGAGCTTTAGGGACAAAATTAACACTTTTCAAAATATGGTTTAATAATGAAAAGGTCAAGTTTTAGGTGCAGTAAAATATTTACAGAAAAATAAAGGTACAAAAAAATGAGACAAAATTACAGCGGCAAAGAACAGAATGAAACGGAAATACTACTTGCATTTGAAATGTCCGTAACTAATCAGTGTTTCTAAGATGATTTCCTGGTTCTCTGATGTTGCTTCATTTATGGTAATTGAGAACTGACAATTGATCTTGGCAGTCCCTTTTCTCTGGGTGACAAGGGGGGGAGCCATATACCTCTGGCCATTCGCATGAGTGGGCATTTTCTTAGACAATATCTAGGGCGGGCCATTGCGATACATGCTTCATAATCCACCTGTGGTTTATGAAAATCATATCTTGGGATTGGGCCGCCCGGCAAACCTCACAGTAAGAAATTCAATCTGAGAATGCATAAAGCTCTCAAATGACTCCAACCATGAGAGTTCTGAGACCTTCTAGGACCCTGGGGAGGGAATAGACTAGTTCTATCCCTCCTTGGGTAACAAAGGGGGAATGTTTATACTTTAATTATCCGGGCTGAAATTCGACATTCAAATATGTATGTTTTATCACTATGGCATACTTCTAACGGAAATTATGAACTTATATATTTTTGGGGTTTTAAGACAGGGAGAGGGTCATCCCAAGGTTAGAGTTGCCTGGGTAATTTATGGGCCCGCATGTCCAAACATCAGTTTGGTTTATGTTTGTTTAACCACTTGCCGACTGCCAACCGCAGGTTGACGGCGACAAGGTGGATCGATATCGCAAATCGCCATCATACGACATCATGCACTGTGTTCGGGGGGGCCAGGGAGCGGGTGCGGCGGGCTCGATCTCCGCCGGCTACCTGTGATGCCCCCCCGCAGTGAAAGAACGGAGGTCCGTGTAAGTAAACACGGATCTCCGTTCTGTGAGGGGGGAAGGGCTGTGATCACAGACTTCCTCTATATGGAAGCTGTTAGAACACGCCCAGGGAACACAGTTAACCCTTAGAGCGCCCCCTCCAGGTTAACCCCTTCACTGCCAATGGCATTTACACAGTAATCAGTGCATTTTTATAGCACTGATCGCTGTATAAATGCCAATGGTCCCAAAAAAGTGTCAAAATGGTCGGACATGTCTGCCACAATATCGCAGTACCGCAAAAAATCGCAGATCACCGCCATTAGTAGTAAAAAAAATAAAATAAAAACCCCAGAAATTAATTCTCATCATCCATAAACGCGGCCACTTTTGCGCAAACCAATCAATAAACGCCGATTGCAATTTTTTTTTATCACAAATATGAGGAAGAATATAAATCGGCCAAAATCGATGAAAAAAAATGTTTTTTTATATATTTTTTTGGATTTGTATTTTAGAAAAAAATAAGAAATTTGGGTTTTTTTGCAAAATTGTCGCTCTTCTTTTGTTTATAGGGGCGATCAGAAATGATGCAGCAGTGATCAAATACCACCAAAAGAAAGCTCTACTTTTGGGAAAAAAAGGACGCAAATTTAGTTTGGGTACAACGTTGCACGACTGCGCAATTGTCAGTTAAATTGACGCAGTGCCGAATCGCAAAAAGTGCTCTGGTCCTAAAGTGTGAAATCCTTCCGGGGCTGAAGTGGTTAAGATAAGCGAACAGGCCCCTTCTTCCTGACCAGTTATAGACCATGATCAGATGGCCCCATTTGAAGTTGATCTGGCCAGAAAGGGAGGGGGTAGAAATGAGGAGTCTTGTCCCGAGGACTGGCAGTGTTAAAAGGAGAAAAAAAATCAAAGCTTAGCATCCATTTACGTAGCTCCCCTTCCAAGATAGAGTCAGTTTTGCTTCATGCATGATATCATTACTTCGTGTGTGTCTCATGCGTGATATCATCACCGGGGTCACAAGCCATACCCCTGATGAAGGGCCTGTTTCCTAACCCGAAACATATATGTTGGGTACCGAATTCCACCTTTGGACAACGGAAATACTCGTTTTGTAATTTCATCTTCGAACTACATGTGAATGCATCATTGGTGAACTGTATCTGCATTACTATATTTTTTATATACTACTCCTTTATTGCTTATACTAATTGTCATGTTTGTATGAATATTGGTCCCTCTTGTGAGTGACAAATATTTCTTCTTTTTTATATGGATGAAATAAATATATATTTTTATACATGTGGCTTGGTTTACCTATTTAAAGTCCCACCCAGTGGGTAGCTCTCTTTGTACTGGGTCACAAGCCAAGGTCGATGCAGGAGGAGAGTTTTGTAGTCGGGGTCACAAGCCAAATTAGTTTCCAAACAGCAATAGGAGTAGCACAGGTAGTAAGCAGGACCAGGCTACAATAATCTGGCAACAGGAAGTGCAGAGGAAAGGTTTTTATAGGAAGTTAATGGGAGGAGCAAGGAGTTCAAGGTTCAACAGCAGTCAAGACATAAGGCAGGGTTTCCCAATGGATCAAACAGGATGTCCAATAGATCAGGCAGGGAGCTGTCCAGCATCCCAGATAGCTCAGTGAGAAGAATCAATGCCAGACACAGAAGAGGTCCCAGGTTTGATCCCAGGTCCTGACACTGATCCTAGATATTTATAGGTAGACTATTTATGAGTATAGTATAGAATCCTGTCCAGCTGTTGTGAGGACAGATGGAGTTTACTGTCAGATTCCCATTTTGCAAGGTAAGGAGGGACAAAGTCTTCCCTTGGGGCAATAAGAATGTTATACATATTTAAGACAGTGAAGTTGATTTACTAAAGCTGGAGAGTGTACAATCTGGTGCAGATGTGAATAGAAACCAATTATCTTTCAGTGTTTTTGTCAAAGCTTAATTGAACAAGCTGAAGTTAGATGATTGGCTACCATGCACAGCTGCACTAGATATTGCACTCTTCAGTTTTAGTAACTCAACCCCAGTTTGTCTTTGATGGGGTGGGATTTGATGTTCACATTCTCTTTTTCAAATTGAGTAAAAGGTCTGGAGGATGAAGACACAGAAGGGAGGGAGTGGAGAAAATACGATAGTTGGGAGAGCCTCCGTGTCCTGAAATGTGAGAGTTGTTGGTCTGAGGTTAATTGTTGTGTTGTTAGGAAGGAGTGGGCCTGGATCATCTTGCACTGGATTAGGTCCTTAACCTCTTGTTGACCCTGCTATAGCTGAATGATGGCTACAGTGTGGCCGGCTAGTTCTGGGATGTTGTCATATGACGGTGTGCCCCAATTGTGCCTGGTGTCCGGAGGACACTGCTGATCACAGACTGAGGTAAAGAGCCAATCAGTGACTCTTTACCACAAGATCAGTTGTGTCCAATCACAGCTGATCATGCATTTAAACAGAAGGCGGTTATCGGCACTCCTTTCCACATGCTGACAGCATGAGGAGAGGAGAAAAGAGCCAATTGCCGGCTTCTCTAAAAGGGACATGTAAACTGATAATCAGGGCACTGATTATCAGTGTCCTGATTATCAGTACAGTCCCAACATTGCCCACCAGTGCTGCCAATCTGTGCCCACCAGTGCTGCCAATCAGTTCCTACCAGTGTCCACCAGTGCTGACAATCAGTGCCCCCAAGTGCTTACAATCAGTGCCCATCAGTGCTGACAATTAGTGACCATCAGTGCCTCCTCATCAGTGTTATATATTGGTGCTGCCTACCAGTGTCCATCAGTGCTGCCTATCAGTATCACCTACCAGTGCCCATCAGTGCCATCAATCAGTGTCGCCTATTACAAACTATGAAAACGTTTTTGTATTTCTTCAAAATTTTCAATCTTTATTTGTTTACTTAGCAAAAAATCAAAAACCCAGCGGTGATTAAATACCACCAAAAGAAAGCTCTATTTGTGTGAAAAAAAAAATATAACAGATTTGTTTAGGTACAGTGTTGCATGACCATGCAATTGTCATTCAAAATGTGACAGCGCTGAAAGCTGAAAATTGGCCTGGGAAAGAAGGAGGTATAAGTGCCCAGTAGGCAAGTGGTTAGAATGAAGATATTCAACCCCAATCTGAAAGGCCAAGTTGCCAATGATAGGGTAAATGGGTGATGGGGAGATAATTCCCTCTGTAAAGAGATTGCTGCATAGTTCCCATGTACTACCAATTGTGGGGTGATCTTTAATCTTGGGAGGGACATTTTTCTGGCACCAGGGGAGAGTGAGCATTTTAGTGTGGGCTTGTTCTACTTCCACCCTTTGTTTCAGTGAGCCCTGGCGGCACCAGTCAATCACCCTTAAGGTAACAAGCCACATAGTAAAGCAAGACATCTGGTAATGCAACTCCCTGTCTTTGCATAATGTGAGAATTGACCATTTCAGCCTCAGGGGTTTATGAGACCACCAGGACCGGTTAAAAATGCAATGTATCTATCTATGGACTTGATGTATGATGTCCATATAACATTATCACGGGTCTGGAGGGAGGGGATGAATCCCACTTGGTCATGATGTACAATATTCTGGATTGCACCCTCCAATCGGATTGCAACGTTTTTAGTAAACAATTTCAAATCGGCATTTAGTAGTGAAATTTGGCAG
Organism: Glandirana rugosa; assembly: GCA_018402905.1. Taxonomy (NCBI): domain Eukaryota; kingdom Metazoa; phylum Chordata; class Amphibia; order Anura; family Ranidae; genus Glandirana; species Glandirana rugosa. The sequence continues at coordinate 216,370 of BLSH010054735.1, read as the reverse complement.
TAATTGTAGCAACCAAGGGGATGCTTACCTTCTTTTAGAATCTTGAGTAATCTGTTCCTCTTTGGACAGACTACCGGAAGTAGTGTTAGGAGGGGACAGATTGTATAAAGCTGAGTAATATTCTTGGAACACTTCAGTAATAGCAGAAGAGTCATATACCTTGATGCCTGAAAATTAGATTATTACCACCAATCATATCAAGGGTCTGCCAACATCCCATACAGAACAATAGAAAAAAATACTCCCCCAGTACATTAGTGGGACTTTTTACGGCAGTACATACATCAAGACAGTTGAAATAAAATCATAATCAATGTTATTGTATTGTTAACAGACTTCTGTATAAAAAATAGTGTACCATAAGGTCACATACATATAATGATAAAAACAACGTGGCATATGTTTACAATTCGATGACAAAATATTACAATCCTTATAGAGATGTGGAGCAATTATCTTCTTGGGCATAAGCCCAACATGTTTCGGGACAATTACCCTTCTTCAGGGGCGGTCACATATCCCCAAGATGAGTGCTCTAAAAAACATACATGAATTATTATAAGCCGTTGTTCACAATGTACATAACTTTGGGCCGGGGGGAACACAATGAAAGACTACTCACCACACACTGCTGGAATGAACGTACATGCCATTCATGTATGTTTTTTAGAGCACTCATCTTGGGGATATGTGACCGCCCCTGAAGAAGGGTAATTGTCCCGAAACATGTTGGGCTTATGCCCAAGAAGATAATTGCTCCACATCTCTATAAGGATTGTAATGTTTTGTCCTTGAATTGTAAACATATGCCAAGTTGTTTTTATTACTATATGTATGTAACCTTATGGTACACTATTTTTTATACAGAAGTCTGTTAACAATAAAATTGATTATGATTTTGTTTCAACTGTCTTAATGTATGTACTGCCGTAAAAAGTCCCACTAATGTACTGGGGGAATACATTTTTCTATTGATGCCTGAAAATGGATTTATTTTGGGGATATAAGAACATGCAAATTTGGTCTGTAGGGCCTAGGAAAGTAATATGCTACATTTATCCTTGTATTCAGAGAAGGTGTGCCTGCTGGTGAGAGCCATATAGGGGAAGAACAGGTAGAGCAATGAAGAGAGGAAAGAAAGGAAAATTTAAGTGGTCCAAAAACGAAAAGTTCAGCACCAAAGCACATGTTGAAACCAGACATCCCCCCATGAGCTGTGGTGGCACACTAGTAAACATCTAAAGTTTTGAACAAAAATTACCTTTCAGTATCACTGCCACAAGAGACAATGATGTAACCTATTGGAGCCTGGATGCAAACATAGGGAAGCCTGTGCGAGAAGGTAAGCCGTGTAAGACTGAAGGAATAAAACCTTTATATAGTACACATCAGAAAAACAGATGTGGAAGAAACAGAGAAACCACTGTGAGCCATAGGCTAAAGCTAAACAGTGAAAGCCTAAACACAGTACTCCATTTAGGTGTACATGAGTTCTATAAAGCAACTATTGACTAAATGATTCTAAAGTGTGAATAGTCAGTTCTGGTGCCTTTACAAGTAAATTATCTGAACAACCCCGCAATCCATTTCCACCAATTGTTCAAAGAGAACCCCACGAGAGTCAGGGTATACAACACCGCTTCCCATATAGAAGAAAATAAAACCTGGTAGAATGGCGTGTGTGGAAGAATAATTAAAATAGGCCAGGGAGATCACAGGAAGGAGCCGTCCCAAGATAAGCCCACATATAGAGTCAGGAGCTCTGTACAAGAGGGCATCCCAGTAGGGCAAATAGACAAAAAGATAAGTACAATTATATAACATTAACAATGAAGGCCTTGGATAATTGATCAGGAATCAGCAAATGGTCAAATAACTAAGAAAGGCATATATTGTTTAACAGGTAAACAGAAACCTACTGAGAAAACTGATATTAGAGTATGGAGCACATTAACAACTTGCTAAAAAAGGCTCTGCCAAAGATTAAGAGACCATTGGGCTCTTCACAAGATCAGAAAGTGAAGGTTAGAGGGCTGATGGAACAGTGTGTCCATAGTTTACTGTGCCAAGTCCGCCTCAGGGGTAACAGAGCATGAGACACTCATAATTGGTAAGGAGGTATGATAGTCATAATGCAAAGTGGCCTGGAGCAGGGGGTCCATGAATGCTGTGCAGGAGTGGTAAGTCAGGGTTCATTGCATTATGGCTAGGCAGGTGCACGGCCCATGTCTGCAGTGTCCAGCCAGTTCGAGACCATAATTGGTGGAATGTTGATGAAGCTGAAGAGATTGGGTAGTTGATCTGGGGGGTGTAAATTGAATAATCCCTCCTTCTCACGGTTTTGAATGTGGAAGAGGTGTCCCAACTTACATTGTATATGATGTTGTGGCTTGTTGGATTAAATCCAGCAGAAGCTTCACCAGTCTCTGCATCGACAAGGTCAACTTAGAGAGGTCAAGTAGTAATAACACTGAGATACCATCAAAGTCAATCAGCCCCGACTTCCATGCCCTCCTTGTTATCTCCTCTTTGACTGTGAGGAAGTGCACTCTTCACAGTACATCCTGAGGTCTGTTTGCTGTTGAACCTTGTGGCGGACCGCTCTGGTGCACTCCTTCTAATTCAATATTCTCAGATGTGGAGGTAGCCAGGACTTTCTGAAAGAAGGTGTTAACTGTCTCCCTGAGTTCTGTTCCACAGGTGGCTTCAGGTATACCCCACAATTTAATATTATTGTGCCTACTTTTGTTTGTCGCATCTTCCACTTTAAGGCGCAGGGTGGTCAGATGAGCTCTAAACGTGGAATGTGTACTCTCCAAGGCATTTAGGCGGCATTCGTAATCAGTCACCTTAGTGTCCAATGAGGAGACTGAGGACTCTGTCTCAGGTCTTCCTGCTTGAAGGCATTTTTAATTTCTGTAGCCCAGAGTTCCATGTCTGCTCTGGTCAGCAATGCCTGAAGGAAGGCACGGATGTCAGCTGGAACTTAGTCCTGGAAGGAGAGAAAGGCTGGCTGGTCCTGCTGCTGCTAGCCTGTGTCCAGGTGTCCTTTACAGTACTCTATGTATGTACCATAGAGAGACCTTTGCCGAGAGAGGAATGTGTGTCCTTGTGTCCCCTTTACCTTAGGCATTAGCTGGTTTGGGCATCCAGGGGTCTAAAATTGGTGACAAAAGCACTGGAGCTTTCTCAAATGCATCTGCTCATGGCCATAGCTCGACATGCCTCCGTGTTTTTAGCTTTAATGTGTTAAATGTCTATTGCAACTAGTAGGAATTTCTATGCACCTTCTTCGCCTCAGACTTTTAATTTGCTATATCAATAATCGTGTTAAATTCAGATTATATTACCAAAGTAAGCCATAGGCTGGTTGATGTCTCACAAAAATCTATGTTAGACTAGTCCTCCTGAACTAAGATCTCTGCACACAAACCAATGCAATGCCTTTTGGACTCTTGTGTTCATTGGGGTATCAAGTGTACCTTGGGCCCTGGACTGCTATCAGTTTCAGCTCCCAACTATTAATGTCTGGAGCGAGTGTTATTAGGGTTTAAAAATACTAAGGTCACCATTTTCAGCATTCCTAATAATAAACACTTGTGGCAGTTAGGGAAGTGTCAAAGTTAGGGTGTTATTTAACCACTTCCTGGCCGCCATATAGCAATATGATGGCTGCAAAGTGGTTCATTATCCTGACTGGACGCCATATGATGTCCAGCAGGATAAGTCGCTCACGCACGCCCATGGGAGCGTGCAGCATGGCGATCGGTGGTGTGCTGTGTCAGTCTGACACACCGCTTCTTAGTAATGGGTCCAATCACAGCTAGTCACACTGTAACCAGGAAGTGCAGTTTATCGGATTTTCCTCTATTCACACTGACAAGGCGTGGGTAGAAGAGAGCCAATCGGCTGTTCTCCTGACAGGGGAGGTCTGCGCTAATAATCAGTGCATTGATTATCAGTGCATACCCACCAAGGATGCCCACTAGAGCCCACCAGGGATGCTTACCCATGACCGTCAGGGATGCCCACCCATGACCACCAGGGATGCAAATCAGTGCCCATTAGAGGTGCCAATCAGTGCCCATTAGAGATGGCAATCAGTGCTCATCAGTAATGCTTGCCAGTGCCTCCTCATCAGTGCTGTCTATCAGTGCTGCCTATCAGTGTCCATCAGTGCTGCCTATCAGTGTCCATCAGTGCTGCCTATAAGTGCCTATAAGTGCCACCTATAAGTGTCCATCAGTGCCACCTATAAGTGCCCATCAGTGCAGCCTTTAAGTGCCCATCAGTGTCACCTATCAGTGCCCATCAGTGGCACCTATGAGTACCCATCAGTGTCGCCTATCAATGCCCATCGGTGATGCATATCAGTGCCACCTATCAGTACCCACCAGTGCCTCCTATCAGTGCTGAATATTAGTGCCTTATCATCAATGCCCATCAGTACCACCTTATCAGTGCCTGTCAGTGCAGCTTCATCAGTGCCCACCAGTGAAGGAGAAAACTTACTTATTTACAAAGTTTTATAACCGAAACAAAGAGAAACTTTTTTTTTTTTCAAAATGTTGTCTTTTTTTATTTGTTTAGCAAAAAATAAAAAAACAATGGTGATCAAATACCACCAAAAGAAAGCTCTATTTGTGGGAACAAAATGATAAAAATTTTGTTTGGGTACAGTGCTGCATGACTGCACAATTATCATTTAAAGTACAACAGCGCTGAAAGCTGGAAATTGGCCTGGGCAGGAAGGGGGGGAAGTGCCTTGTATTGAAGTGATTAAGAGGGCATAATTAAATAAGCCCTAGGCCAATGTAATACAACAATTTTATTTCAATGCCAGAGTGGTGTCCACAAACCAACACAATATACTTTAATTACTATGCCACAAATAAGTGTTAGAGCTTCAATACAAAGCTACTGTGTGTTTCTACATGTATTTCTCCTACTCATTTCAGATTAGTTAATGCAAGTTGCTAAGCTATACTGTAAAAAAGCTACTAGGAGTCTCCAATTGTTGTAGCATTACTGTTGCACACTGCTACAATCAATTAATAATGCAACATAATAATTAGTTAACCCCTTCAGCTCTGGAAGGTTTACCCCCTTCATGACCAGGCCATTTTTGCAATATGGCACTGTGTTATTTTAACTGAGAATTGCGCTGTGGTGCGACACTGTATCCAAATAAAATGTATTTTCATCTTTTTCCCACAAATAGAGCTTTCTTTTGGTGGTTTTTGATCATCTCTGTGTTTTTTTTTTTTTGCGCTATAAACAAAAAAAGACTGACAATTTAAAAAAAAACAATATTTTTTACTTTCTGCTATAATACATATCCGAAAAAAAAAAATATTCATCATTTTAGGCCAATATGTACAGTATTCTACATATTTTTGGTAAAAAACAAAAAAAAATCACAAATGGCGTATATTGGTTTACCCAAAAGTTATAGCATCTACAAAATAGGGGCTAGATTTATAGACTTTTATTTTTTTTATTGTTTTTACTAGTACTGGCAGCGATTTGTGATTTTTAGCAGGACTGCGACATTGCGATGGACTGACCCCAAGCAACACTTTTTGGGGACCAGTGACATTATTACATTGATCAATGCAAAAAAATGCAGTGATCAATGTATAAATGACACTGGCAGGGAAAGGGTTAACACTAGGGGGCGATTAAAGGGTTAACTGTGTTCCGCTGTGATCGGCCATTCACCGCGATTCGTGAAGCGCCGGGTCCCCTGGACCTGGCGGTCATGGATATTCCCGGATATTCCTGTAGAAAAACTGATATGCCGGTTAAATTGCTGGTAAATGACAATTCCCAGCTACTTTCTTCTATTTATAAACAACGTGGTCAAGTATTCCCTTTATCTATATCAAACGTTATCCTGGCTGAGGGTCTGGTATAGGGGGAAATGGGGTTCCCAAGCAAAGAAAAAAGTGTGGAGTTTCCCCTAAAAATACATATAAGATATTTATCTTTGATGACGATCTGGTATGGAAATCAGGTGGAACCCCCCCGAAAAAAGGTATGGGGTCACTTCGGGTCTAGTGTGGATTTTAAGGGGAAACCCCACACAATAAAAACAAATAGATGTAGTGTCCCCCTTATTATTCAATTACAGATCATTTTCCAAGCATGCAGCCTGGCAAAAGAGGGGATATTAGCGCGTGCCCCCATCCTCCTGAACCATGTCAGGCCACATGCGCCCAACATAGGGAGGGTACCTATCCAGGCAGACCCCTCTAGCAAGCACCTTGTCCCTATGTTGATGAGGACTAGGGCCTCCTTCCCACAATTCTGGCCTTGTGGTTGTAGGGGTCTGCATGTGTGGTCATAGGAATTTGAAAGCCACTTTGAAAAAAATAGGACCCCAAATACTACCCCCACATAGTGCTTACTTATTAACAAAAAAGGTGAAAAGTAAATAAACACACTGACACAGTTTTTGCCAAGTGCTCATGATGTTAATTCATCATCAATCACATTCTCCGGTGATGCAGATCCTTGTCAATTGCCATGAATAACACCGACTTGTTGCAGCAAAAAACCTTATGAAAGGTACAGTGCAGAAAATATGTGGATTGTGATGCTCATGTGTATATTCTCTTATGATATATAAGCTAATTTAATACCATAAATGAAAACCATGCAGTGGTTTGCTTATTTTCCTGGTTTTGCCCAGTTTGTAACAGTGATAGCAAATGTTCTTATTTTAGGCTGAGGTTAAAAAATCTGAAATATGTAGTATGTAGGCGACCCATGGAAATTTTGTTTCAAAAGTCCCCCTCATCCCCTCCCCTTCTTATGCGATCACTCCCTGTAATCTAACATGCGTTTTTTCACACTAAACCTCTCTTCCACTTTGCCCTTTGCATACTAACCTTTCTTGTGCCAAAATCATATGCAAGGAGCGTAGCTATGGGGGGGAATATAGGTGTTCAAGCCCTCCCAGAGAACCTGTCAGTGGTGTCGGTAGCTAGGCTAGCAAACCAAGCTGGCAGCTCTGCTTTCTGTAACCCTATGTTTGAGTTAAGAAAAGGTTGCCACAATCAAGTACCTATCTGAGGCTTAACATGTTGAGGTGGTCTAGTTCCTATGTCTGGGAGGTGCACACTGCGAGACAAACTCGATACTGTGCAATGTGCAACCAGAGTCATATGGGGTACAAAGAGACAATGCAACTGGACCTGGTAGGTAATAGTGGCCTTCTGACTGGAGGGAGACAACGCTGCAGGGTGATTCCAGGGTGTGCTGAAGGCAGGCACTATAACATCTGCTCTCCTAGAAGTCTGTATGGTCTCTTGGTGGGCTCTTATTGATTTTATTTCCTGCTGGGTGCTTTGCAAATGTTCTGCTGTTGGTGACATTACAGCTTATATTTGTTTGATTTAACAGTATTTTCTATGTGATCTTCTGTAAATGGATATTGCTTTATACCTAGTGCCAGTGCCGTGGGATGGTCGGTAACACAGCTGTCAGGTCAGGCTCAGTACAGTGCTCACACCGGGGACTGTCGCTCTTCTGTGCCCATACTCAGCTCTGATCAGCAGCTCCTCCTCAGTACAGCTCTGTGGCCGCAAAACTCTCCAGCAGCTCTAGAGCCCACTGCCATACCGTCCCCACACTCCTCCTCCTCCCTCCTCTTCCTCCTAGGACAATTCTTCTCCTTATGGCCAATCGGGACACGGGTCTCAGGACCCACCTGATTGGCCGGGAGGAGAATCAGTGTGACAATAGTGAATATTCATTCGCTATTGCCACACAACTGGGTGGGCTCAGGCTTTTATGAAGCCTACTAGAGCCTTTGGCTCCAATCACGTGCTTCAAAAAAAAAAAAACCCGTTGGAATCCATGCGTCCGGCGTCCCACATGTAGATTAGGGGACTGGACGCATGGATGGAGGGGGCATTGCCCATGCCTAGTGCAATCATTGAATGGCATGATTCTAATAGGCTACTTTAACTGACCACTACACTCTGTAGGCTGGGCTGCATGTGGCATATTCCTGACCACTAAACTCTGTACACTGGGCTGTATATGATATGTTCCTACCCACTGAACTCTGTGAGTAATACTGTGTATAACATGTTCCTGACCACTGAACTGTGTATTCTGGGCAGTATTTGACATGTTCCTGATCACTGCAGCGTGTATGCTAGTGTCAGAGAGGTGCTGGTTATAGTACAGATGAAGCCCCAAGGCGCATACAGACGTACAGGTGCAGGCTTATGGGTGCTCATTTTGCTGTGCATAGCCATGCACATGGCAAGGACTGTTTAAGTGCAGCAGTTGTGTTAGCCAGTGCTTTATGATTTGCAGCTGTTTCTGTGCCTGACTCCTGTGATTCACCTGGCTGGTCTTGACCATGCTTGAACACTACCTACCCTGACATTGGCCTGCCTTTGGATTCTGCTCTGCTTCCTGCTCATTTGCCTGCTCCAGTGTTGTTAAATTCGGCCTGTATCCTGACCATTCTCCTGCCTGCTGTCTATGCCTGTACCTGATCGTCTGTTGCTGACCTGGCTCATCTAACTATGCATCCTGTTTATCCATCTGCTTGGCTCTGTATGGTACTTGCCTGGTCCTTGCTGGTCACCCGCCTGCCTCAGGTTACCAGTCTACCCCTCACCTGTGACCAGTCATCTGCCAGCCAAGCAACTGCCAGCCAGCTGTCTGCCAAGTCCTGGGTCTGCTGCTCCTACTGTCATCTGCTGTATTAGCCATCTGATCTGTTTCTAGCGTAGCACCTGCTCCTCATCCTTGTGGTCTGCTGGACACTCTATAGGCACTCGTACCTCCCTGTGCTCTTGCAGCCACTGTCTCACTACCAGTGGTCCCTAAGCCAGAGCTGTAGGTGAGGCCTTCCTCCACACGTTAGGCAGGGCCAGTGCAAGGAGTTTTGTCTACTTAGGCAAAGCTGCATTTTGTGAACACAAACCATGTTTCCTCAGCTGCTTTCCCCAGCACTGATACTGGAGAATGACTGCTCCAGTACAGAAAGTGACATCATACACGTCACTTCCTGGTCTGTGCACAGGAGGAAGGCTGAGTGGACAGAGGTTTGTTGAACTCCTGCTGCCCTTCCCAGTGACACCCACCATGACAACACTGGCCTGCAGATGGAACAACAGAGCCAGGTGAACATGGCGGGGGGTTATGCAGGGGGGCGGCACATTGCAGCAGGGGTGAAAGTTATAGGCGGCTTCACAGCTGCTAGTATCACTTCCACAGGAATGCCGACAGTCAGCTTTATTAAAGTACACATAGCTGCCACATTTCTGCAGCACTGTAAAAATCTGAATCCCTAGCCGCCCCTATCCTGGCTCCTTAAGATGGCAGCTTAAGCCACCTTATGGTAACGCTGGCCCTGATGTCAGGCTCTACCGTCAGGTACGTGATAGTTAGGTTGTATATGACATGTTCCTGACCATTGCTGTCTGTATACCAGACTGTATATGGCATGCTCCTGACCACTGCACTTTGTACACTGGAATGATATGATCCACTCCTGACCACTGCACTCTTTATACTATATAATGTACAACATTTGCTGATTGTTTAGTAGTTACCATATTAATGAAGTTCTTCCTGAAGGTGGGCTGTGTGCAAAAGAAATGTTAAAGGATGTAATTGCATATTTTACAAATGAGTGTGCTGAGCAGTGGAGGCTGGTGGTATATTTTTTTGGGGGGAGTGGCAAACAGTGCACAGCCAGTCACATGTGCCACCACCCTCCCTCCCACTCACCTGGTTGGGGTTGGTTGGTCGGTCACCCGCAATACTTACCCGGGCAGCTCTTCCCTCCAGGCGATGGGTGGCCGGCTTTCCCTGTGTTACGTTCTCCACATCACAGCTGTGTCCTCACTGTGCACCTCCTCCTCGGCACCACGGCGGTGTCCTCGACGTACGTCTCCTCCCTCCTCCTCCCTCGGTCAATAGAGAAGCTTCTCCTTTTGACCAATCGGGAAAAAGGTCTCAGGACCCACTTCCTGATTGTCTGGCAGGCAGAATCAGTGTTACAATAGCGCATGCTCATTCAAGAGTCTCTGTCATTTGCTTCAAAAGAAACCACCCCCCATTAGAATCCATGCATCCGGCGCCCTGCATGTAGATTAGGGACCAGACACATTGATGGGGGGTGGCGCCTGTGTGTGGACCGCCACTGGTGCTGAGGTTTATAAGTGGTTGCTAGACTCTCCCGTGGCACAGGAATTAAAGCATGTTTTGCGGGTACAAGGACTGTGGAATATGTTGTTGTGTACACAGGGAATATACTCAAGCGTTAAATGCTTCTTACTGCATTTTTGTCACACCCACAAATTGCCTATTCATTTACCCCTGAGTTCCCAAGGCTGAAATTTCCCAAAAAAAAAAAAAAATATCTACGGCCTTGACATAGATAACCGTGTTTTCTCATGTAACCTGTTCCGGCATCTATAAAAAAAAAAAAAAACCCTTTAAAGTCGGAACCCTTGAGTCCCCATTTACTTATCCGTTAAACACCCACACTGTTTTTACGTCATTCTT
>BLSH010054735.1:189196-205634 GCA_018402905.1 Glandirana rugosa | reverse complement strand
GGTCGGGAATGATTTAGTGAAAACCACGTATAAACGAGTAATGATCTCTACTCTCTTGACAAACCCGACTCGAAACCAAAACGGGACTTGTCGTGGGTAAGCCCACAAGCGGCTCGCGTGTCACTTATCGACGGTCAACAACTCCTCGGATCTTGTTTGATGTAACCTTACGAACACACTCAGAAAAACCACCCGATTGCGACGGACATCTAGAACATGTCAGTAGTTCAACGGCGTGTAAACTTTGTCTTGTTGATTCCGGAACATTAATGACGTTTGAGGTCAGATTCCAGTACGAAGATAAGACTGTACAATCAATCACTTCCAAAGCTTGCAAAAAAGAAGCCTGAGGTGACAATGCTTACAGAATTCAAAAGGTCAAATTGAAGAAGAAAATACCCTCTGGTACAAGAACATGTCACCAGCTGGCAGTTTTCTCAAGACACATTGGCTTCTTCATTGGCCAGAAAACATGTCAGAATAGAAGCATGACCTTAGACTGGAGTTTGCAGTAATTACAAGGCCTTAGTTGTTCTGTTTCAAATGTGCGGCAACTTGATGACTGTACAAGATCTACAGGCAGCGTTAGCCCACCAAAAAGACTCACACAAGCATTCCAATGTAGTTTGTTCTAGGCTCCTCAACAACTGGCAGCTATTCACTGTGCGCTCGGCGAACACCCGAATGGGTGCTGTTCAGGGCAAAACCAAAGCTCAGCCCAAACAGTTCTCTCATCTCTAGTAATGAGCAAATATGCACCAAAAGTGATTTAGTAAGGGCTGGTTCATGTGTTTTTCCACATCATATCAACACTGGTCATGTGCAAGGGCACAAAGAAAACAATGGTTTGCTACGTGTTTTGTTCACACCACAATGAAGTGCACATGCGTTGCAGTAAGTGGTGTTAAAATGCAACCTGCCTGGAGTGTAATCTGCAATCCACTACATCTGTATGTGATGCTACAGAACAGTGTGATTATCATGGACCGCCACAGCAACAAAGTACTGTAGCAGTATACTTTTGGCTGCTGATTGGGAACAAATTGGGATCTCTTTAGTTACAGTTGAAAACAAAGGAACACCTTTTTTTCAGGCACTTTTTGGCAGCAACTAGAAACTGGCCAAAGGTTTGCTGGGGCTGTCTCTGTTCTCACTGAAACAAAATTTCCTTACCACAGCCCAATTTTTGTAAAGCTTTCAGTAATAATTACGTGACCAGAAGATACAGCAGTGTAAAAATTGGCAAGTGGCAGGACAATTTTAAAGGGTTAGTTTGCTTTTACAAAAAATCTGCCTGTGCAGCTAAGGGGTGTCTGTAGATAAAAACAAACTGTGCAGCTTTGACTAAAGTTGAATAATGCCCTTACTATGTGTAGACCATTTACATATCTTATGAAGACTGACCTGAAATCTCCCAGAATGTTGTGAGGACTTTGCTAAGTGAGGCCTAGCTATTACTGTTCACCTTCAACATCACAGGAGTGAGCTCTCAGACTCTGAGCTAAGCTCACTGGCTATGGTTTAAAGGCCATGCAGTGCAAGATGCTTGAAAATGTCTGGTCATATTTGCACAAAAATTTGCCCTGACCACAGATTTTGAACATACGGGATTTGCCATGAAACCAAGGTCTTGGAAAATATGAGCTTCATCTCTACTAAACAATTGGCTTTGTTATATTCCTTCGTATTTACTATGATACAGAAACAGAGTGACAGACACATTCTATGATGGTTACAGACTGAAAGAAACAGTATGTTCCGGGATAGAATGACACAAAACATCAGTTTTCATAAATAAGCAGAAAAACATTAACAGAAATTTCACATTACTTCTGATTCATATAAACTATAAACTCATCATGATTTTCAAAAAAGTTTTACATTTTTTAAATTGAGTAGGATCATGATACAACACAACAGTGGATTAATACAAGGGCTTTGTAGATTTGGAAGCCTCTGATCAAAGATCATATCATTTGGGACTTCAAAAGAAATGCTCTAAGAGACTCTTCTCAAAGATCTAACCTTAGGTAATTCTCTCTGGATATACAAAGCATCACAGAAAGTGATATATAAAAGATACATTTAAATATACAAAAGATGAAGAAAAAAATTCTTTGGATGTTTGGGAAAGTGCTACGCTGCTTCTTCCTTGTCTACAGGGCAATGTTGACAGCTGGAACTGACTGCATTTTTAAAGGACCATATAACAAAATCTTTATGCAGCAAAAATATATATAGATATATATATAGTGAAATATGACTTTCTTAAGCGGTGGCTCTGTGGTAATAAGGCACCATACAATGCAGTGCAGTGTCTTTAACCCTTTCACTACTATAGCAGATGTTATGTTTTTGCACACACGTTTAAAAAATAATTTTAGGCCTGAAGACTAAAAATCCCCAAGCAGTATATACAGTTGTGTTCATAAGTTTACATACCCTGGCAGAATTTATGATTTTTTGACCATTTTTCAGAGAATATGAATGATAACACAAAAACTTTTCTTTCACTCATCTTTAGTGTTTGGCTGAAGCCATTTATTATTAAATCAACTGTGTTTACTCTTTTTAAATCACAATGACAACAGAAACTACCCAAATGACCCTGATCAAAAGTTTACATACCCCATTTCTTAATACAGTGTATTGCCCCCTTTAACATCAATGACAGCTTGAAGTCTTTTGTGGTATTTGTGGGTGAGGCTTTTTATCTTCTCAGATGTTAAAATGCTGCCCATTCCTCTTGACAAAAAGCCTGCAGTTCCTGGAAATTCTTGGGCTGTCTTGCATGAACTGCACGTTTGAGATCTCCCCAGAGTGGCTCAATGATATTGAGGTCAAGAGACTGAGAGGGCCACTCCAGAACCTTCACTTTATTCTGCTGTAGCCAATGACAGGTCGACTTGGCCTTGTGTTTTTGAGCATTGTCATTTTGGAATGTCCAAGTACGTCCTATGCGCAGCTTCCTGGCTGATGAATGCAAATGTTCCTCCATTATTTTTTGATGACATACTGCATTCATCTTGCCATCAATTTTGACCAAATTCCCTGTACCTTTGTAGCTCATACATCCCCAAAACATCAGCAATCCACCTCCGTGTTTCACAGGCCTTGTTGACTTCTCTCCAAATGTAACATTTATGGTTGCTCGATTTTGGTCTCATCACTCCAAATGACTTTATGCCAGAAGGTTTGAGGCTTGTCTTTGTGCTGTTTGGCACATTGTAAGCGAGATACTTTGTGGCATTTGCGTAATAATGACTTTCTTCTTGCGACTCAATCATACTGCCTATCTTTCTTCAAGTGCCTCATTATTGTGCATCTTGAAACAGCCACACCACATGTTTTCAGAGTCCTGTATTTCACCTGAAGTTATTTGTGGGTTTTCTTTGCATCCCGAACAAACCCCTTTGTGTCAACTTGTGTGCATGTTATCAGGCCAAAATCACCAGGGTATGTGAACTTTTTTACAGGGTCATTTGGGTAGTTTCTGTTGTCAAAAAAGAAAAGTTTTTGTGTTATCATTCATATTCTCTGAAATCATAAATTCTGCCAGGGTATGTAAACTTATGAGCACAACTGTATTTTCTGAAAGCAAAGACCCTGAAAACAAAATAGTGGTAATTCCAATTTTTTTATTTCACGTGATTTTTGCACATTGGCGTATAAAGTGCAAATGTTCAGTACAAATACATTAAAGTTGATTTTAAGGCACACAATTGCACTATATTACCCTATTTTGGTAAAATATAAAATATGAGATACCCAACATATAAAGCTTTAACCACTCCAATACCGGGCACTTAGAACACTTCCTGCCCAGACCAATTTTCAGCTTTCAGTGCTGTTGCGATTCGAATGAGAATTGCGCGGTCGTGCGACGCTGTACCCAAACAAAATTTTTATCATTTTGTTCCCACAAATAGAGCTTTCTTTTGGTGGTATTTGATCACCCCTGCGGTTTTTATTTTTTGCGCTATAACAAAAAAAAAAAATATAAAAAAAAAAGAAAAACATTTTTCTTTGTTTCTGTCACAAAAATTTGTATAAAGTACATTTTCTCCTTCACTGATGGGCACTGATGTGGCTACACTGATGGGCACTGATGAGGCTACACTGATGGGCACTGATGAGGCAGTACAGATTGGCACTGATGAGGTGGCACTGATAAGGTTGCACTGATGATGGGGCACATATGCAGCACTGATGGGCGGCACTGACAAGCAACACTGATGGGCACTGATACATGGCACTGATATGCGGCACTGATGGACACTCCTAGGCGGCACTGATAAGTGGCACTGGGCACTGATGGGCACTAATAGGGGGCACTTTTAGGTGGCACAGATGGGCACTTTTAGGTGGCACAGGTGGGCACTGATAGGTGGCACAGGTGGGCACTGATAGGTGGCACAGGTGGGCACAGGTGGGCACTTATAGGTGGCAGTGGTGGGCACTGGTGCAACAAGCACTGTTAGGGATGGCACTGGCAGGCATCATACATGGGCACAGTGCCATCCCTACAGTGCATAATATTGCCCTTACCTGGTGGTCTAGTGGGGGCTCCCTGGTGGTCCTGGGTGGCCTCTGTATGATTTCCTTGATGGTCCTGGGAGGCCTCCTTGCGATGTCCGGTGGGGGGGCTCCCTGGTGGTCCTGATCCGGCTCCCTGGTGGTCCAGTGGGGGTGATCCTGAGGGTGGCTGCGCTGATAAACATTCGGCGCAGCCCCCCCCCTGTCAGGAGAGCAGCCGATCGGCTCTCCGCTGCTCAGGTCTGCAGACCTGAGCAGAGGAAAAGCCGATAAACGGCTCTTCCTATTTACACTGTGATCAGCCGTGATTGGTCACGGCTGATCACATGGTAAAAGGCTTCGGATCAAAGCCTTTTACCTCGGTCAGTAATGCAGTGGGTCAGACTGACCCACGGCACCACCGATCGCCGCGATGCGCGCCCCCAGGGGCGCGCGATTGCGGATTATCCTGAGGACATCAATAGACGTCCAGTCAGGATAGTGAAACACCCGCCCAGACGTCATTTGTCAATGCGTCGGGCGGGAAGTGGTTAAAATTGCATGCGTCAATGAAACAACAACAAACATCAGTACCCAAAATTTCCCATTGGCGACACTATAACATCTTCCCGGCCACCCTCTTGTACAATGATGGCCATTCAGCAGCACTGTTATTCTGGGAGGATGTCATATGGCATCCTCCCAGAACGCACCTCTGGTGCGACCGCATTGGCGTGAGCTATCACCAGCTGATGGCTGATCACTGTGCAGGAAGGGGGTAAAAGTGTCTGGTATTGAAGTGGTGACAAGTCCCTAAAAGTTTATTTTAGTTTTTTTCATCAGTTTAGACTGAGTTAACAGTGCATAATGGCTCTAGAATTATAGTTTTATATGTTAAATATATACTGTAATTGACGGTTTTCGTTTGAAGGCACCCCTGAAGTAAGAGTTTATGGTCCTATGTGCATGTATGTGGGAGCAGGACAGGCAAAAAAATGGAGGGGGCCCATTGTATGGGGGGGCCCATACAGTTAAGTGTTTGCTGTAACTTTTGTTTACACTTTTTTCACTAAAACTTTATTTATATCACATAGGGAACCAAACATGTTTTCTATGATCCAATTTTGTTGTAGCAGGTTCTCTTTATTGAGAAATCAGGGGTCTGTTAGACGTCTGATATCTCATCTGTTCTCCATTGCAGCTAATAGAGTGCATATCGGCCCTCTATTGCCTTCTTTCCTAGCTACAGTGGCCAGTGCCATTTACCAGGGGACTCTTGAGTCCACAGATGGGAGAATGGAGCCTGGGAAACATGAAGGTTGGGTGTCCAGGAGGTTTAGATGTAAAGTGCCTTGAAAAAAAAATCATACCCCTTGAAAATTTCCATATTTTCATGTTGCAACCAAAAACGTAAGTGTATTTTATTGGGATTTTATGTGATAGACCAACAAAAAGTGGCACATAATTGTGAAGTGGAAGGAAATGATAAATGGTTTTCAAAGTTTTTTTACAAATAAATAAGTCAAAAGTGTGGCATGCATTTGTATTCAGCCCCCCTGAGTCAATACTTTGTAGAACCACCTTTAGCTTCAATTACAGCTGCAAGTCTTTTTGGGGATGTCTCTACCAGCTTTGCACATCTAGAGAGTGAAATGTTTGCCCATTCTTCTCTGCAAAATAGCTCAAGCTCTGTCAGATTGGATGGAGAGCATCTGTAAACAACAATTTTCAAATCTTGCCACATATTCTCAATTGAATTTAGGTCTGAACTTTGAATGGGCCATTCTAACACATGAATATGCTTTGATCTAAACCATTCCATTGTAGCGTTGGCTGTATGTTTAGGGTTGTTGTCCTGCTGAAACGTGAACTTCCGCCCCAGTCTCAAGTCTTTTGCAGATTCTAACAGGTTTTCTTCTAAGATTGCCCTGTGTTTGGCTCCATCCATCTTCCCATCAACTTTGATCAGCTTCCCTGTCCCTGCTGAAAAAAATAATCCCCACAACATGATTCTGCCACCACCATGTTTCACGGTGGGGATGTGCGGTGTTAGTTTTCTGCCACACATAGCGTTTTGCTTTTAGGCCAAAAAGTTCAATTTTGGTCTCATCTGACCAGAACACCTCTTCCACTGTTTACTGTGTTCCCCACATGGCTTCTCGCAAACTGCAAACGGGACTTGTTATGCCTTTCTTTCAACAATGGCTTTCTTCTTGCCACTCTTCCATAAAGGTCAGATTTGTGGAGTGCATAACTAATAGTTGTCCTGTGAACAGATTCCCTCCACCTGAGTTGTGGATCTTAGCAGCTCCTCCAGAGTTACCATGGGCCTCTTGGCTGCTTCTCTGATTAATGCTCTCCTTGCTCGGCCTGTCAATTTAGGTGGACACCCATGTCTTGGTAGGTTTGCAGTTGTGCCATACTCTTTGCATTTTCGGATGATGTATTGAACAGTGCTCCGTGAGATGTTCGAAGCTTGGGATATTTTTTTAGAACCTAAACCTGCTTTAAATTTCTCCACAACTTTATCCCTGACCTGTCTGGTGTGTTCCTTGGCCTTCATGATGCTGTTTGTTTATCAAGGTTCTCTAATAGAGTTGAGCAAACCCGAACTGTAAAGTTCGGGTTCGTACCGAACTTTTCGGTATTCGGGACCCAAACCCGAACTTTTGAAAAAAAGTTCGGGTTCGGGTTCTGGTATTTTTTTCCCACTTGTTGAATAGCTGCAGGGCAGCCAATCAACAAGTGTTTCACTGGTTTGCCCTTAGAAGCCATCACAGCCATGTCTACTAATGGCATGGCTGTGATTGACCAGTGCATCATGTGACCCAGCCTCTGTATGAGCTGGAGTCACGTAGGGCTGCATGTCATATGCTCTCAGGCTAGTGTAGGGAGAGGACGCTTCCGGCACTGTGAGGGACAGATTGCAGATCTAATAACATATCATCCTGCATTACAGAATGATCTAATTGTGGGCTAGGTAGAGATTACTACTACTACTGCTTTTAGGGACAGATTGCAGTTGATTGATCTAATAACATCTTATCCTGCATTACAGAACAATCTCACTGTACTAGTTAGAGTCTACTGCTTAGAGGGACAGATTATTGTTCTAAAATCATCTCCTAGTTCTATAGGGTCAGGTTCCTACTGTTGCTGTAAGGGACAGATTATTGTTCTAAAATCATCTCCTAGTTCTATAGGGTCAGGTTCCTGCTGTTGCTGTAAGGGACAGATTATTGTTCTAAAATCATCTCCTACTGCTATGGGGTCAGGTTCCTGCTGTTGCTGTAAGGGACAGATCATTGTTTTAAAATCATCTCCTAGTTCTATAGGGTCAGGTTCCTGCTGTTGCTGTAAGGGACATATTATTGTTCTAAAATCATCTCCTACTGCTATAGGGTCAGGTTCCCGCTGGTGCTGTAAGGGACAGATAATTGTTCTAAAATCATATCAAACTGCTATAGGGAGAGGTTCCTGCTGTTGCTGTAAGGGACAGATTATTGTTCTAAAATCATATCAAACTGCTATAGGGAGAGGTTCCTGCTGGTGCAGTAAGGGACAGATTATTGTTCTAAAATCATATCAAACTGCTATAGGGAGAGGTTCCTGCTGTTGCTGTAAGGGACAGATTATTGTTCTATAAGAATCTCCTAGTTCTAAAGGGAGAGGTTCCTGCTGTTGCTGTAAGGGACAGATTATTGTTCTAAAATCATCACCTACTCCTATAGGGTCAGGTTCCTGCTGTTGCTGTAAGGGGCAGATTATTATTCTAAAATCATCTCCTAGTTCTATAGGGTCAGGTTCCTGCTGTTGCTGTAAGGGACAGATTATTGTTCTAAAATCATCACCTACTCCTATAGTGTCAGGTTCCTGCTGTTGCTGTAAGGGGCAGATTATTATTCTAAAATCATCTCCTAGTTCTATAGGGTCAGGTTCCTGCTGTTGCTGTAAGGGACAGATTATTGTTATTTCCTTATCCCCATTTCTTTGTAGGGCACTTGTCCTACTCTTACCCCCACTTTTCTTCCTTTTGCAGCCCTCTAGCACTTTCCAGGACTTTTTTACAGCCATTTTTGTGCCCAAAAGTTTGGGTCCCCATTGATTTCAATGGGGTTCGGGGTCTGGGGTCAAGTTCTGACCGAACCCGAACCCAAACTTTTCCACGAAAACCCGAACATCCAGGTGTCCGCTCAACTCTATTCTCTAACAAATCTCTGAGGTCTTCACAGAACAGCTGTATTTATACTGAGGTAAAATTACACACAGGTGGACTCTATTTACTAATTAGGTGACGTCTGAAGCAATTGGTTCCACTAGATTTTAGTAAGGGGTATCAGAGTAATGGGGGCTGAATAAAAATTCACGCCACACTTTTTAGATATTAATTTGTAAAACATTTATCATTTTCTTTCTACTTCACAATTATGTTCTACTTTGTGTTGGTCTATCACATAAAATAAAGCTAAAATACATTTATGTCTTTGGTTTTAACATGACAAAATGTGGAAAATTTCAAGGAGTATGAATACTTTTCCAAGGCACTGTATCTGGGGTGCGTGAAAGTGATCGGGCAACTGTATAGCCATCTGATTGCCTTTACCTGAGAGCAGACAGTTGGCTTGTCAAATTTACATGTATTGTGTGTAAAGTCCCCAATGCTGCCAACAGATGAAATACATTGTTAACAGTCACAGGGTTAACAGAGAAAACCAGCAAAAAAGTGTTGGCGGTCATGCACTCACTTAGCCTCGATAAGTCCCCACTCACACCAGGGGGACTTGTCATGCTGTTTGACAGGTAAAATCGTATGAGAAGTTGCACCCTATTGTCGGCAATTGAACTGTTCAAATCGGTGCAATGCCAACTTTACAGTGCCACACCTATTTGAAAAAGTAGTGCATGCAATGCATGAAGTCGCAGAGATGTCAGCCAAGTCGCAACTAAAGTCGCACTGACAGGCAGATTTGAAATCGCACAATTTCAAGTGAAGTCACATGATTTCAAAGCCGCATTTCGTGTGAACCTAGACTGAGTCCCAGACTGGTGGCTAAACCCTCCAAGTGCTTCACACAGCAAAACCACCATTCTGTCAGTTTATCGTACACTGAGCTTTTCAAACTCCTAGCACATCTTCCCCACCTGAGTGGCTTTTTGGACCAGGGCAACCAGTCTTTGGTCCCACCCAAAATCTTACACAGACCGAACTTCAGGCCCAAAAGAAGACACTTATGATCAGCCTTTTAACCCTAGGTTTACATTTATGCGGTTGAGGTTGAGGCAGTTTTCAGGCGCATTTTGAGTTTGTGTTTTTGAACATGAGTTTTTGATGCGTTTTTATTTTCTCTTTAACAAACTGTGTATAGCTGGTTGTTAAGGAGCAGACTGGGAAGCCTTTCATGTCAAAAGAATGATTGTTCAATTTTCGAATAATTAGAGTGCCCTCAGAGACAGACGACTTTCGTACAGTCATCGAATATGACTGATCAAACATGTTGGAAATTTTTATCAGAACAAACGATTTTCTGATCGTTTGTAGGGTTATCATTCAAAAAAAATAATATAACTGAAATGTGCATGATCTTATTTTGATGACCATAGTGTAGTGTTCTTTTCTACTATAGGAAATAGCAAAATTCCTGCAGCCAGAGCTGGCTGTAGGGGACAAGTGAATTAAACATTCTGTGTATTGCAGCCTTGTAAGCACAACAAAAATATACATATTTGGGGGAAACACCCTACCAAACGCATGGTGCTGCTTGTAAGACCAATAGACAAAAAAATGCATATAGGAACCCACTGTTAAAATGGGGTATTTTGAAGCAGTCAGTGGGCTTAAGCACTTTAAGGCCATTCAGTGTGACCAAACCCCCATATTTTTGCATTTTTTGCTATATACGTTTAGATTCTTTTAAACAGCCTGGCAGGAGTAAGTATCATGTGTGCGTTGTTAATATGCATTTTTTGTAAGCACAACAAGGAATCCAAACAGATGTGAATGAAAGTGTATGAAGCAAAGCTATTTAACATAATAAACCCAAGTTGTTATTATTATTTCAAGCCAAGGGGTCAAAATACACTGCATCACTTCGGCAGATGAAGAAAAAAATGTGTTTTTTGCAGGGAAAATTCCGAAAAAATTATGTCCCAATCATATGAAAAATGTTGACAATTTTGATTTTCCTTCACACTTCTATAACCTTTATGGTCTTTAAGTCTCTTATATTAGTTCAGGTACTAGTGTAATTCCTCATATATGTTATAATCAGGATCAGATCAGATAGCGGCAGATTTCAGGGGATATGTCACCGCTGACATCCGACGCACCATAGGAGTGAATGGAGGCTCTGATAAGGTCCGCCTGAAAAACTGACAGGCGGACCTGATCAGAAAGCCTGTGTGAAAGGGGCCTTAGAGCGAACAACTGCTGTTTGATAAATTGCTGGAGAGAATGCAAAACACTTCATTGATCTGGATATGAGGGAGCATGTGGCTCTCTTACTTCCCACTCAAAGTGCAGTACTGAGTACTTAAAACGGAGTTCCACTCAAAAGTGTAACTTCTGCTGTAAGACCTCCTCCCCAGCTCCTGATGGTGAAATAGAGCTTTTGGGGAGGGGAGGTGTGGGTACCCGATTTTTAGAGGCACTTTCATTCCGGTCGCCCTCCCCCTCCCTCCCGAAGTCTTCTGGGACAAAAGACAGGTCCTAGAAGACTTTGGGACCAATCACGGAGTGCAGCACCGTTCACACATGCGCAGTGCGCGCCCGGTCCTGAAGCTGCTAGCTGTCACGTCCGGGTGCCCACAGTAGCGATACTAGCACCGCGGAGGGGAGGGGGAGGGATCCGAGGCTTGGGGTGCCCGCATCGCTGGACCAAGAGACAGGTAAGTGTCTGCTTATTAAAAGTCAGCAGCTACTTTTATTAAACGTAGAAAACACTGGAACTCCTCTTTAACTGACCAATCACTACCCTAAGCACTGTCCAATAAGGGTGGATGAAGGGTCCTAAACCCTGTGTAAGCGCTGACTAGAAAAATTTGGAGCTTACACTGAGCTTTTTACTTCAGAGGAATGGTAGAAGAGCTAAGGCAAGGTAAGGGAAGCGGTAAGGGAAGCAAATGGGGTGGTAAATAAAGTGACCCTGTTACTTTGGACAAAGCTAAAGTTAGAGACGTGTAAAATAATGAGGTCTTGAAGGCTTTGATAAATTCATAAAGCTGGTGGCAGAATTCACAGAAGTGTCACATTGACATGGTGGTCATATTAGTGAACAGTATTTTTTGTGTTATAATAAGCACGTTTTAATGAGTACAACACCATCATAGTGCTGTAGGTATTTCCCTTGATAACTGTAACAAATTGATTTTAATTGCCAGGAGAAGATGCACCTATAATTTCATTCAGCCCAGACAGAAAAAAATTAAAAGGTTGGATGAGATATGCCTAAACATTCAAAACACTGCCTCCTCCCAAAAAGCTTCTGTGGCCTTCTTTCAAGTTTCAAGTTCACTCCAAAGATATGACTCCCTGATAGAGTTGAGCGAACACCTGGATGTTTGGGTTCAGCGGGTCCAGCCGAACTTCACGAAAAAGTTCGGGTTCGGTACCGAACGTTACCCGAACTTGACCCCGAACCCCATTGGAGTCAATGGGGACCCGAACTTTTCGGCACAAAAATGGCTGTAAAAAAGTCCTGGCAAGTGCTAGAGGGCTGCAAAAGGAAGTAAAATGGGGGTAAGAGTAGGATAAGTGCCCTACAAAAAAATGGGGATAGGGAAAATAACTTAAAATCAAATAATAAAAATAAAAATGGGAAGGGGGTGGATGTGGAGTAGGAGCCTAGAGGTTGACTAGGCCGTGACCATGGCAGTGTAGGTGGAAGTGGTGGTGGTGGTGGAGGAGGAGGTAGCCAACACTTTTTGTTGTTTGTTTGTTTTTTTTTTCTAATTGGGGTAGCCCCCAAAATATTGAGGCATATTCAAAAAAAAGTATACCAATGGCTGTGTGAGACCGGTCTAAATGTCTATTCTGCACAAAGTACAGGCAAGTCTTGTGGGATCCATGCCTGGTTCATTTTAATAAACGTTAGCTTGCCCACGTTGGCTGTGGACAGGCGCCTGCGCTTGTCTGTGATAACGCCCCCTGCCGTGCTAAACACACGTTCAGGCAATACACTCGCTAAAGGGCAGGCCAGCACCTCCAAGGCATAAAGGGCACGCTCAGGCCATGTGCCCAATTTGGAGACCCAGAAGTTGAATGGGGCAGACCCATCAGTCAGTACGTGTAGGCGTGTGCACACATACTGTTCCACCATGTTGCAGAAATGCTGCCTCCTGCTAAGACCTTGCTTATCAGCTGGTGGTGCTGTTTGTTGTGGCGGGCTGCTGACAAAGCTTTGCCACATTTCGGCCATGCTAACCCTGCCTTCTGAGGTGCTGGAGGTGGCACAGCTGCGTTGGTGGCCTCTTCCTCCTCCTCTGCCTTCGCCTTGTGCTTCCACTGAGCCCCTGGTGTCATTTGGGAATGCCCTCCGCAGCGCCTCTACCAGTGTGCGCTTGTAGTCGCGCATCTTTCTCTCACGCTCCAGTGAGGGAATTAAGGACGGCACGTTGTCCTTGTAACGGGGATCCAGCAGGGTGGCCACCCAGTAATCAGAACAAGTTACAATGTGGGCAACTCGGCTGTCGTTGCGCAGGCACTGCAGCATGTAGTTGGCCATGTGTGCCAGGCTGCCCAGAGGCAAAGACAAGCTGTCCTCTGTGGGAGGTGTATCATCTGTGTCCTCTGTATCCCCCCAGCCATGCTCCAGTGATGCCCACGAGCTGCGTTGGGTGCCACCCTGCTGCGGTTCCTCCTCCTCCTCCTCATGATGATCTTCCTCGTCCTCCTCATCCTCCAGGACTGGGCCTTGGCTTGAATATTTTTCCCTGGCCTATGCTGGTGCAGGAACCCACCCTCCGAGCCACTTGTGAATGACTGCCCTGATAACCGTAGAAATGACCCCTCTTCCTCCTCCTCCTCATCCTCCTGTGCCACATCCTCTTCCATCATGGCCCAAAGTGTTTTTTCAAGGAGACATAGAAGTGGGATAGTAACGCTGAGAACAGCGTCATCGGCACTGGCCATGTTGGTGGAGTACTCGAAACAGCTCAATACAGTACACAGGTCTCGCTTGGAGGCCCACTCGTTGGTGGTGAAGTGGTGCTGTACCGCAGAGAGACTGACCCGTGCATGCTGCAGCTGAAACTCCACTATTGCCTGCTGCTGCTCGCACAGTCTCTCCAGCATGTGCAAGGTGGAGTTCCACCTTGTGGGCACGTCGCATAGGAGGCGGTGAGCAGAAAAGCTGTAGTTTCCGCTGCAGCACAGACAGGCGCGCAGCAGCAGGGTGAGAACGCCGAAAGTGCGCACAGACGGCCCGCACTTTCTGCAGCAGCTCTGACATATCCGGGTAGTTTTTTAGAAATTTCTGTACCACCAAATTCAGCACATGCGCCAGGCAAGGGATGTGCGTCAAACCAGCTAGGCCGAGAGCCACTACGAGATTTCGCCCATTGTCGCACACCACCAGGCCGGGCTTGAGGCTCATTGGCAACAACCACTCATCAGTCCGTTGTTCAATGCCCATCCACAGCTCCTGCGCAGTGTGGGGTTTATCCCCCAAATATATCAGTTTTAAAACAGCCTGCTGTCTTTTCCCCCTGGATGTGCTGAAGTTGGTGGTGAAGGTGTTACACTGAGCAGATGAGGAGGTGGTAGAGGAGGAGGAAGCACAGTAGGAGGAGGAGGCAGCAGGAGGCAAAGACAAATGCCCTGCAATCGTATTTGGCGGAAGGACATGCGCCAAATGGCTAGCCGCCTCAGGCCCACCCGCCACTACATTTGCCCAGTGTGCAGTTATCGAGATATATCATCCCTGCCCATGCATACTGGTCCATGTATCAGTGGTTATGTGGACCTTGCCACAGATGGCGTTGCTCAGTGCACACTTGATCTTGTCCCCGACTTGTTTGTGCAGGGAAGGGATGGCTCGCCTGGAAAAGTAGTGGCGGCTGGAAACCACATACTGTGGGAAAGCCACCGCCATCAGGTTTTTAAAACTGTCCGTGTCCACCAGACGGAGTTTGGAAATGCTGCCATTCAGGGCCAGGGATCGCGGGTGGGTAGGGGGGAACTTCCTCTTTCTCTCCAGTGTTTGGGAGATGGAGAGCTGTAAGCTTCCATGGGACCCTTTGGAAATGCTTGGGGATGGTGGCGGTGCTGTCACATGCTCTGTTTGCTGGGTGGCAGGTGACACTGTCACTGTAGAGGTGGAGGAAGAGGCTGAGGCAGCAGCAGAAGAGGAAGCAGGAGGAGGCCGAGACCTTTCTTGGATTTTGAGGTAATTATTCCAATGTAGCTTGTGCTTTGAATTTAGATGCCTGATCATGCAGGTTGTGGTCAGGTTTAGAACATTTTTGCCTCGGCTCAGGCTATCATTGCACAGCTTGCAAACCACTCGTGTCTTGTCGTCAGCACATTGTCTGAAGAATGGCCATGCAGGGGAACGCCTGGACTGCCTTTGGTGTGCTAGGCCCCTGGGTGTGGTGGGTAGTAGAAGGCCTACTGTTTAGGGGAGGCTCGCTCCACTTTTGCAACCTGCTTCCTCTTTTGCTGTGCTGGTGCCTCTGTGCGACCACCACCTCTTCCTCCAAACTGCACACGTCACTCGCATGACCCTCATTCCATGTGGGGTCTAGGACCTCATCATCCTCCTCCACATCATCTTCCACCCACCCTTCTCCACTGCCCTCCTTGTCAGTCTGCACACTGAGGAAAGCTGCAGCAGTTGGCACCTGTGTTTCGTCATCATCAGAGACGTGCTGCGCTGGTGTTTCCATGTCCTCATCCTGCAACAGAAGTGGTTGGGCATCGGTGCACTCAATGTTTTCCACTTCTGGGGCAGGACTATGTGGATGGCCCACGGAAAGCACACCAGGAGAGTCATCAAAAAGCATAAGAGTCTCTTGCATGACTTGGGGTTCAGACAGCTTGGCTAATTTACAAGGGGCTGAGGTGAAAGACAGATGGCCATGGAGTTCAGGTGCCAACTCTGAACTTTCATCAAGGGAACGGGAGGGAGACAATGGGAAGGAACTGGAGGCATTGTCAGCCACCCAATCTACTATTGCCTGTACTTGTTCTGGCCTCACCATTCGTCAAGCGGCATTCGGGCCTAACATATAACGTTGAAGGTTCTGTCGGCTACTCGCACCTGAGGAAGGTGTTTCACTCGTGCGTGTAGCTGGCACAGATCGACCACATCCTCTCCTTCCAACAGGAGCTTCACCAACACCAGCAGAACCAGCAGCACCACGACCACGTCCCTTATTTGTCGCTCTCTTCATTCTGCCCACAAATGTACTATGTAGCACTATTTAAGTACTTATTAATACAAAAAAATGAATAATACATTTTTCTTCTTCTACAAGAGCAGCAGGAACCTCTCCCTATAGAACTAGGAGATGATTTTAGAACAATTATCTGTCCCTTACAGGACCAGCAGAAACCTCTCCCTTTATAACTAGGAGATGATTATAGAACAATAATCTGTCCCTTACAGCAACAGCAGGAACTTCTCCCTATAGAACTAGAAGATGATTCTAGAACAATAATCTGTCCCTTACAGGACCAGCAGGAACCTCTCCCTTTAGAACTAGGAGATGATTATAGAACAATAATCTGTCCCTTACAGCAACAGCAGGAACCTGACCCTATAGGAGTAGGCGATGATTTTAGAACGATTATCTGTCCCTTACAGGACCAGCAGGAACCTCTCCCTTTAGAACTAGGAGATGATTTTAGAACAATTATCTGTCCCTTACAGGACCAGCAGGAACCTCTCCCTTTAGAACTAGGAGATGATTATAGAACAATAATCTG
>BLSH010054735.1:156884-181552 GCA_018402905.1 Glandirana rugosa | reverse complement strand
TTTTGACACTTTTTTGGGACCATTGGCATTTATACAGCGATCAGTGCTATAAAAATGCCCTGATTACTGTGTAAATGCCATTGGCAGTGAAGGGGTTAACCTGCAGGGGGCACTGTAAGGGTTAACTGTGTTCCCTGGGCGTGTTCTAACTGTGTGTGGGCTGCCGTAGCAGGGGAAGGGAAGTGATCACAGCTTCCATGTAGAGGAAGGCTGTGATCACAGCCCTTCCCCCTCTCACAGAACGGAGGTCTGTGTTTACTTACACGGACCTCCATTCTTTCACTCCGGGGGGGGGCATCACGGGTAGCCGGCGGAGATCGAGTCCGCTGCACCCGCTCCCTGGCCCCCCCGAACACAGTGAGTGCGCGCACGTGCTCACAGAGCGCGATCTCGCAGCCACCGTCGTATGACGGCGGTTTGCGTTATCAAGCCACTTTGTCGCCACCAACCTGCGGTTGACGGTCGGCAAGTGGTTAAGTTGCGCTTGCCTGTCTATGATTCTCCTTGGTTTGAGAAAGAAGCCAATAGGAGTTCCGAAACACGTTACAATAGCGACCAACCCGTCTCAGATGTGACGTCACATCCTGCCCTGTGTTCCACAGTGGCTCACTTCACTTCCTGGAAGGTTGGACTTGGTTTCCTCACTGACAACACACTGTTTGCTGTCACAAGCAGTTCTTCTAGTGGACGGCTTCCATCCAATGTGGCATGGCTCCAGATAAGCTGTTTGATTTTCTATTTGGCATTTGGCTTTTTAATCATTATAAACCCATTGATGCTGCACTTAGCTGGTGCCCCCTTGTGTTCCTTTTTTACTGTTTTAAAAGCCCTTATGTGCATGAGTATTATTTTGGCGTGTGCAGAAGGAACCACTATAGAATATATGTGTTCCAGCATATCCTCATATGGACAATATTAAGCATTCATGAATGAAGTAGTCTCAATTAGCCCACCAGTCTTTGGCACCCATATTTGTTTTTAGTAATCTAGAAGAGAAGGCCAGCACTGAATGTAAAGTATTTTACTGTAGAATTGCAATCACCAATGTCCCATTTCAAGGGCACAACCTTAATGCAGCAATTTCCAATGCAGTAAAAGAGCTAAACGTCACACAGACCATTGGCCTTTCCTCATATTGTTACAAGAGGTGTCACCACTGCCTGCCCACATCTGAATACAAAAGGTAAGTGGAAGGAGGTAAGGTTTGCGGGATGGATGCACTTTGTATATTGATTCAAGGTAGGTGCGTGTGGTCATGTGCTCCACCAGTTATCTGTGCTCATCTTTTGTTTTTGTTAAAGCTTTTTTGTTTTTATAAGTTACATTAGCAGATTTGAATAGATACATTACTTTCTTTTAAAGATCTCCAGGCTTAAAGAAGGTAAAGGGCAGCTTAGTAGAGCAATTTGTATCCTCTGAAGTAAAAATGCATGCCTTTCAATTAATTTTAATATCATTTTTATTTCTATTTTTATGCCAGCTATATTAGATCTCATGTCAAGATGACTTCCAAAAGAAAGAGATACTGCATCTTCCTCTTCCAGAGTTAGATCCTCCTCAAGTTCATTACATCATTACAGAGGATTTTGAATTGCCCTCTAGATATTGATCAAAAGCAAAACATTTACGCTCTACACATCAGCACCACAATACAGAGATTGTGGCTGTGCATTTCCTAAAGGAGACATATGAGTTGTAACCTTGTGTGAGGACTGCTTTCTGCAAGTTATTCTGTTCATAGTACTTTAATGCAGTTTCATTTATATCTTGCTACACAAAAAAAAGTAGAAGTTCCCACGAGACAATGATTGGTGTTAATGGGCAAATGCTAGCATATGCTAATCTAAATGTTTTCTTTTTCCCAGGAAAAAAAGTGTCAAACTGTCCTATTCAGCAATTATTTCAACAATTAGTAGGAACAATTCTTGGTGGCGCGACCTACTTGTATATAGTAAACTTATTTGGGTTGATTTACTAAAGGCAAATAGGCTGTTCACTTTACAAGGTAAGTTCCACTTTGCATGGGGCTTTTCCCCAGAGCTTAGTGGATATGGTGAAATCCCCTTTGCTAAAGAATAGCAGATAATGTGCAAGGTATATAAAAAAACATTTTTGCTTGCACATGGTTGCATGAAGGAAGTCAGCAAAGCGTCACCTTATTAACTAAGCTCTGGGGAAAATTCCCAATGCAAAGTGCAACTTACCTTGCATAGTGAATGCTTTTTTTATCTTTTTAGTAAATCAACCCTACAGTATTTAAATCCTGTAAGGGTCCATTCATACCCATGCACACACACAGCCTATTAATTTAAATGGACTACTGTATCTAACGCACTAAAACACACCAAAAAAGGTGTATGTATTACTTCTGGCAGCACACTATAATGTGCATTAGTAGGTTGCTGAGTGCTGCACTGCAATGCATGACTATTGGCAAGGTGCATTGCACAAATGCATGCAATGTGTGTTGCATTACCAAAACATAATAGTATAAATGGGCCCTAAATTATTATGTTCTAGCTGCTTGTTGTTTTACTTTTTGTCTTTCTAGGTAATAAATCAATCTGTATCTGGAATTATTTTACTGAGTTAATACTTGGTTCTAATAATCTTGAGACTCTGTCTTCCTAAACTAACCTATCACTATAGCTAGTGTTTAGGTGATTTAGCACATGGAAAAAAGTCAATGTATGTGCCAAGTGGATATTAAATAGAAATTAGATGTAAGACCCTGAGCACGTGGCGTATCATGGGATCGGTACTAGGCAGGGGCCGAAGGGGTGGATGCTCTGGGCACTACCATTTTCTGGAGAAGGGGGGGGGGCACAGGTGAAGTTGGTGGGCACTGGCAGGCTGCAATTGATAGGTACTGGTAGGCTGCAATTGGTGGGGACTGGCAAGCTGCAGTTGGTAAGCACTGGTAGACTGCAATTGGTGGGCACTGGTAGGCTGCAATTGGTGGGCCCTGGTAGGCTGCATTTGGTTGGCACTAATAAGGCTGCATTTGGTGGGCACTGGCAGTCTGTATTTGGGCACTGGCAGGCTGCAATCGGTGGGCACTGGCAGGCTGTAATTGGTGAGCACTGATAAGTTGCATTTGGAGGGCACTGGTAGGCTGCATTTGGTGAGCACTGGTAGGCTGCAGTTGGTGAGCACTGGTAGGCTGCAGTTGGTGGGCACTGACAGGCTGCAGTTGGTGGGTACTGACAGACTGCATTTGATGGGCACTTATAAGGTTGCATTTGGTGGGCACTGATAAGGATGCGTTTGGTGGGCACTGATAAGCTGCATTTGGTCGGTACAGGCAGGCTGCAATTGGTGGGCACTGATAAGCTGCATTTGGTGTGCACTGGTAGGCTGCATTTGATGCATTAATCTCTTGTATCATTTCTGCAGTCTCCGAGCATCTCTTGTATCATGCCCGTAGTCTCTGATCTGCTCTTGTATCATTTCTGCAGTGTCTGACCATCTCCTCTATCATGTTTGCTATCTCAGACCATTTCTTGTATCATGTCTGCAGCCTCTGACTATCTCCTGAATCAGGGCTGCAGTCTCTGACCATCTCCTGTATCACGTCTTCAGTCTCTGACCATCTACTGTAGCACCTCTGCAGTCTCTGACCATCTTTTGCATCATATCTGCAGTCTCTGACCATCTCTTTTATCAGGTATGCAGTCTCTGACCATCTCTTTTATCAGGTCAGCAGTCTCTGACCATCTAGTTTATCATGTCTGTCTGCAGTCTCTGACCATCTCTGTTATCATGCCTGCAGTCTCTGACCATCTCTGTTATTATGTCTGCAGTCTCTGACCATCTCCTGTAGTATGTATGCAGTCTCTGACCATCTCCTGTACTATGTCTGCAATCTCTGATCATCTCCTTTAGTATGTCTGCAATCTCTGATCATCTCCTTTAGTATGGCTGCAGTCTCTGACCATCTCCTTTAGTATGTATGCAGTCTCTGACCATCTCCTGTAGTATGTATGCAGTCTCTGATTATCTCCTGTAGTACCTCTGCAATACAATGCAAAACTGAAAACTTTAGTATGTTCACATGGACCCTGACAGAGAAAAATGTTAACAGGCCTTTTCACAAGCACATTTGCTTATTATTATTTCAAAGCACTTTAAGTGCCTCTAATAAATATACATATAATTAAAATGTGTGAGTAAACTCTGTTCCTATCATATTAAACCTAATTAAATCTGTATTTTAAGTCTTTTCTTGATTTGAATTGACACTAACCCTGTGTTAGCTGGCAGGAGGGGGGGTTGGGGGGGGTCGCACAATTTGCCATCTTTGCTTCGGCACCAAATAAATGACCTTGTCCCGGCCCTGTCATGTCATCCATGTGCGCAGGGTGTTCACTGCACACGGGCCTCCGAGGAGGGGGGTGGCACTGTGCCCTGACGCACCCTACACACATGGATGATATTCAGGGATGATTGGTGCAGCGGTGGGGGCCCACCTTTTCATGCAGAGGGCACCGCATTGAAGGAAGGGGTGGTGGGAACCGTCGCTGACAGGTGAACAGATGAACTGACATCTGTATCTCTGCTCATGTGGCTGGGCCAGTACTTCTGGATGAGGGATGCTGGGGATGCCCATGCAGTAACTTCCACCAGTGACTTCCTCTGCTGGGCTCTGCAATAGATGTCATCAGTAAGAACCTGGCAGAGAAGGGAGCAGAGGAAGTTTTCTTTTGCTTTTGTAAGATCGTCTGAGCTATCACTGCACTGGCATCCACGGCATCCCTTTCGGAGAGGGGAGGATTCTTCTAAACAGGATGTCAAATGGATCAAGCAGGCAGGTAAGCAGCACCTCCCCCACTAAGCATCAAGACCCCCCATCTGTCCTGACTGAGCACTTGAAGACAAAGCTGCATTCTTTTAGGCAGATATGCAAGGGGGCCTCATCAGGTAGGCTGTAGGGGGCTCTATGATTTCTAACAGCGGCCCTGCTGTAACTGCCCCCCACCCACTGCACCGATCACCCTCGACTGTCCCACTGTGTCCTCCTCTGACCCCTCTGTGTCCTCCTCTAGTCCCTTTGTGTCCTCCTCTGGCCCCCCGTGTCCTCCTTCGGCCCCCTGTGTCCTTCTCTACTGACAGTCCACTGCCCTACTAACACCATTCACCAGCCCCCAAAAAGCATTTTTCAAATATGAAAAAAGAACGAAAACATTTAATTGTAAAAAAATAAATAAATAAAATAATAATAAAGAACTACTGACACTGTCCACTGCCTTACTGACACCATCCTGCACATACTACCCACTGCCATACACTCCGCACTCCTCTCCTGCACATACTATCCACCTCCATACACTTCACACTCCTCTCTCTGCACATACTACCTAACTCCATACATTCCACAACCCTCTCCTACCCGTACCACCCACCGCCATACACTCCACACTCCTCTCCTGCACATATTACCTACTTCCATACATTCCACAACTCTCTCCTACACATACCACCCACCGCCATACACTCTGCACTCCTCTCCTGAACATACTACCGATAGCCATACGCTCCACACTCCTCTCCTGCACATATTACTCACTGTCATACACTCTACACGCCTCTCCTGCACATACTACCACCGCTATACACTCCATACCCCTCTTTCTGTACATACTACCCACCGCCATACACTCCAGACTCCTCTCCCTGCACATACTACCCACCGCAATACACTCCACACCCCTCTTCCTGCACATACTATCACCGCCATACACTCCGCACTCCTCTCCTTGCACATACTACCCACCGCGATACACTCCATACCCCTCTTTCTGTACATACTACCCACCGCCATACACTCTGGGGTCCTCTCCCTGCACATACTACCCACCGCAATACACTCCACACCCCTCTTCCTGCACATACTATGCACCGCCATACACTCCGCACTCCTCTCCTTGCACATACTACCCACCGCGATACACTCCACACCTCTCTCACTGCACATACTACTCACTGCCATACACTCCACATTCCTCTCCTTGCACATACTACCCACAGCCATACACTCCTCACTCCTCTCCCTACACATACTACCAACCGCGTTACACTCCACACCTCTCTCCCTCCACATACTACTAACCGCCATACACTTCACACTCTTCTCCCTGCACATACTGCCCACCTCCGTACACTCTGCACTCTTCTCCTGCACTTCCCACCCACCAATATACACTCCACACCACTCTCCCTGCTCATCATACCCACCACCATACACTTCGCCCTCTTCTGCCTGCACATACTACCCACCGCTGTACATCCCATACTCCTCTCCTGCACATACTACCCGCCGCCGTACACTCTGCCTGTATATTGCCTAATTAACATTACCAAATTCTGCACTATGTAAGTCATATTAGACTCTATTTAAAGTGGAGTTCCACCCTGTTAAAAGTCAGCAGCTACCAAAAGGGTAGCTGCTGACTTTTAACAATCGGCCACTCACCTGTCCCTCGTTCCAGCGATGCGGCCGCCTCGGTGGCGCCGGCATCACAAGTGTGGACACCCTGATTTGGCTTCAAAGCCTGGAGCTCATTGCGCATGCGCGAGTCACGCTGTGGCTTGTGAATGGCTCGGCGTATCTTCTGGGACCTGTGACGTGTCCCAGAAGATCGCCGAGAGGGAGGGGGGAAGGTGAACTTCCTTTCCGGAGCCGCGGCTCCAGGAGAGAAAGTGGACCTAGGACCCTTTGAAAACGGGGTCCCTGGTCACCCCCCAAAAAAAAGACATGCCAAATGTGGCATGTTGGGGGGGTCACCTTCCCTTAAAGTGGAAGTTCCAGTTTTAGGCGGAACTCCGCTTTAACTACACCCCCTTTAAGCAACGCCCAATTGTAAGCATACTTTAAACCACACCCACGTTTCACCGCGCTGCATTTTTTCCATTTACCGGTGCCTGGGGCCCACTCTTGATCTTTCACACAGGCCCCCTCATTTCATGATATGCCCCTGCCCTGAGCCCTGTTCGGTAGATGTTTTTGAGTACTGTATGCCTTATGTATGAGTAGCATTATGAACAAGTCATTTTTCCATCTCAGTCATCTGGAGAAAGCACTGTTAAAATGTGAACATGAACATATGCAGGCTTGGGTTTTCTTTTGCAAAGAATTTTAACATTGAACAAACTTTCATATACTAATACACAAATACACTATTTTTCATTATTATAAGAATGGAACAAAGACTGTTTATACTGTGCCAAATGTTCCTCTGAAACTGGAAACTATTCACAACTTTATAACAGACAATAATCAAGTTAAGCTAAATCTGCTGACTATATTCTACAGTCATCAAATGAACAGGAAGGAAAGTATTTCAGCACATAGCTGCATTTAGTTTTGCTGCAAGAGCTAGTGATAACAATTTAGACCATGAATCTTGTAAGGGTCATGTTATACTAAAGTGATTGTAAAGGTTTTTTTTTTAATAATAAACGTTATACTTACCTGCTTTTGCACAAAGCGGCCCCTGAACGTCCTCTACTGGGGTCACCCATTGGTGCTCTTGGCTCCTCCTCTTCTCTGAGTACCCCCATAGCAAGCTGCGCTTTATGGGGGCACTCGTACGGGCTCGATCCCAAGCTTAGCTGTGTGTGTCTATGGGCACACACAGCCTGGCTCAGACTAACCCCCCACTCCATCCTCACTGGATTTGACTGAGCCAAGCTTCTGAGAGCACAGAGAGGAGAGAAAAGAACTGAAGCCTGAAACAGCGCTGGATCAATACACAAGTCAGGTAAGTGTTAGGGAGAGGGAGGGCACTGCTATTATACTTTTTTTTTTTTTTTTTTACCTTAAAGAGGTTGTAAACCCTCACATATACCCAGTGAAGTGACTGACCTCTAGTGATACACAGAGATGAAACAAATCATTCTACATAAGTTGTACCTGTTTAACTGCAGTCTCTTCTCTACAAGTCCAAAAATGTGGGCATAAATCATTGAAGACATATGGAGGGGTTACATAGATTATTTGGGGAAAATGCCTACTTCAATGTAATCCTTTAATAACCTTTTTGTATTTTATGTATGGTTTTAAGTTCTAATGGTGATGTTCCAAAAGTGTGTCATGTTGCCATCGATTTCCAATTACTAGTTAATACATTTGCAGCTGAAGGCTTTGGTCTATTAATTTCTTATTATCTATGCTCAAGGGTGAAGCTGTCCTACAAAATAGACGTAGCCAGGTTGCTAAATATTTAATGCGTTTTTCCCATAGCAGAAATGTTTCTGCTTTGGGTGTTTACACAAACAGATATTAGCATATATAACATCTTCTCCAGCATATTATAAATCACTGCTGTGTGTATGCTTCACCTTGAAAAGTAGCTGAATGTTACCGTATTTTCATGTAACTAACTATATTCAAAACCATAGTTTAGCATGGCAGAGCTCATCTTATCAAAATTGTTAGATCACTTCACTTTTTTACATTCTGTAATCTTCACATTGTATTGCTTTCATCCCAACTGAAACTTCACTTCAAATCAGCTAAATACATTCCAGGTGCATGAAAACAAAATTATGCGTGCAAAGTCTTAGGGCCGGTTCACACTTCCGCGGTGCGATGCGGCGCCTGAGGCGATCTCAAGGCGGCTTGCTAGGAGACTTCTATCATAGAAGTCAATGCAAGCCGCCTGAGATCGCCCTAAAAATAGTGCAGGGACCATTTTTCTAAGGCGAAGCGAAGCGATTCGCTCCTATTAGAACCGTTCCATTGCACAGCATTGAGGCAAATTGTCAGGCGACTCAAGTCGCCTGACAATTCGCCTAGATGTGAACGGGCCACGAAGTCGCGCCGCATCGCGCCGCGGAAGTGTGAACCGGCCCTTACACTCAGCTTTCTTAACCACTTCAATACTATGCACTTATAACACTTCCCTACCAGACCAATTTTCAGTTTTCAGTGCTGTTGCGCTTTGAATGACAATTGCGCGGTCGTGCGACGCTGCACCCAAACAGATTTTTTATCATTTCGTTCCCACAAATAGAGCTTTCTTTTGGTGGTATTTGATCACCCCTGCGGTTTTTATTTTTTGCGCTACAAATAAAAAAAGACAGAAAATTTTGAAAAAAATTCTCAATTTTTGTCACAAAACTTTGTAAATAAGTAAATTTTCTCCATCACTGGTGGGCACTGATGAGGCTACACTGACGGGCACTGATGTGGCAGTACTGATTGGCACTGATGATGCGGCACTGATGAGGTGGCACTGATGATGAGGCACTTATATGCAGCGATGATGAGCACTGTTAGGCGGCATTGATAATCAGCACTGAAGGGGACTGATAGGTGGCACTGATATACAGCACTGACGGGCACTGATATGCAGCACTGACGGACACTGCTAAGCGGCACTGATGGGCACTCATAGACAACACTGATTGGCACTCATAGGCGGCACTGGGCACTGATAGGTGGCACTGATGGGCACAGATAGGTGGGCACTGGTAGGTGGCAATGGTGGGCACTGATATGTGGCACTGGTATGCATTGATAGGGGCACTGGTAAGCACTGATAGGGGCACTGGTGGGCATATATACTGATAGGGGCTCATTCCCTGGTGGTCTAGGGTGGCATCTGAAGGTGGCACTGAGTGCCATCCACATTGGGCACTATGCCTCTTACCTGGTGGTCTAGGGGGGTCTCCCTGGTGGTCCAGATCAGCTCCCTGGTGGTCCCTGGTCGGCTCCCTGGTGGTCCTGGGTGGGCACATCTCTGGTGGTCCCAGGGCAGGCTCCCTGGTGGTCTAGTGTGGCAATCCGAGGGGGGGCTGTGCTGATAAATCATCAGCACAAACCCCCCCTGTCAGGAGAGCAGCCGATCGGCTCTCCTCTACTCAGGTCTGCAGACCCGAGTACAGGAAAGCCGATAAACGGCTTTCCTGTGTTAGACTGTGACCAGCCGTGATTGGTCACGGCTGATCACATGGCAAAGTGCTTCAGATCGAAGCAATTTACTGAGATTGGTAATGCGGGGGGTCAGGCTGACCACGCACATCACTGATCGCCACGATGCGCGCCCCCCTGGGCACGCGGCGGAATGTTATCCTGAGAACGTCATATGACGTCCAGTCAGGATAATTGAACCACTTCTCGGCCGTCATTCTGCATATGGCGTTCGGGATGTGGTTAAGCAAGCAAGCACGTTCACAGTAGAAAGTCTGTCCCCTGCCAGCATTGCATAGAGAAGAACCCTTGCTCTCTGTGTAAGCAGTGATCTCTGCAAAAGGTTCAACATACACCTTGCTGAGTTAGACCCAGAGCTCACCATTCAGCTTTGAGCATGAGCTTTAGGTCTGGCTCAGCGGAGAGCTTGTTGGACCTCTGCAGAGAGACCACTGGTTCCACTGGGTCCACTGGGACCAATGGTACTTTTTTACAGTATGCTGGCAGAAGAAAGGCTGTTCTACTTTACTAAAATGAACTGTAAGACCTTGCACAGGATATTTTAAAGCACGCTGTTTAAATGCTGGAGTTTAAACATCCTTTTGTCTTTTGCATGCACTGTTCAGAAGGGTTTGTACAGAGAGTTTTAATCAGAGATAGACTCTAACATAATAGATTTCTGCTGTGCTCTTTTTACAAAAAGCCAGAGTAATCTGTGAAATCTATAGAACATTACAACAGTTTAAAACATTAAACTATAATTAAAAGAGTTGTAAAGGCAGAAGGTTTTTATCTTAATGTATTCTATGCATTAAGATAAAAAATCTTTTGTGTGTAGCAGCATCCCCAGCACCTCCTAATACCTAGCCTGAGCCCCTTCTCTCTTCAGCGATGTCCACGATCCCCTCAGCCATCCATGACACTCCTCCTGATTGACTGAGACACAGCAGTGGTGCCATTGGTTCCTGTGGCTGTCAAACAAATTCAGTCAGCCAATGAGGAGAGAGAGGGCGCAGGGCCAGGTCAGGGCTCTGTGTCTGAATGGACACATGGAGCTTTGACTCAGCTAGGGTTCCCCCTGTATCAAGCTGCTGGCTGAGGGGGCACTCGATGGGAGAGAAGGGCCAGGAGAGGGACTCAAGAAGTCAAGGATCCGGGCCACTCTGTGCAAAACCAACTGCGCAGGAGGTAAGTATAACATTTAAAAAAAAAATTAAAAAAACAAGACTTTACATTCACTTTAAAAAGCTTTGGACATACCTTTCTTCTGGGCCACAAGAGTGAGCTTACTTTAGCTCTCCTGTGACTCAAAATCAGCTGACAGCAGGCTAAAGCTGACATCAAAGAGCCACCCCAGGCTCTGGAAGGATCCCAACCATATTGTCAGGATCTATCCAGCTGCCTGAATGACAGTCACTGCTTTGCACTCCAAGAAGACTGCGAGCTGTGCAATCAGCAGACATGACCGCTCAGTTCTGGGGCTTACAGCCAGCAGGGTACAGCTGCAGCATCAGACTGATGCTGCAGCATGGAGGTGAGTATGTGTGTTTATTTTTTAACCCCCATACATCTCCTTTAATTGAACCCAAACCCATTATTATTTCCTTTTAAACCTGAACACTTGTTGCTCTGCCCTATTCTCTCTAGAGCTACATGCAGGTCAAGCACTTTCTATATATCTAAAATAAAAATTGTGTTTGTTCTAAACCTTTATACCTTTGTAGTAGCTGTAATAAAGGGCCAAGATGAATCTTAAATTCACTGTGTTATGTGTGATACCAGAAGAGAAAAATATTTGTACTCCGACAGATGCATATTGGATCCGCAACAGAAACATAAGCATTTAGTTACAGGATAGGATCTAATGTTGTAACAGGATAAGTAATCTGCCGAATGATCAGACAGAGAGTAACTGTAACATGCAGTTTACTAAACAGATCCAAATTTATAAGAAATTATGCAAAACTGGGTCAGAATGGCACACATGCACTGTACATTAATACAAAACAAATTACGAAAGCTGCTAAAACATGGCCCCTAACAGGACAGTCAGGGTAACGTGCGGCTGAATAGTATAGTCTTCACAGTATAGGGCTCTCTAACAACAGAGAGTCAAGCTGAGAAACACTAGTTCAGTAAAACAGATCAGAACAAGTCAGAGAACACAGGATGGCTACTGCACTAGAAGTAGAGTAGTCTGGTAGCATTTGTAGGTTACCCCTACAGTAGCTGGGTTTTTTTTTAAAGAAGCTAAGCGATATTAGGCTCCTGCTTGGCTGCTCACATGTCAGTTCTGACAGTGGAGGGTCGCTCACCTGCCTGCCTCTGCCTTATCATGTGTGGTCTTCCTGAACTGCTGAGGGAAGAAAGCTGAGTGACTTATCTTCCATTGGAGTATCCAGGAATGCAGGGAGTAGTGGCAAAAGAAGTTAAAGGGCCCTGCGCCTGCATCTGAGCATGGTGAGCAAATGGACCCTCCGCTATAGTACTATAGCTGGTAATACCCATCATAGCCTTACATAACTATACTCCTGTATTTATTGCGTATAATTTTATTTAACCGCTTGCCGACGGCTGATCGGCAAATGACGGCGACAGAGTGGCTCTGTAACGCGAAACGCCGTCATATGACGGCGGGCGCGAGACCGAGCCTAGTGAGCGCGCGCGCGCGCCGCCGGAGGCGCGCCCGCACGCTCACAATGTTCGGGGAGGGCCAGGGAGCGGGTGCGGCAGCTTCGATTGCCGCCGGCTACCCGCGATGGCCCCCCCGGAGTGAAAGAACCGAGGTCCGTGTATGTAAACACGGACCTCCGTTCTGTGAAGGGGGAAGGGCTGTGATCACAGCCTTCCTGTATATGGAGGCTGTGACCACTTCCCTTCCCCAGCTAGGGCAGTCCCCCCACAGTAAGAACACGCCCAGGGAACACAGTTAACCCTTAGAGCTCCCCCTGCAGGTTAACCCCTTCACTGCCAATGACATTTACACAGTAATCAGCGCATTTTTATAGCACTGATCGCTGTATGAATGCCAGTGGTCCCAAAAAAGTGTCAAAATGGTCCGATATGTCCGCTGAAATATCGCAGTACAGCTAAAAATCGCAGATCGCCGCCATTACTAGTAAAAAATAAAAAAAAATAAAAACCCCAAAAATGAATTCTCATCATCCGTAAACGCGGCCACTTTTGCGCAAACCAATCAATAAACGCAGATTGTGATTTTTTTATCGCAAATATGAGGAAGAATATAAATCGGCCAAAAACGGTGAAAAAAATGTTTTTTTATATTTTTTTTTTGGATTTGTATTTTAGTAAAAATTTTGTTCATAGCGGCGATCAGAAATGATGCAGAGGTGATCAAATAACACGAAAAGAAAGCTCTGTTTGTGTGAAAAAAAGGACGCAAATTTAGTTTGGGTACAACGTCGCACGACCGCGCAATTGTCAGTTAAAGCGACGCAGCGCAGAATTGCAAAAAGGGCTCCGGTCCTAAAGCTGGAAATCCTTCCGGGGCTGAAGTGGTTAAAAAAAAGACAAAGAAATTGAAATGTTTCACATTTTACTGATATTTCTTGGTTTACTCTAACTGCCTTGATGGCAGCACAGTTTGAGTCCTTTTATTCCCCTAGAATTTAGGTTGGCTCTAATGCTAATCGAATAAAGGGTATCAGGCTAAGGGCATTCATCACTATAGCTCTACATCAAAGTCCAAAGGTAATGTTGTATAATTATGGGATGGATTTATTTAATAAGTTCTACTTTGTTAGATCTAAACTTTTGAAATGAAATTAATTTGCTACTGAGAACATTACTCTAACAGTTCTAAGTTGAAATAATGTAGATTCATAGCTTAAATACCTAGCCAGTGAACCTATTAATAAATAGGTCCAGGTAGCAAATGCGTTAATAAAGGGAGATGGATGTGAGGGCGGGGGGAGATGGAGAATATATTTTAGTGGCCTCATTTATCTGAATTGTCCCATACTGAGTCCTTCTTTATCCAGGACAATATATCAGGCAATGCCCTCACTTTAGATTTTATGTGAGTAGGTGAAGACTTATCACATAATATATCAAGCTGCAGTAGCTCATGGAAATGCAATATGGTAAGTTAAATGCTTACCGTTTAAGGGTATAGGGTAGTTAATTATTTTGCATATACTGTATTAAAAGGTGCCTTATACTGTATTTAATGTAACATTTGGTGCTAATTGTATTATTTCAGATGCGGTGTTGCTCTCTTTTGTAACTTTTACCAACTGTTTGATCCACAGATGTGGTAGAAAAGGCTTGCAGCATCAGTTTCTTAGCAACCAAAGGCTAAATGTCCTGTACTGAAACCTGCTCCAATCAGCCACAGGAAGGCTTTAGACTTAGAATGTGTCATATGTAGTAACAGAGAGTCCATCTAGATAAGTCAAGGAAGCAGGTACACATGTAGAAACAGAAGGTTCAAATGTAGTAATAGAGAGTACAACTAAAGAATCTAAGGCAGCAGGTATGATAGACACAAATCGGTTCAGTAAAGAGTAGGAGGGTCCTGTTCTTGGTATTTGTTAGAGACAATTATCAATGGAGGATAAATAGTTAAAATGTACAGTATGTGAGTGAAAAGTGTAAGTGTAATGTGAATCTAGTGATAGTGCATGACTAGGGTATAAAGTATGGTCTGACTTACTACCCCATACCGCTGTAACCATACCCATCCCTTCCAATAATAACACTCCACACCAATTATGGGTTTAATGGCCACAGCTGCCTTTATTTATCCAAACAACCATTGAATAACAATTAAATATATAAACAGTAGTATACACACACACGACTGGAGCTACAAGGTCACAATAGGGCATAACTAAAAACACCTCCACGGAATCTGCGTGTTCTCGTTCAGGCCTCAAGCCGCAAACCACCGACTCAGAGACAACACAGAGAAACCATCTTAACAATTGGGAGCTGTACCCCAGACGGGTCCCTACACCTTGCCCTGTTCGAGCCCATAACCTACAAAGGGGACCATGCACTCCGCCATCCAATTCAGCAAATCCCAAGAGACCAATATCACGGGCGGGAGGGTGGGAAGCTCGTCTCGCTGCTCCTACCCGCTTCTGCCTCTCTACTTCCTGCCCTGCCTCAGCCCTTACACCTTACCCCTCCTCTAAACTTGTCCTGCCCCTTGACCCTGGGCTAACCTCCCTCCTACTAAAAGCCTGCTAGGCCCCCTTTTAACCCCTGTCATGCCGGCCCTACGCTTAAATTGCATTTCTACTCCGGGCCTCTCTGTGTGAGTGTAGTGCAATGATTCATTTTTACTTTACTTTTTACTTTAGTGTCAGTTTACTGTTTTAGTTGAACAGTGTTAGTGCATGTATACTGTTGTACATTGAGGTGCATTAGTGCACGTTTACTGCAGTATATTGACATGCGCTAGTGCGCATTTACTGCACTATATTGACGTGCGTTAGTGCACGTTTACTTCAGTATATTGAATTGCGTTAGTTCACGTTTACTGCAGTATATTAAGGTGCGCTAGTGCACATTTACTGCAGTATATTGAACTGCTTTAGTGTGCTTTTATGGCAGTATATTGAAGTGCCTTAGTACATTTTTATGACAGTATATTGAAGTGCGTTAGTGCAGCTTTACTGCAGTATATTGAATTGTGTTGGTGCACTTTTAATGCAGTATTTTGAAGTGCCTTATTGTACTTTTACAGCAGTATATTGAAGTGCATTCGTGCAGTTTTACGGCAGTGTATTGAAGTGTGTTAGTGCACTTTTATGGCAGTATATTGAAGTGAGTCAGTGCATTTTTACAGCAGTATAATGAACTGCATTAGTGCGCGTTTACTGCAGTATATTGAGGTGTGTTAGTGAAATTTTACTGCAGTATATTGATTTGCATTAGTGCACTTTTACTGCAGTATATTGAAGTGCGTTGGTGCAGTTTTACTGCAGTATATTGAACTGCGTTAGTGCACATATACTGCGGTATATTAAGGTGTATTAGTGCACATTTACTGCAGTATATTAAGGTGCATTAGTGCACATTTACTGCAGTATATTGAACTGCGCTAGTGTACCTTTACAGAAGTACATTGAGGTGCATTAGTGCACGTTTACTGCAGTATATTGACATGCGCTAGTGCACATTTACTGCACTA
This sequence comes from Glandirana rugosa, assembly GCA_018402905.1. NCBI lineage: Eukaryota > Metazoa > Chordata > Amphibia > Anura > Ranidae > Glandirana > Glandirana rugosa. The sequence continues at coordinate 165,479 of BLSH010054735.1, read as the reverse complement.
TATTGACGTGCATTAGTGCACGTTTACTTCAGTATATTGACTTGCATTAGTGCACGTTTACTGCATTATATTAAGGTGCGTTAGTTCACATTTACTGCAGTATATTGAACTGCGTTAGTGCACATTTACTGTAGTATATTGAACTGCTTTAGTGAGCTTTTATGGCAGTATGTTGAAGTGCCTTAGTGCATTTTTATGGCAGTATATTGAAGTGCGTTAGTGCAGTTTTACTGCAGTATATTGAATTGTGTTGGTGCACTTTTAATGCAGTATATTGAAGTGCCTTAGTGTACTTTTACAGCAGTATATTGAAGTGCATTAGTGCAGTTTTACGGCAGTGTATTGAAGTGTGTTAGGGCACTTTTACGGCAGTATATTGACGTGCGTCAATGCAGTTTTACTGCAGTATAATGAACTGCATTAGTGCGCGTTTACTGCAGTATATTGAGGTGTGTTAGTGAAATTTTACAGCAGTATATTGATTTGCATTATTGCACTTCTACTGGAGTATATTGAAGTGCGTCGGTGCAGTTTTAGTGCAGTATATTGAACTGCATTAGTGCACATATACTGCGGTATATTAAGGTGCATTAGTGCACATTTACTGCAGTATATTAAGGTGCATTAGTGCACTTTTATTGCAGTTTATTGAACTGCGTTAGTGCGCATATACTGCAGTATTTTGAGGTACATTAGTGCACATTTACTACAGTATATTGAACTGCGCTAGTGTACTTTTATGGCAGTACATTGAGGTGCATTAATGCACGTATACTGCAGTATATTGACATGGGCTAGTGCACATTTACTGCACTATATTGACGTGTGTTAGTGCACGTTTACTTCAGTATATTGAATTGCGTTAGTGCACGTTTACTGCAGTATATTAAGGTATGTTAGTGCACCTTTACTGCAGAATATTGAACTGCTTTAGTGTGCTTTTATGGCAGTATATTTAAGTGCCTTAGTGCATTTTTATGGCAGCATATTGAAGTGCGTTAGTGCAGTTTTACTGCAGTATATTGAATTGTGTTGGTGCACTTTCAATGCAGTATATTGAAGTGCCTTAGTGTACTTTTACAGCAGTATATTGAAGTGCCTTAGTGCATTTTTATGGCAGTATATTGAAGTGCATTAGTGCAGTTTTACTGCAGTATATTGAATTGTGTTGGTGCACTTTCAATGCAGTATATTGAAGTGCCTTAGTGTACTTTTACATTAGTATATTGAAGTGCATTAGTGCAGTTTTACGGCAGTATATTGAAGTGTGTTAGGGCACTTTTACGGCAGTATATTGAAGTGCGTCAGTGCAGTTTTACTGCAGTATAATGAACTGCATTAGTGCGCGTTTACTGCAGTATATTGAGGTGTGTTAGTGCAATTTTACGGCAGTATATTGATTTACATTAGTGCACTTTTACTGCAGTATATTGAAGTGCTTCGGTGCAGTTTTACTGCAGTATATTGAACTATGTTAGTGCACATATACTGCGGTATATTGAGGTGCATTAGTGCACATTTACTGTAGTATATTAAGGTGCATTAGTGCACATTTATTGCAGTTTATTGAACTGCGTTAGTGTGCGTATACTGCAGTATTTTGAGGTACATTAGTGCACATTTACTGCAGTATATTGAACTGCGCTAGTGTACTTTTACGGCAGTACATTGAGGTGCATTAGTGCATGTTTACTGCAGTATATTGAATTGCACTAGTGCACTTTTACTGCAGTATACTGAAGTGCATCCGTGCAATTTTACTGCAGTATATTGTAGTGTTTCAATGGAGTGTGTTTGTGTAGTGTGTAAGTTAAAGTTCGCCAAACACCACTTTCCATTGATTAAAGTGCATCCAAGTACACATTTCTCCTTCTCTATTACATTTCGGTAATAAGCCCCTCATCATGTTTGGGAAGCCAGCAAGGAGAGGCAGACGTTCCGATGGCACTGTGAGGGGGCCAGCATCGTCTGTGTCCACAGGCAAAGGTGGACATGGTCTGCCCTCAGGCAGGGCACCATTTCCTCTGTTTAGCGTTGTTGCCTGTGCTATCCAGCCACAGTGTGCAGACGAGGTGGTGGACTGTCTTACTAAACCATCCTAATCCTCCTCAAGCAGAGTCTAGTTTGCAGTCCACTGCATCTGCCAGAGCGGCTTATTCTGCCTCCTTGTCCACAGCTACTTCTGCCATAGCCCCAGCATCATGCTTGGAGGAGTCAGCTGAGTTATTTGAACACAGCGTCAGCCACTTGCTCCTTAACAATCCACAGGCATTACTTGATTTTTCAACAGTACCTCTATAGGGTTATGGTGTGAAGGCACCTCCAACACCCAAAGCTCAATTTTTCCACACCTGTTACTTCTATCCAAAGTCTGCGAAACAGACACCAGACTTTAACCAAAATATCTCTAATCTTGTTTTGAGTGCACTAAATTATGGCCTCATCATACAGACTGGCTCCCCAAGAAGTTGTTTATAAAATAAGAAAGCTTGCAAGGAAAATGTCTTTTTTGCCTTTATAAATGTAATTTTTGCTGCAGCAGGTTCTATACACTGTACAGATGCGCCACTTTACAGGTACACTAAGGGGACCCCCCAGGCACTATGTTTAACCACTTCCTTACTGGGCACTTAAACCCCCCTCCTGCCCAGACCAAGTTTAGGCTTTCAGCGCTGTCGCATTTTGAATGACAATTCCGCGGTCATACGACATTGTACCCTAACAAAATTTATATCATTTTTTTCTCACATATAGAGCTTTCTTTTGGTGGTATTTAACTAAAATTTTTTGCACTATAAACAAACAAAGAGCGATGATTTTGAAAAAAGAACAATATTTTTTACTGTTTTACTATAATAAATATCCAAAAAAATATATAAAAAAGAAAATTATTCATCAGTTTTGGCCAATATATATTCTTCTACATATTTTTGGTAAAAAAAAATCGCAATCAGCGTATTTTGATTGGTTTGCGCAAAAGCAATTACGTCTACAAACTATGGGAATAGATTTATGGCATTTTTACTATTTTTTTTTTTACTAGTAATGGCAGCGATATGCGATTTTTATCGGGACTGCGATATTGGGCCAGACATGTCGGACCTTTTTGACACATTTTTGGGACCAATGACAGTTATACAGCGATCAGAAATGTAAATGTCCACTGATTACTGTATAAATGTCATTGGCAGTGAAGGGGTTAACCTGCAGGGGGCAGTGAAGGGGTTAACAGTGTTCCCTGTGTGTGTTCTAACTGTGGGGGGGATGGGCTGGTCGGGACATAACAGATCTAATTGATCCCAGTGACAGGGATTAGTAGTTCTGTCTTGTCCCATTCACAGAACGGAGAACCGCCGTGTTTACATCGGCGGTTCCCCGTTCTGAGGCTGCTACAAGTGATCGGCGGGTCTCGGGTGGACATCGAGTCCGCCTGACCCGCGGGCATGCCCATGCAGCGTGTGGCGGCCGTGAGTGCGCGCAGGGAGTGCGCACGAGGCAGTACATCCATGGACGTCCTCCCGGAATTTCAGAGCCGCGCTGTAGCCGTCTTTCGGCTATAGCGCGGTTCTGTACTGGTTAAAGGCATTTTTCATTGTTATTGTTTCACTTTAAGCAAATCACTGGTCATTTAAAAATGATGTTTTTTACAAACTTTTTTCATTGATACATATGCCCCAGGGCAGTACCCAGACCCCCATGCCCTTTATATGCCCAATAACTTGCATCTAAGCCCTCAATATGGGCACTTTTGATTTTTTCAGTTTGGGTCCCATAGACTTCAATGGGGTTCATTATGATGTTTGAGAGTTATGGTGCGAACCGAACAGGGAGTTGTTTGGCCCATCACTAACCCCACATAAACCTACTACTAGCTGAAAAAGGGAATCCAATCTCTTTGAGCTCAAGTTATTTAGGGGTCGATTCACTAATGTTTATCGCATGCAATAAGGTTATCATGTTACTCATTTGCATAAATTATTGCATGCGGTAAACTAAGTCCAATTTACAAAAAGATAAAAAATAATGATTATGCTGTATTTACTGAAAAAAATGTGCCGGTAAGTATCTCATAACAAGCGGACCAGAGTGTTAAAAAGCATGCAATATTTAACAACAGGGTTTTGCTGGTGGGACCCCCAGGCTGTTTTTTGAAAAATAGCTGATTACTAAGCAGTGGGCCAAAAGCCGCCTGCCACATCCTTAACAACAATGACTCATCAGCTGTCAGCGGGCTTCCCCCGCTCACAGCTGATTGTAAAAAAAAAAAGTTGGCAATTAAAAAGTATGAAAAGATCGGGTCTGGTATGGATTTTAAGAGGAACCTCACACCAAAATTAAAAAAAAAATTGCATGGGGGCCCCCCAGAATTCATAACAGACCCTTATCCGGGCATGACAGCCCGGAAGGTCAGGAAAGGGGGAGGGGTGACCAAGCGCCCCCTCCTGAACCACACTAGGCCACATGCCCTCAACATGGGGGAGTGGGTGCTTTGAGGCAGTGGGGCTCTGCCCTCCCACCCCAAAGCGCCTTGTCCCTTTGTTGATGGGGACAAGGGCCTCATCCCCACAACTGTGGCCGGTGATTGTGGGGGTCTGTGGGCAGGGGGCTAATGAGGAATCTGGAAGCCCCTTTAAGAAGGAGACCCCCAAATTCTGCCCCCCCTATGTGAATGAGTATCAGGTACATCGTACCCCTACCCATTCACCAAATGAATGTGGTAATTACAGCTAAATCAAACAAATACCGCATTCAGTATTTAACTACAAATTCTTAATGAACTGAACATGTACACAATTGTTACCACATAAGATTAGGCGCTATTTGACCCTTAAGCCCCGTACATATGATACAATCTTTCTATGGTAATTTTTGTACAACAAGCGATCTGCCGATTTTCGGATCTTGGTATTGTGCTTTCGACAGCCGATTCTGATTTTTTTGGACGACAAAAGCTGTATGTGCAGATTATAAAACTTTTTTTGTTCTAAAATTTAGAACAATAATATGGCTCTCTATGCGGCTGCAATAGACTTTTCCTATACAAGTTGGAGATGATTTTATAACAATAATATGGCTCTATGCGGCTGCAATAGGCTTTTCCTATACAAGTTGGAGATGATTTTATAACAATAATATGGCTCTTTGCGGCTGCAATAGACTTTTCCTATACAAGTTGGAGATGATTTTAGAACAATAATATCACTCTATGCGGTTGCAATAGGCTTTTCCTATACAAGTTGGAGATGATTTTGAACAATAATATGGCTCTATGCGGCTGCAATAGACTTTTCCTATACAAGTTGGAGATGATTTTAGGACAATAATATGGCTCTATGCGGCTGCAATAGACTTTTCCTATAGAACTTGGAGATGATTTTAGAACAATAATCTTTCCCTTAAAGCAACAGCTGGAGCCTTTCCCTGTATAACTTGGAGATGATTTTAGAATCTAAAATCATCTCCAAGTTCTATAGGGAGAGGTTCCTACTGTTGCTTAAAGGGACAGATTATTGTTTCTTGCACAAAATTAAAAAGTGCATCTACATAGCTGGTTTAAAAAAAAAAAAATTCTAAAAACTACATTTGCGGCCAGCGGTGCATTTCTTGCACAAAAATAAAAAAAACAGTGTTGGCTACCTCCTCCTCCTCCACTGCCACTTTCACCGCCTCCTCAACCTGTAAGTCCACATCCACCTCCATTTTTGATTTTTTAAATGTTATTTTAGCTTAAAAATTATTTTAAGTTATTTCCCTATCCCCATTTCTTTGTAGGGCACTGTCCAACTCTTACCCCCCTTTTCCTTCCTTTTGCAGACCTCTAGGACTTGCCAGGACTTTGTTACAGCCATTCTTGTGCCTAAAAGTTTGGGTCCCCATTGATTTCAATGGGGTTCGGGGTCCGGGTCAATGTTCGGGTATAGTCCGGACCCGAACCCGGACTTTGTCCGTAAGTTCGGCCGAACCTGCCAGAGGTTCGATCAACTCTATTAGCAACCTCTTCACTTTCAACATTAGACTAATTTAGTGAATGGATCTCTTAGTTCTCTATCTGAAACGCACCAGATTTTGTTGCAACAGCTCACAATGCTATAAATATAGTTTTAGTTCTGTATAACAAAGATATGAACCATAGTTTTCTACTTTGTACCTACTTATTAGATTTTAGTTCTCCTTTTAACAAGTAGTTTCATATCTTTGTTATACAGAATTATATCAAGACCAAATTCATTGCTAGTCTGAGTTATACCATAAGCATTCAGAAAGGCAGTTGAAGGTTGATGAAAGGGCCTAGTTCCAGAGCTCAGGGTATGAATGATAGGGATGTCTGGAAAAGATGGGGAAAAGTATTTTCCAAACAGATTGTATAATAGCTAGTATGGGGTCCCATCAGTTTAACAGGGATACCAGGCAGCTGACAAGCAGAAGGAAGGGAATCCTGGACAAGAAGGGGTGATCGGGGAGGGGGGGTGCAATTATAGGAACCTATAGCCTTTAGTTCCGTCATGCAGCAGCTGAAAGCCTGCTTCTCCTCTGCTCTCTCCAATGGCTTTCAGCTGCTGCAGGTATGAACTACAGGGGATTGGTTCCTTTAATTGCCCCCCACCCCCCACCACACTGATCACCCCCTCCTGTCCAGGTTCCCCTTACTTCAGCTTCCTGGGCCTCCCTTGGACCCCCATAGTGCTGCCAGTTTCCCCTCCTCTCCCTCTCACTTGCTGCTGCAGGTACAGGGGATCGTTCCAGGATAGAGAACAAGGTGGGGCTGGTAAATATGTCATTTTTATCTCCTCCTTCTGTGACGGAACCATCCAGCATCCAGCTTGGGTACTTCCATCAAGATTTAGCTTCCTCCAATCTGGACCCAGGAACCAGGTATTATAGCTGAATATTGCACCCAAGATATTAGATGACACTAGCTTAGATGCAAACTGGAACTCTTTATTGTACAGAAATACATTTTTCTACACTTTAAAAGTAGGTCAGTCACCACATGAACAATAAAACCAAATATTACCCAAAACATCACACAATGGTTAGATAACGAGGAAGAGTTGACACAAGGCTAATGTAGTAACCTCCAAATGTTAGCCAAATTTGCCAACAGACAGAAACAATAGGTGACTCAATTAGCAATGGAAATTCACACCTAGACAATGCTTTTATTAATCAGGGATCCCAGATTATAAAACAAAATGTATACAATGTTCCAGCAGTTTGAATAAGTGGAATTAATTTTTCTTCATAGATTTTGTTGATAAATATTTCTGTCCCAAGTAAGGGAGCCTTTCCAGCCCATTTTGCAGGAGGGCCACCATATTCCCTCTGACCATTAACCTGTACAAGATTAATATTACATCTCTCCATTCACTCCAGAAGGAGAGCCTTATTGTCCTTATTCAGGGAATTAACCCAAGCCTCGCTCGCAGGGGTCATGACATAGTTTTCCATCATTAGAGAGTGATCTGCTCTCTCAAAAATCAGGGCCCATAGTCATTAGGCAAGATGCCACCCTGCAGTCCCCTTCAAAAGCCCCTGTCCTGATTGGGTCCGTCACACCTTCCTTTTCTGAATAAACACATTGAGTTATCGGTACCAATCACTCACCGTGTTCATTCATAACTGAAGCATAGTAAACTATGTTTACTATGCCTCAGTTTGTGAATGAACAGGAACCTCTGTACTGGGGTCTTCCTGTTCATTCATTGGACTGTGTCCTCAATCACTGTCTCTGTTGTCTCAAAAGTTAAACATAACCAAAGCCCCCCCTTAACAGGGCTGTTAAAGTAATAACAGAAGTAATAACAGAATACATTTGTTAAAATTAATAAAACATTAATTAAAAACACATGATTAAGGGCTCATTCACACAGGTTCTCTGGCTCATATAGGCTGTGCAGGTGTGGATGAGTGGCACACTCTCTGTGTTAGAGGCCGTAGACCTGCACTCACACACCTGTCAAATTAGGACTGTACTGATACAGCCACTGCATCTCCATAGCCCTATAGACTGCCTGCACACAGCTCCAGTCACATAAAAATAACATGTTGATTCACACTGTATAAGCCACAGCATCCATGAGAATGAACCCCAAAACCTCATTCAAACACAGAGCTTTATTAACTCAATACTTTAGATTTACTGGGAATTTTGTAAGTAATGTTGTGTTTGGGTCTGCTTATAATGATTTTAGTGTATTTCTATCCAAAATACCATGCTGATATTTTCCCCAGGGGAAAGGGGTGGGTTACTCTGTCAGGTAGGCTGTACGGGCTCCATGATTTCTAACAGCGGCCCTAGCTAGCGGCAATGTGGTCATTACAGAGATTAAAGGTAGGCTACTGTTTTTGTGAGCTTTTTTTAAATTGCTGTACAGTAAGTGATAAGTGAAAACTTTTAACACAAATGTGTCTGAAAATAGTTTTAACCACTTTCCGACTGCCATCTGACGGCGACAAAGTGGCTCGATATCGCAAAGCGCCGTCTTGCGACGGTGGCTGCAATATCCCGTGTTCGAGGGGGGCCAGGGAGCGGGTAGGGCGGACTCGATCGCCGCCGGCCACCCGGGATGCCCGTCTGGGTTTGTGTTGTAATGA
>BLSH010054735.1:136836-149229 GCA_018402905.1 Glandirana rugosa | reverse complement strand
CTGGAAGTAGTTTCTTTAACAGTCCAACGTACCGTAGGGGTGATTGTAACACAGTCTAGTCCCCACGTTAAATACATTCTACGTAGGTGTTCCCCAGACAATTACACCGATAAGTCCTTTTATTGATATTTGAAAAAAGCGCGACCATAGTAAGTTGACGCGAAGAGGTGTCTAAGTTACGACGTTGGGGTCTATATACGACCTCTACGGCCGATCACTTTCCTCTGAAGGAGGTGTAAACCACCCTCACAGGTCCATATTTTCTAAAAACCTTTTGTCATGTGGTTTTTTGTCACCGTTAGTGGTGAAGAGACGAACGGGACTGTGGTCGAGTGAGTCTGGGGATGTAAAGTTTTGCTGCATTAATTAATGACATGGCTAGTGATTTGAAGTAAGCTGGTTCTGAGTTTACTTGGTGGTGCAGGAGATAGTGAGCTGGTGTCAGGGCAAGCAGAGAAGTGGTGATTGCCACTGTTTTTTGGTGTACTGTTTTCCAAAAATCTTTTATACCTGGACACTCCCACCAAATGTGGAGGAAGTCTCCTTTCACTAGCCGGCATCTCCAGCATATATCTGGGGTTGCAGCATTGAATCTGTGGAGAAGCGCAGTTGAATGATACCAGCGCGAAAAAAGTTTATAGTTATTTTCCTGAATAGCCACATTAACAGACCCCTTGTGGATGCATCTTACATAAATTGCACCCCTGATCTGACACAATGTTAGTGGGGATGCCATGCAACCTGACAATTTCTTTGATGAAGGTCTTGGCGGTTTCTGTTGCAGTAGGTGTGCCTTGCATCTGGATAAAGTGTGCCATCTTAGTAAGACGGTCTATCACTACAAAGATGGAGAATCCCGCGGATGGGGGCAGCTCAACAATAAAATCCATGGAAATATGGGACCAAGGACATTCAGGGATAGGTAAGGGATTTAGAAGGCCCCAGGCCTTGGTCCTCTCTGTCTTGTTCCGGGCACAAGTGGGACAGGCACTCACATTCTACAGTCCTCAGGCATGTGCGGCCACCAGAAAGTGCGGGACAACAGTTCACCTGTCTTGCGGTTGCCAAAATGCCCAGCTAGCTTACTGTCATGGCAAAGCTCCAGTACTTCCAGGTGGAGTGCTTCAGGTATAAAAATTTGGGTACCTAACCCCTACAGTCCGTCTTTCTCCGCCAGTTTAGGGTCCTTGGGTACAGTGGAGCCAGCTAGAGCAGGCCATATCTGGGTTAGGAGGTCCTCCTGGACCAATAGAAAGCTGTGGACATGCAGAATGGTGTCTGGAGTCGGAACTTCCCCAGGCTCAGGAAACATCTGGGACAGGGTGTCTGGCTTGACGCTCTTGGACCCAGGCCTGTACCTTATATGGAGCTGAAAGCGGGAAAAGAACAAGGCCCATCGAGCCTGGCGGGGTCTCAGCCTTTTGGCCGTCCGCAGGTACACCAGATTTTTGTGGTTTGTGAATACCAGGACTGTGTGCCTTGCTCCTTCAAGAAGATACCGCCATACTTCCAGGGCGGACTTTATTGCCAACAGTTCTCTGTCCCCAACGTCATAATTCCTCTCGGGGGGCATAAGTTTCCGAGAGAAAAACGCAATGGGGTGCAGGGAGGCCTTGGGCCCCTGTCTCTGAGAGAGGACCGCCCCGACTGCGGTCTCTGAAGCATCCACTTCCAGGACATACGGCAGTGCTGGGTCGGGGTGCTTGAGCACAGGAGCAGATGTGAATAGTTTCTTTAGGGCCTGGAAGGCTGCCTGTGCCTCGGTGGTCCAGGTAAAGCGGACATTCTGCTTGGTCAGCTGGGTTGTGGGAGCAATGACTGCAGAAAATCCTCGTATAAATTTCCTATAAAAATTGGCAAAGCCAACAAAGCGCTGTACCCCTTTTTTATGTACTGGTGCTGGCCAGTCAAGTATGGCTGTGACCTTTTGAGGGTCCATGGTAATACCTTTCGTGGAAAGATGAAATCCTAGGAATGCGATGTCCGCACACTGATATGCCTACTTTTGTGTTCCCGGAGGCGATTGAGCACGCATTTCACATGCCTGCGGTGTTCCTCCAGGGAGAGGGAGAAGATGAGGATGTCATCGAGATAGATGACCACGAATTGATTAAGGTAATCTCGAAAGACATTGTTTATCAGGTGCCGGAAGGTCGCTGGGGCGTTGCAGAGCCCAAAAGGCATGACCAGGTATTCAAAGTGGCCAAAGCGAGTCCTAAAGACTGTCTTCCATTCATCTCCCTCCCATATGCGGATCAGGTTATAGGCTCCATGTAGATCTAACTTGGTGAACACAGTAGCCGTTCCAAGTCTTTGAAAAAGTTCTGGAATGAGGGGTAACGGACACTGGTTCTTAATTGTGACCTTGTTGAGGTCCCGGTAATCAATACAAGGTCTGAGCGTGGGGTCCTTTTTCTCCACAAAGAAGATTCCTGCTCCTGCAGGTGATGTGGAGGGCCGGATGAAGCCCTTCTCCAGGTTCTCATCTAAGTAAGATTTGAGAGCCACCAGTTCTACTTCTGACAGAGGAAAAATCCGGCCGAAAGGGACTTCAGCCCTGGGTAGCAGGTCAATTGGGCAATCATATGGCTGGTGCGGGGGCAGGGTATCGGCCCCCATCTTGCTAAAAACATTGAAATAGTCATGGTAGGCTTATGGGACTGCCTGGCGAGCTTCCAGATCTGGGTCAGAGTTCATACTGAGGATAGCCGAGGAGGTCTTTGGAGGTTGTGGCAAGCAGTGGGTACGGCAGTAAGAAGACTGAAACTGCACCTCTCCGGTAGACCAGTTGATCAGAGGATTGTGGGCCCGGAGCCAGGGTAGGCCGAGGATAACTGGACATAAGCAGGACGCGATGAAGTCCAAAAGCAAAAACTCCTTGTGTCCTTCTGCCGTCCAGGCTGATAGGGGGAATGTCTCGTGGGTCACGGTACCTGACTTTATGATTGACCCATCCGCCAGTCGAAGGACCATCTGTCGGGCCTTGGGGCGTAGTGTAATGTGATGCAGAGTGGCAAAGGCTTGCTCCATGAAACAACTACTAGCCCCTGAGTCCAGAATAGCTGGGACTTGAACGCTTCCGTCGGGAAGCTGGAGGGAGATGAAGAGGACCAGGTGGGGCTTGGCACCAGGTAAGGACAGGACTTCTCTGGCAACTGTGGTAGGACCCTTGCCCGCATTGGTAGGGCAACTACTTGCCAAATGTCCAGAGTCCCCACAATACAGGCATAGGTTGAGGTCTATGCGTCTCTGCCGCTTGGCAGGTGAGAGAGAAGGGTGGGGGAGCCCCTTCTGTGGTAGTTCCGGATGATGCCTAGGAGAGGAGGAGGAGGCCAAGGTTGGGCTGGATCCCGGGGAGCTGGGCTTTTCCCGAATGAGCAGTAGCTCTCTCCGCTCTGCGTTCACGCAGGCGGCACTCAATTTGGATGGCCAAATTGACCAGCGCGTCCAGGGTGTGAGGTACCCCGACGCGAGCCAGCTCATCTTTGAGCGGCTCAGAGAGCCCTAACCTGAACTGGAAGCAGAGGGAGGCTGAGCCCCAGGTGGTGTCAGCGCTCCATCGCCGAAACTCCTAAACATATTCCTCTGCGATACGGTGGCCCTGCCGGAGTGCATGAAGTGCTGCTTCCGCTGTTCGGTCTGATGGGGTCCTCGTACAGCTGGGTCATAGCACGAAACAGCAGATCCAGACTTGTGGTCTCTGGGGCTTTCTGTTCCAAAAGGCGGTGAGCCCAGGCTTGAGGTCCATCTGACAAGAGGGAAATCCCAAAGCCCACTTTAGTTGCCTCCAGAGCAAAGGTACGGGGCTGCAGAGTGAAGTACAACTTGCAGGCGCTACGGAACTTCCCGCGGTCCCCCGTAAACCGCTAGGGCATGGGCACTTGGGGCTCCGTAGGAAGGGTCACAAGGGTGTGGGGTGAAGCTTGGCTGGGAGTGGCTGCTGCTGGTGAGGTCAAGCCCTGAACTTGACTTTCCAAGCGGGTGTATTCCTCTTGAAGTGCCGTTTCTGCTTGGGTCAGTCCGGTGATGTGTACACATAGTTCCTCCATGGGGGAGGGCCCCGGCGCAGACTCAGACGTGGCTGTCCGTTGCTGTCACGCACCTGGTGGTTGAGTCTGACTTATGCGGGGGCAACCTCTCTTACGGCCCTGGTTCGTGAGCCCCTGATAGTGGGGACAGGGAGCTCAGGAGCATAGGGGGGCACGAGGGCTGGACTTGGTCACAGGTGGTAGGTGCAGGTCCACAGGCGCTGGTGCAACAGAAGAGTGATGGTACAGGCCGGGTCGTCAAGAGGCGGGCAAAGCGGTACAGATGAGGCAGGCAGGTGGGTAGTCGGGTACAGGCAGGGTCGACAACGTGCGGGCAGATGAGGTACAAGGATCAGGCAGAAGAGTAAACAAGCAGAGGTCAGGGCAGGCAGATAGCAACAAAGTCCAGAAAGGTAGCCGGGGTCACAGGTGCAGGAAGTCTCATTAGAACAACGCTGGGCGATCATAGGAATGGGAACACTGTAGAATGGACAGCACAAGCTGCTGGGTGCAGGAAGTTCAAATAGGGCTGTCTGGCGCCGTTTCTGATGCGCGGATCTGTCCCTGGCAGGTTCCTTACAGTAGTGTAAGGCTCTGTCAGGAATAGCAACACATCATCGGCGAATGCCACTACTTTGTATTGTTTAGTTCCAATCAACACTCCTCTAATATTTGGGTTCTCCCGGATGCGCCTCAGAAATGGTTCCAGGGTCAAAATAAATAATAGGGGGGATAGGGGGCAGCCCTGGCGTGTGCCATTACTGGCTACCAATGCCCAGGGTTCAAAGTACCGCCAGTAAGTAGTCCCATGCCAACCTGTCAAACGCCTTCTGAGCATTTAGGGATAATAGAAAGCCGGCTTGTTTTGACTTCTTAAGATGGTAATGGATACTCAATGCTTTGAGGGTGTTATCCCTGGCTTCCTTTCCTGGGACAAATCCTACTTGGTCACTATCGATGAGGTGGGGTATTAGGGGGAGAAGACGATTGGCCAGGATTTTCGCATAGATTTTCAAGTCGGTGTTCAGGAGGGGTATAGGGCGATAGTTGGAGGCTAGTGTGGGGTCTTTCCCTGGTTTGGGAATCACCGAAATGTGCGCTTCAAGTACAGTCTTGTAAGAGGTAACTAATTGTGGAAGCCGATTATATGCTTTTAGGAAGGGTTCAATTAAGGAGTCAGAGAATGATCTATAGTAGGCCAGGGGAAGGCCATCAGGGCTGGGGCATTTGCCTTGTTTCATTTGTTTAATCACATATTTAACTTCCTCAGCCCTAAGCGGACCATCTATGTCCTTAGCTTGCTGTGCAGATATGGGTGTGGGGCTGTATTGATTGAGGAATTCTTCAATTATTGTTTGTCGGGGCCTATTTTCGCCTGGGGGCCTATGCTCGGATGCTCGGATTTTAAGTTGTAGAGGTTCGAATAGAATTCAGCAAAGTGCTTTGCAATGTTTTCGTTAGATGAGAATAGTTGTACGAAGGCTTATGCAGGGAGTGTATGGTCGAGCTAGCTTTTCTGTAGTGCCCTAGCCAAATATTTGCCACATTTGTTACTGTGTTCAAAAAATATTTTTTGCAATAGAGTGAATTTTTTCTGGATTTTCCAGCCCAATTACTCTTTGAGTTGTGTGCGTAACTGTTCAAGTTCCCTCCACTTCTGTTGGGCTCTGGTTTGTTTGTGGGCCCGTTCCAGGGCGTGTATTCGCGTCAAAAGGTTGTTGATGTGTCTTTGATTGAGTTTTTTTTTGCTGCCATTTATATTAAAAGCCCTCTAACAACACATTTATGGGCTTCCCATTGAGATAGAGGGCTCATGTCTGGGGTATTGTTCAATTCGAAGAATTCTTTAATTTGTTTGTCTACTAAGTTTGCGTGCGTTTGGTCTGTCAGTAGTGATGTATCAAGCCTCCAGGTCTTGGTGATTGATAGTTTATCGGGTAGGGTTAAAGTGATGGTGATCGGGTGATGGTCTGACAAAAATAGGGGCCCAATACTAGCTTTCGAAAGCAGTGATAGGTCTTTTTGTGAGATAAAAAAATAGTAGATTCTGGAATACCGGTTGTGAGGGCCGGAGTAGAAGGTATAGTCTTTAACCCCCCGGGGTTTAAAGTGCGCCAAGTGTCGTGGAGAAGGAGGTGTTGAAGTTGAAGTTTAATTTGACGGAGAGCTCTATAGGGGGTGGACGAAGAACCTGTAGAGGTATCTTCAATAGGGTTCAGAGCTATATTAAAATCCCCTCCAAGGAGGAGAATTCCTGATTGGAAAGATGTTAGTAGCTCTGTGGTGTTGCGAAAGAAGGATATTTGGGCGGAGTTGGGACTGTAAATGTTGGCTATTGTTAGTGGACGTCCCCACATAGTCCCTTTCACAAATAGATAGCGGCCTTCCTCATCTGCTAAAGTGTCTGGGATAATAATGGGGAGGCGTTTGGAGATGAGGATGGAGACTCCTTTTGTTTTTTCCAGGTTATTAGTAGCATGAAAGGTTGTGGGGTAGTCTTTGTTCGATAGTTTTGGGATGTGACCTGTTTTAAAATGGGTTTCTTGAATAAGGACAAAATCGGCTTTAGCTTTCTGCATATAGAGGAAAAATTGTGACCTTTTTTCTGGTAGATTGCCTTTTGCGTTGAGCGAGACTAATTTAATGCTTGCCTTATTTCTCGTTTTGTCTTTTGCAGCCATTGTTGTTCAAGTTATGTCAAGGTGGGGTGTGTACAAAAGAAGAGAAAGAGGTGAAAAAGTTTGGGGAACTAAGCTGTGTTGAGATGTGGAAGGGCAAGAGGAAACGTCAGTGGAATTAGTGTAGGTGTGAGGTGTATTCGATAGATCGAATACTCCACCACTCGTCGGTTTTGTCTTTTCATATTTGGAGCAGAGAGGGTCTGTAATCAACTTGTATAGCAACATATGTTAGGCAGACGGCAACCATAGTTTAATACAGCAAAACTGATGCAGAACTGGCCTCCAAAGACCCAATCTCATATCTATATTTGGATAGGTAAATTGGAGTGGAAGGGCTATGAAGGGGGGGGGCAATTACATAGGGATGGATTGGTCACCCCGCCTTCTAGAGTGCGGGTAGTAGCTGAGCTTTAAAGCCCATAGAATTGCCAGGGGGACTATGGCTCAGGTGAAGCCTATGTCCGGTGTTGGAGGTGGGGAGGCCAGTTCATTACCAGGCATGTGGGCATGTCAGACAGTACGAAGAAATGGTGTGCAATACATTCAGTGCACAGTCATTAGAGTATCATAGTATTATCTATAGTACACAAGGCCGTCAAAAGGTAAGGGGATAAATGGAGTAGTGAGGGGTATGCGAGCCTAGTAATACAGGCCTGCGTGAATGGGGGAAATGGAAGGACAAGAAAATCTTTCACTCAATATAGTAGCTGCAAGGCTCACCTATATTGGAGCTTGTTCCGTGGAAGTTTGAAAACAACGTATTTAACCATGTATAACTTGAAACCAAACACGCTAAATAAACAATTCAAAAATGAAGTAGACCTGGCTTCCTGTGATATCTACCCTCATAATGCTATGGGGGTAGGAAGATTGATATGGGGTGGTTTTGTGGGGGGTGCTCCTTCATAAGGAAAAACATGTCTCCAAGTGTGTAGCATGTGTTGTTTTCAATTCGTGTCTAGTGTCCCTGTTCTTTATCAATGGGGTTGTATCAAACAGTTACACGTGTGTCAGGTGTAGGTGATGGGGGGAGCCAGGTCTTCACCAGACACAATCAAACATAAAAACCAGTACAGAGATACGATACAAAACTCGGTAATGTTATAGTCTTCAGGGTGTCGCAGCTCAGCCCAAAGCCCAGAAACTTGCCTCTCAGTCAGGGGTCTGGTTGAGTGGCTGGGTCCAAGAGGGCACATTAGCATATTTCTGTGTGAGCGAGAGACTAAAAAGAAACTGTAGATATGTGGTTCTCCATGGGTGAAGAAGTAGCGGGCCATCAGTGAATAGAGTAATTTTGGTGAGAGTCTGTAACTTTTAAAACTATACCAGCAAAGCAACTGGTCACTCTAGATTACTGATGTATAACTGGTGAAGAACCGGTCCCCCGTGGTCTTCCCCCACGCCCTGTAGCAGGAAGGTTACAAATTAAGTATATAGAAAGGGGGCTTCTGCAACTGGAGGGAAGGGCAACAATGGGTAAAGCTAGCTTGTTTTTGCGACTGTATCAAAGGTATTTTATGTGAGCCCGGTGGGAAGTGCATCCGGACTATTCTGGTATCAGGCACAGGTGGTGGAGGGGAGCAGCTCTTCACCAGGACCACATGTATATAAAATACTACAAAGAGTACGTGTATAGTTCAAGTTCACAATCTTCAGATTATCATAGTTATCTCTAAAGTTCAGCGCCTTGCTGAATGGCATGAGGGTGGGCGGGATAGCTGTGTTTAGGAGGACACCATAGAGCAGACCTACATTGCTGGGAAAGTTATAATAGCAGGAATATAATACACTCATGGTGGTGGCTGCATCTGAGGGGCAGTGGCATAGCGACTCGTGGTCAACCGGGAGATGGCCATAAGTGAGTTTGCATGCAGGGTAATCAAGTGTGGGAAGCTTGAGCGGTAAAGTTCCTACCAGCTGCCAGCCTGATCCTGGCTGTGCAGTTCGGTCAAGTTAGCTAGAGAAGAAAATGTTTATTACCCAGTCCAGTAGTCGCCTTAGAGTTGTGTGGGTGAAACGGCTCTGTGTTTATGTGGATGTCCGTCAGGGTTGTAGGAAACAAGAAACAGAGAGAGCAGGTAACTTATAACAGGAAATAACATGGTATGACAGGAGGGGCTAGAACCATTGGAGGATCCAGGCAGTTAGTCTCTTCTGGGCCGTCTGTGATCTGGGGAGGCCGGGACGCTTTCTCTGCCCGGTGCTCTTCAATTGGCAGGTGGCGGGGAGTTGCGTGTTGACAGATGCCTTCTGTCAGCCATGTTGTTTAAACTCCATCGGTTCTTCTATGTTTTGGGCTGTGAGTCGTAGGCTTTGATGCCAGTCTGGGATGTCAAAAAAGGGGATGTCGAGGCTCTCACAGAAACGTTCCATATCTTCAGGGATTCGCAGCAGGGTGGAGCATCCAGGAGGGCCAGCAGATAGACAGAAGGGAAATTTCCATCTGTATGGAATGTCTCTTTCCCGTAGCGCCTCCAGTATGGGGTGAAGATTCTTGCGTTTTTGTAAGGTGATTTGAGACAGATCTTGGTACAGCTTAATCTCTGTGCCATTGTATAGGATTCTATCTTTGGCCCTGGTCTTATGTAAGATCTCCTCTTTAATATGGAAGTTGTTGATATGTCCAATGACATCTCTAGGGGGGTCTGTGTCTCTGCATCTCGGTCGCAGAGCGCGATGAAGGTGATCCATTTCAATTTGCGTTTCTGGGGGTCTTTCTAGTAGGTCATTAAATATGATCGAGACAGCCTGGGTGAGCTTGGTCGGTTCCACCGATTCTGGCAATCCTCTAATTCTAATGTTGTGTCTTCGGTTTCTGTTCTTGAGGTCTTCCAAGTGTGGGTGTATGTCCCTCAACTGTAGGGAGTGAGCATTGAGGGCCTGTTGTGCCCCGTGTAAATCTATATCATGGCGGTCAGTTAACTCTTCCACCTCCTCTAATCTAGATGTCATTATTTGCATTTCTTTGCGGATGTCAGAGATCGCAGCGAACAAGGAGTCTAATATCAGCAGCTACTGCTTTCAGGTCTGCCAGGCTTAGTGTGCGTTCATACTCGGCTGGGCTGGCGGGGGACACCGCACGCGGTGTTCAGGAAGGGCTCTTGCTGGTTTGCATGGTAGCTCCTGAGGGTTGACTGGCAGTTGCCGTGTCTCGGGGCTGGGAGCGGAAAAGATCATGAAACCCCTTGCTGGCCTGTGTGTTTGGGGCTCGCGGTGAGCGATAGCGAGATGTTGATGGGCTGCGGTCCATCTTGCCCATAATATGTGTGGTGGGAACCCTCTGGAGCTGAAGAACAACTGACTCGTGGCAGAGTAAGGGAGTTAAGCTTTCATCTTAATCAGCGCTGCATATAGTGAATTGCTTGTAGTGGGAAGAAAGATAATAGAGTCCGTATGGGTGTGCCAATATGGCCGCCGTTACTAGGCCTTAATGTTTTTCTCTGGAGCCAGGTGCTGAATATAGGAATGGTACCCAGTGGATCTGTGCTAAGTTCAGTAGGTATAATGGGGCATAATCTGTTTGCCTGGGCGTCTGTTATAGTAGTGGCCACGGTTGATGGGAGTCGCAATATGGCGGATTTTGTAGGCCTCAGCGGGACCCCGGGCTCGCGTGAGTCTCGTATCCGACCTCGCAGCGGGGGGCTCCGAGTGGGCAAAACAGTTGTGTGAGCATTGGTCCAGGTACCCTGGCTGCCGGATGACTCTGTGCCTGAGTTTGGTACCGGAGGGCGGCTCAGATGGCCCGGTATATGAGCCGGAGTGTGGCGGCCCAAATGACTATCCGCTCATGGCGTTGATGCCGCTTAATATCTATGCAGATAAGCAGTCAGGGGTGAGGGGGAGATAGTGGGAGTGATTTTGTCTCTCACCCGTCCTTAGGCTTAACGGATTCCTTCTGAGACTAAGATAAACTTATTTGGTTCAGATGGTGTCAAGCGTGTGTGGCGGCAACAAGGTGAGGAGTACAAAGGCAAGTGTGTCTTGCTTACAGTCAAGCATGGTGGTGGGAGTGTCATGGTCTGGGGCTACATGAGTGCTGGCACTGGGGAGCTACAGTTCATTGAGGGAATCATGAATGCTAACATATACTGTGACATACTGAAGCAGAGCATGATCCACTTCCTTTGGAGACTGGGTAGCATGGCAATATTCCAACATGATAATGACCCCAAACACATCTCCAAGATGACCACTGCCTTGCTAAAGAAGCTGAGGGTAAAGGTGATGGACTGGCCAAGCATGTCTCCAGACCTAAACCCTATTTGGCATCTGTGGGGCATCCTCAAACGGAAGGTGGAGGAGCACCTGGTCTCTAACATTCACCAGCTGCATGATGTCTGGAGACATGTTTGGCCAGTCCATCACCTTTATCATCAGCTTCTTTAGGAAGGCAGTGGTCATCTTGGAGGTGTGTTTAGAGTAGTTATCATGTTGGAATACTACCCTGCGGCCCAGTCTCCAAAGGGAGGGAATCATGCTCTGCTTCAGTATCTCACAGTACATGTTGGCATTCATGGTTCCCTCAATGAACTGTAGCTCCTCAGTGCCGTAAGCACTCATGCGGCCCCAGACCATGACACTCCCACCACCATGCTTGACTGTAAGCAAGACACACTTGTCTTTGTACTCCTCACCTGGTTGCTGCCACACATGCTTGACACCATCTGAACCAAATATGTTTATCTTGGTCTCATCATACCACAGGACATGGTTCCAGTAATCCATGTCCTTACTCTGCTTGTCTTCAGCAAACTGTTTGCAGGCTTTCTTGTGCATCATCTTTACAAGAGGCTTCCTTCTGGGATGACAGCCATGCAAACCAGTTTGATGCAGTGTGCGGTGTATGGTCTGAGCACTGACAGGCTGACCCCCCCCCTTCAACCTCTGTAGCAATTCTGGCAGCACTCATATGTCTATTTCCCTAAGACAACCTTTGGATATGATGCTGAGCACGTGCACTCAACTTCTTTGGTCGACCATGGCGAGGCCTGTTTTGAGTGGAACTTGCCCTGTCAAACCACTGTATGGTCTTGGCCAGCGTGCTGTAGCTTAGTTTTAGGGTCTTGGCAATCTTCTTATAGCCTAAGCCATCTTTATGTGGAGCAACAATTCTTTTTTTCAGATCCTTAGAGAGTTCTTTGCCATGAGTTGCCATGTTGAACTTCCAGTGATCAGTATGAGAGAGTGAGAGCAAATTTAACACACCTGCTCACCATTCACGCCTGAGACCTTGTAACACTAACAAGGCACGTGACACTGGGGAGGGAAAATGGCTAATTGGGCCCAATTCTATATAAATCCTGTATAATAATAATAATTTGGACATTCTCACTTTTTTCGCTAGCGGTTTATATATTAATGGCTGTGTGTTGAGTTATTTTGAGGGGACAGCAAATTTACACTGTTGTACAAGCTGTGCACTCACTACTTTACATTGTAGCAAAGTGTTATTTCTTGTGTTGTCACATGAAAAGATATAATAAAATATTTACAAAAATGAGAGGGGTGTACTCACTTTTGTGAGATACTGTGTATATATATATATATATATATACTCTGCATTCAGTGTAGACTATATAGACAGTGCATTTGGTGGTGTACAGTATAACCTAATATATGACATGTGGTGGTTTACGTGACAGATATATCAGATGTGACTTACGTCTCATATATATATATATATA
>BLSH010054735.1:79662-116941 GCA_018402905.1 Glandirana rugosa | reverse complement strand
ACTGTGGATGAAGATAATACTCTGGTCCGAGGTCGGAGTGACAATTTACCGAAGATGGTAGGTAAAACTTGAGGTGCTGATTGGCAGCAGTACCCTCCATGTAAGGGCGAACTCCGGAGGGGTTTTACGTTATTATTGTTCGCTAAATAAGACAACCATAAGTCTGTGTGTATCATAACTATATTATAGGGGTTACCTTCCCCGCTAATCTTAATGTACAAACGTTAAGTATACTATCAATATGTCAAGATTATTACCACCAACGTCAAAGTTCATTATACCCAGTGTTTATCACAACTCGCTTGGGCCTGACATTGCAAGCCCAGGCATGGCTTGAAAGCCCACAGGCACCGTGCCTGGGCCTGGGCCTGTAAAGTTTTTAGCAAGCCCAAGCCAGGCCCCAAGACGATAAAATGAGGTGCACAACTCTTCGACGTCCCGTCGGTTAGTTGTTCACAAAGTGACCAAACGGGAATCTTCGGTAGTGTCGGTACGGATGATTACCGTACCGACACTAACAACCCGAACGATTTTTGAAATGTCCGGGTCCGGGTCCGTGCCACGGACACCCGAAAGTTCGGTACGGACCCGAACGTTACAGTCCGGGTTCGCTCAACACTATTTGTGACCCATATTACTTGAAACTGCAACCACCATTATTAGAACTGTATAACTATCATATGAATTGCAAACATGTAATTCTAATCGCCCCTTCCATTGGGGATATTATATCAATACTATGTGTGTCTGAATACCAACAGAATAAATCGCTTGTTATTATTGCATTTTGGGGAGGCCTCAAGCGGGAATGTACCTCCCATGACGACGGTTAGTCGTGGAGTTCAAAATGGATGGTAGAAGCCATTTAACAGTGAGGCTGGAGCCTGGTCTCATAATAGAAGTAGGTGTCAGCTCTGTTGGTTATCATTGAATCCCAATTAGAGTGATCGCATCAAATAAAAAGTACATATTATGTAACTCCAAGACACGTATCATTAAAACATATGGTATGAAGCTAAGCAGGTCTTAAGAACTGATTCTAAGCTTCTACATTGTCTAGGAGTTGCCCCTTACTGTGTGAGTAGAAGGTTAACCTCTAGAGAGGTATCATCCAGTCATTCTACTAGGGAGGGACCCTTTCGCAAAGCTTATGGCCAAGTAGGCAAGGGGATCCAATGTTGCTTTCTGGTTGAGTATATCACTGGAGGTCATTGCAGATTTGAGACTTTCTGTTTGACTTCTGGAGTTTCCAAAGTGTTGAGTGGTGAATAGTTGAGTCTTTAGATGAACAGTAAATGATCTCAGAAAAAGTTGGCGATGACACCCATAAACGGCGATAGGGTCGCCTAATGTCCCCCTTGTGTATAAAGCAGTATCTGTTGCTGTAAGGATGGGGGGGGGGTAGAGCAGGGTTCCTCTGATATTGTGACTTACCTTGGGTTCCCCTTAAGTCAGATGAAAAAAGGAAGGGGAAAAAGGGGGGAGTTATATTTCCAAGAGAGGTATTGTATATGGAGGGGGATGCAGTATGGGTTGCCTGCTGTATGTTGCAGACACTAAGTGGTATGAGGAAGTCATATAGTGTCAGCTTAGGTAAGCTTTTCTTTAGTGAGCAGCTGGTAGCAGTATGGTGGTGGACAGCGCAAATGAAGAGAAGAATAGGTTCATAGGGAAGCAATGGAGCAGAACAGGGAGAAGGAGACAGAAGGAAGAGACCATTTAGGACTTATCTGAACTTATGATGATTTTGATGTGTCTGGTCAGCGGTCCCATCGTGCTCTCCTGGTCTGTGGTGCCTTAGAAGGGCTGGCATCGGTGGTTAGGTGTGGTCCAGGGTGGTTGGACCGTGCTTCAGATGGCGATCTCTACATATGGTTGCGCAGCTCCTGTGTTTCCATTGTTTCGGCTCTGGGACGTTGTAGGCAGGGGGGCAGAATTCTGCGTACCATTCCGGAACTTCTATTAATGGAATGTCAAGTGTTGCACAGAAGTGGTGTAGATCTTTGGGTACCTTGAGGAGTGCGGTGCGGTCTTGTGAGGTAGCTGACAAGCAAAAGGGGAATTCCATTTTTAATATATTCCCCTGGTACAGAGCACTTCCAGCAGAGGGCGAAGTTCTCTGCAGCGCTGGAGTGTGATGGTGGATAGATGGTGGATAGATCTTGAAATAAATGTACCTGGTTGCAAATGAGGACAAATGAGTTTTGTTGCGAGCTTTACATAATATTTCCTCCTTCAGCTTGAAATCTACAAGGCAGCAGACAATGTCCCTGGGGGGGGTCAGATTCCCTGCCTCGCGGACGCAAGGCACGGTGTACGCATTCCATCCCTATGGGGGTCAGGGGCGGCCTATCCAGCATTCTGTTGAAGAATCCCGTGACCACTTCTGACAGTTGATCATTTTCAATCGAGTCCGGGAAACCTCTTATTCTCAGATTGTGTCTTCTGCTGCGATTGTCCAGGTCTTCCAGGTGACGGTTCATATTGCGTAGTTGCAGGGTATGGACATCTAAGGCCTGCGACGGATCGTGGCTGAGTGTTGTGCTGTTGCTTCTTCCACTTCCTTGACTCGCCCTGCGATAGCCTGTATATCGATCCTTAGACCTGTGATAGCTGCTGTCAAGGTTTCTTTAATGTCGGCCACCACAGAGTGGAGATCAGTCAGGCTAGGCTGTTGGTGTGGAGTCAGTATAATCTCCATGCTATTAGGGGTTGTGGCGTTGTACACGCTACTTGCAGGTTGGCAAGTGCTCTGTGTGGACACCATGTTGCCAGCCTGTGTCCTGAACATGTCTTAATGCTCTGGCTCAAACCCCCATTAGTGTCGTGGGGCGAGCAGGACCTGGTGGCGGAGGAGTTGTGGGAAGATGTCCCCATGCTTGTCTGGGTGTCAGTCCAGGGGAAATCCAGACTAGAACCTCCGTGGAGAGCAGTAATTGTCCTCTGTTCGTGGGAGCTCCTGAGCTATGCGGCCATCAACGTCGGAGGTCAAACCACCTGCACAGGGCTTTTAATCAAGTATTGTAACTACTGTAAATCTATCAGGCTCATTTCACATGGACAGCTAGGGGGAGCTAAAACCATAGCTCAATTGCCTGTTTTTACCTTCCCTAGCCATTTGTATGAAAGAGGCCAAACAGACTGGCCACCTAAAAGCTACCATACAGCCATAGGAGGATGTACACGTTCTGCAGCCACCATGCAGACAAGGCAAATGAAATGCTGTTTATCAAGTTCACAGGTGGTACCACCTGTCAAACTATCCCATTCAAGTCAATGGGGCTACTCCACAACCACCAGCCAACTGCCTGGCTTATGATTGTGGTAGGTTAGTTCCATTAAAAATCATGGTAAAAAAAAACAAAAAACAAACCAAAAACAAAAAAAAAGGCATTAAGTAGAATTCCAGGTTACCCTAAATAAATGTAAAGTGTTACTAAACCCAGGACCCTGCAATTACTATATCTGGTCTCCCACAGTATACAGAACATGGAAATCCAATTATTTTACTAAATATAAACTGCTAAATACCTTTTCTCATCAGCAGAGATCAAGTCTATTAACCTCCTCCCATCTGCGCTATAGCCGAATGACGGCTACAGCGCGGCTCTAAAATGCCGGGAGGACATCTATAGACGTCCTCCCATTTGTGTCGCGCTGGGCGTGCTCTCGCGGGCGCGAGCGGTGCGCACACGTGCCACCGCACGCTACGGGAGCGTGCCCGTGGGTCGGGCGGACCCGATGTCCACCGGAGACCCACGATCTCCTTCCAGAGAGCCAGAACGGGGAACCGCCAATGTAAACACGACGGTTCCCCGTTCTGTGAGGGGGGGCATGACAGATCTACTGATCCCTGTCACTGGGATCAGTTAGATCTGTCATGCCCCTGCCAACCCCGCCCCTCCACAGTTAGAACACGCCCAAGGAACATAGTTAACCCCTTCACTGCCCCCTGCAGGTTAACCCCTTCACTGCCAATGACATTTATACAGTAATCAGTGGATATTTACATTTCTGATCGCTGTATAAATGTCATTGGTCCCAAAAAAGTGTCAAAAACGTCCGAAAAGGTCTGCCCCAATATCGCAGTACTGATAAAAATCGCAGATCGCCGCCATTACCAGTAAAAAAAAAAAAATAAATAAAAACGCCATAAATCAATGTCCATAGTTTGTAGGCGCTATAACTTTTGCGCAACCCAATCAATAAACGCCGATTGCGATTTTTTTTACCAAAAATATGTAGAAGAATAAATATCAGCCTAAACTGATGAATAAATTAGTTTTTTTATTTTTTATTTTTGGATATTTATTATAGCAAAAAGTAAAAAATATTGTTTTTTTTCAAAACTGTCGCTATTTTTTTGTTTATAGCGGTGATCAGAAATGACGCAGAGGGGATCAAATACCACCAAAAGAAAGCTCTATTTGTGGGGAAAAAAAGGACGCCAATTTTGTTTGGGTACAACTCCACAAGACCGCGCAATTGTCATTCAAAGAGCGACAGCGCTGAAAACTGAAAATTGGTCCGGGCAGGAGGGGGGTTTAAGTGCCCAGTAAGGAAGTGGTTAAGGACAAATTAGCCCCTTTTAGGGAAAGTGACGAATATAAGGATAGATCCAGACATTTGTTGAAACTTTTGGAGAAGTAAGAAAAGGAACAAAAAAAATCAAGGAAAGAAAGAAATATAGTAGAGATGTGGGGGATTACCAGGCCGGGTTTGTGTTTGAATGGCAAAAAAATTTGCCTCTGAACCACAAACAGGGGACAATATTGCCATGGAAGTCTCAACCCAGAATGTGGGTCCCATCGTCCGACCAGCAGATGTTTGTCATTTCCCGGTTTAGAACCATTCACCGCGCCCTACTGTAGGGGGTGGGGCTAATCAAGGTCATAATCGAGATGGGTATCCCCCTTACTATTCTCCATATAACAATCAAGGGGGAAAAAAAAGGAGGTCCACATTTCAATCACCAGGGAGGACATCCTCCCCCTTCATTTGGCAATAAGTACCCACAGGAACGTGGCCCTGGCCCTGAATATGGTTTACACCTAAGGAGGGCATGTGGCTGGTAACAGCCGACGTTTTGCCCCTTTATACCATCATTTCTCATGAGCTTGGTATAACAGCCGTCAAATACTATTTAGACCACGATTCTGATTTACCAACAAAACAAGTGGACTTTATTTTGAAATTGCTGCAATTTCCAACAACCCACAACTATTTTTGGTTTAACAACCGATTTTTCAAACAAGATAAGAGTGTGGCGATGGGGGCTAAATATGCCCCCAGTCTCACCAACCTTTTCATGACCAAATGGGAGGAGGATGTCATCTATGCCCATGACAGACCTCAGCTAGTCTTATAGGCTATATTGATGGCATCCTCCTCCTTGTTAGGGGCATTTTTAAATTGAAAAGGTTAAATCTTATGTTCCATTTGGCCTAAATGTCGAGGTAGATGTAAATGCATTTATTAATAATTCATACAATATCTGTACATTTGTTGTAAACTTGGTGTAAACCCTGGATATGAACGATTTTTAGGTTGAGCAATTAGGTTGAAGAATCAGATATTGTTTTTTTCCTGACCTACACATCTCCATCAATTTGGAATGCATTTTTAATTTTTTATTTACGTTTGTATTTACATTATTTGCCTTTATATTGGCCATGTCTGTAGTACTTACATGAAGAAGAGTACCCATTTTTGGTGGTCATCTTTTTAATATTTAGGGACCACCATTTACCGTTATAGTGTGTGCACAGTAATATTGGCTTCATTATGAATTTATATATTCCAATAATGATTTTGGCTTGATTTTAACCCCTTATAATGATTGTTACCTTTGGAGGTCCCAGCCAGATTGTAATAATTGTAATATTTAAACATTAATTATTATTCTCATATTCACCATATCGAGTTTAGTAATTACATAACTTTTTTTATTTTATTATTTTTTATTACATGCCATTTCTGGCTCAAGAAGCCACTATGTTAGTATTTTTCAGTCAGGGAATATATTTTCTATACTTTATTTAAGGGATTGGCATCTGATATTTAATTGTTTTTTACCCAAGATGGAAAAGGGTTGTCACATGATTGTCTATTTTTTCGGGTTAGACTCAATGCCTTTAGTAGGATGAAATATTAGCCCGCAACTTGTAGCCTATTCCCATGTTCAAAAGGGCATTAGCTGTCTCTGGTTTTAGACCGAGGCTTGGTTATTACCATTTTGTATAAATGAGTGGTGCGTCAGTGCATCGCCTGAGCCCCCGAGACAATGTCACCTATGACGAAACATGTAGGGTGAGCGGCGTGCTGACGTCACCGCATGCTCAGAGGTCCTGGGGAGGACGGCCGTATGAGAGCCGGCTGAAAACTTTTGCTCTTTTCCATGCACATTGGTTTTATATTTGATGTAAGTGCATTACCTTGTTTTAATCAATAAATGTTATACAGTTTCACACTATGGTCAGTCATGACCCGCTGCCGGAGTATTGACTGGCACTTGTGGTTCCCAGAGCGGCACTACACCTTGGCTGGGTTAGAAGCCGGATGCCTGGTTGACCTCTTAGGGGTCAACATTTTCTGGTTGCAGTTAACTTATCAGTTGGAGGATATCACACTGGTGGTGCTATACCTTAGGTGGGTTTTGTGGGTGTGCACTATGGTGATATACATTTGCTGAGCAACCATTTCCAACATAAGAACCAAATCTAGAGTGATTTTATCTAATTTTATCCATATAGTCTGGACTTTATTCATACATAACACATGACAATTAGCACAGCCATTGATGGACTCTTATTATTTATGCTGTGTGTACCTCACAGTTTGGCTGGAGTTTGCTTTTTTACTTTCATAATTTTTTAATAGCGCAGTTTTTCTTATTTATTTAGGTGGTACCGCCTGTCAAACTATCGCACTACACCACAACCACGAGCCAAATGCCTGGCTTACGGTTGCGGTAGGTTAGTTCCATTAAAAATCATGGTAAAAAAAAACCCAAAAACAAAAAAAAACAGGCATTATAGTAGAATTCTAGATTACTCTAACTAATCGTAAAGTGTTACTAAACCCCGGACCCTGAAATCACTATATCTGGTCTCCCACAGTACACAGAACATGGAAATTCAATTAATTTAGTAAATATAAACTGCTAAATACCTTTTCTCATCAGCAGTATATGGCAGTCATGTGACTTCTATCAATGTCCAGCCGAGCACTGGTAAAAGCTTGTGTGAGGAGTTTCATTATCCTTTGACTGTCCTATGAGGCTGCAGCACTCCTGATCCTCTGTCAGGACTGTGCTGATTGGCCCTGTGCTGATCACATGCACCCTCTCAAAAAAAAAAAAAAACTCAATAGCAACACTCCAAACTGAGCATGTGCAGAGTGCATCCAAGGCTCTGTACTATCAGGAGATTAAATTACACAAGCTTTCCCATTTGAATCAGTGTAGTCTTTTGAGAAAAGCAGTGAGCCAATCACACAAGCATTGACTATGTTTTATATATATTTTTAGTGGAAGTGAAATTCTTTTCAAGTGTATGTAAACCCCAATAATGAACATCTCTTCTATTCTCCTTTTCAGTGTGATACAACACAGCGTTTTTTTGCATCTCCTCACAAGAAAAGTGTGTAAAGGTAATCAGGACACTGATCATCAGTGCCCTGATTACAATGTAGCCCCAACAGTGCCCATCAGTGACGCCCCTCTGTTCGCATCAATGACACCAGTCTGTACCAAGTGACACCAGTCTGTGCCCATGAATGACACCAGTCCGTGCCCATCAGTGAGGCCAATCTGTGCCCATCAGTTATACCAATCAGTGCTACCTTTCAGTGCACATCAGTGCCTGCCCAGCAGTGCCGCCCATCAGTACCCATCTGTGCCACCCATCAGTTCCAATCAGTGCCCATCGGTGCCGCCTATCAGTGCTTATCAGTGCCATCTATCAGTGCCTCCTATCAGTGCTCATCAGTGCTGTATATCAGTGGCACCTATTAGTACCCATCAGTGCTGCATATTAGTGCCTCCTCGTTAGTGCCATCCGATCAGTGCCCATCAGTGCAGCCTCATCCGCGCACATCAGTGTAGAAGAAAAATTAATTGGCAAAAATAAACAACCCAGCGGTGAATAAATACCACCAAAAGAAAGCTCTATTTGTGTGAAGAAAATTATAAAAAAAATCATTTGGGTACAGGGTTGCATGGCCGCGCAATTATCATTCAAAGTGCGACAGCACTGAAAGCTGAAAATTGGCCTGGGCAGGAAGGGGGTGAAAGTGTCCAGTATTGAAGTAGTTAACCCAAAAAGCAAAAGTGTATTATATTGTAGCTTAGATGTGATGGCTGCATTCATTTCCCTTTTTAGGCTTTCTTTTTTCTATTTTCATGTGGTGATCTAGCCAGTAAATCTGTGGTTTTTCAAAAGAACGATCTCAACCGCAGGATGTATCAGTTACAGAGATCAGACAAACCATTGAACACTAGCAGGGGTGCTTACAATAATGAGATTTTATTTATTTATGTAACACATGTATCCCAAAAGGAAAAAAAAACTGTTGCTGTAACTGCTTATAACATGCTAGTTGGAGTTTGGCTTCAATTTGTAAGTGTATTTAAATCTGCTAATACATTCTACACTCCCCTCCCTTTAGACTGATGCTGCTGCTGTCTAAAGGTGCCCCCTTTGCTCATTCATCTAGAGTGGGGACACTGTATTGCAGGAGGTGTGTTACTGGCCAGATCACCAGGTGAAAACAGAGGGGAAAAAACCCTAAAAATAAAAGTAAGGCAGCCACCACATCTAAGGATTGGTAAGCTGCAATATAATACATTTTTTCTTTGGTTTAACCACTTCCCGACCACTAATGATACATATACGTCCACACGGCGGATCAGTTATTCTGGGAGGGTGTATTATGATGTCCTCCCAGAATTCCGCTCTCGCACGCCCCCTGGGGTGCGCACATGTGAGTCTCCGTGCTCGCCGGGTTCACTGGACCTGGCAGGTCATGGATCGATGTAAAGGGCCAATGGCAGCGGCCCTTTACCACGTGATCACGCTGTCCAGTGACGGCATGTTCACAATGTAAACACACTGGGGTCATCCAGAGTGTCAGTTCTCTCCTCTCCTCACACCAATCCACCATGTGAGGAGAGGAACCTGCCCTGCAGCCATAACTGTAAGTTTTGGAACACATATACTGTGCCCATAAGTGCCCAACAGCACCCAGCAGTGCTCAGCATTGACCCTACTGTGACATCAGAGCCACATCTGTGCTACCAGTGCCCCATCTGGGCCACCACAGTACCACCAGTGCCACCACAGTGCTACATCAGTGCCCTATCATTGCCACTAAAATGCCACATCAGTGCCCTACAGCGGTCATCAGTGCCACTAGTGCCACATCTGTGCTATCCGAGGGCCCATCAGTGCCACCTGTGCCCATCAGTGCCATCTGTGCCCATCAGTGCCACTACAGTGCTCATCTGTGCCATCAGTGCCACTGCAGTGCCCATCAGAGCCACAGATGTGCCACATCAGTGCCAAATCAGTGCCACATCAGTGTCACATCAGTGCCACATTTTCCACATCAGTGCCCATCAGTGCTAAATTAGTGCAACTACAGTGTTCATCAGTGCCACCAGAGTGCTCATCAGTGCCACCAGAGTGCCACCCATGCTCATCAGTGCCACCTGTGCCCATCAGTGCTACACCAGTGTCACATCAATGATCATCTGTGCTTTATTAGTTCAACTACAGTGCTCATCTGTGTCCTATTTTAGTGCCTTCATTGCCACTAAAGTGCCCATCAGTGCCACTACAGTGACCATCAGTGCTACTACAGTGCCATTAGTGATCATCTACACCACTACGGTGCTCATCTGCACCACTACAGTGCTCTACAGTGCCACTATAGTGCTCATCAGTGCCCTACAGCACCATCTGTGCAATTACAGTGCCATCAGTGTTCATCTGCATCACTTCAGTGCTCTACAGTGCCCATCAGTGCCACTACAGTGCTCATCAGTTCCACTACAGTGCTCATCAGTGCCACTAAAGTCCCCAATAGTGCACATCAGTGCCCATAAGTGAGTGTTCATCAGTGCCACCCTATAATTGGATCTTCAACAGCGCCCTTCAGTGCCACCTCATCAGTGCCTGCTAATCAATGCATTAGTGCACATCAATGCAACCTCATCAGTGCATCCTCAACAGCACCCATCAGTGCACACACATTCTACAGTCACCAGTATGGCCAAAAATATTTTTCCCCTGCCAGCTAGGCCTACCAGCTTCTGAGCCTGAGCGCAGAGAGCAGCGGGGAGCTCTCTGAGTCTACGTCTGAATCTGATTCGGATTATGAGGCCTTTGTAAGTGGGTCTGATTCAGAATTTGAGGAAGAACTACTGGTGCCCATGAAACGAAGGTGCTCTCATGAGGAGAAGCAGGCTACTACAAGTAGCACAGTGCCATCCACCTCTACAGCAGTGCCATAAACCTCTACAGCAGTGCCATCCACCTCTACAGCAGTGCCGTTGATGAGCAATGAAGTCTCACGCCAACAACGTCCAAGCACTAGTGGGGTGTCATCTCAGCCCCAAAGGGTGAGGACCCATGCAAGCCTCCCCTACACCCTTCAGAACCCCCTGTGGCTTCCCTCTAATTCCGGAGCAGCAAACCTCCCCCCTTTCACCGCCCAGCCAGGTGCCCAGGTGAACACCGATAATTTTGCCCCTCTTGATTTTTTCAATTTAATTTTTACTGAAGACCTCCTATCATCCATCGTGGTCCAGTGCAGCCTATATGCACAACAATTTATCGCAAACAACCCTGGTTCCAGTTACGCCCATCCCTTTCACTGGAGAGAACTTACCGTGGAGGAATTTTACATTTTTCTAGGCCTAACTTTCAATATGGGATTTACAAAAAAACAACTTTGCTCCTATTGGTCCTCCAATCCCATCCACCATATGCCAATCTATTCATCCCTAATGCCAAGGTCAAGATACCCTATGATTATGCGTTTCCTCCACTATAATGACAACACTCAGTGCCCTCCCCGCAATGACCCAGCTTATTACAAATTATTTCAAATTTGGCCACTTAGAAATTGTTTCTCTGAAAAATTTGCCCAGTTATGTACCACTGACCAAAATATATCCATCGAGTCCCTTGTAAAATTCACAAGCAGGCTGCCCATCAAACAGTTTATCCCCAGCAAAAGGGTCCGATATGGGGTTAAGCTGTACAAGCTTTGTGACAGAGAGTCCGGCTACATCTACGCCTACTTGATCTATGAAGGCAAGGTCACCCAACTGCTTCCCCGTGAATGCCCAGAGTATATTGGAGCCAGTGGAAAGGTTGTTTAGGAGCTCATTTATCCACTGCTTTGAAAAGGTTACCACCTTTATGTTGATAACTTTTACTCAAGCCTGCCCCTCTTCCGCAACCTTTACCAGAGGCAGACGCCAGCACATGGTACAATCAGAACAAACAGAAAGGGCTTCCCACAAAGGCTCGTTACTGAAAGGCTATGAAGAGGGGAGACGGCGTCTTTGCGGAATCAGGAGCTATTAGTTGTCAAGTGGAGGGACAGACGAAATGTCCACATGCTGACATCAGTACATGACGACACCTACATGGAAGTTCCCAGGAGGAGAGGAGCCACAATCTGGAAACCAACTTGTGTCCATGAATATAATTTGTTCATGGGGGTGTCGACTTCAATGACCAGATAATCCCACAAGAAAATCCCGCCATTGGTATAAGAAAGTTTCTATTTATTTTTTCAGTTTGGCCATGTATAACAGTTATGTTATTTACAGAAAAATTGACCGAGACCCCCGTATCCTATCTTCAATACCATGAACATATTATCACCGCCCTATTGTATCCTGAAGGCCCACCAGAAAATATTTGCACTGATTTGGTCAGTAGACTCCATGAACGCCACTTTCCTGAGAAACTCCCCAACGGATAAAGAGGCCAAAGACGACAGAAGAAATGCCGGGTGTGCTCCAAAGGAGGAGGTAGAAGAGACACCGTGTATTTTTGTCCCCAATGTCCTTCCCAACCAGGCCTCTGTATAGGTGACCGTTTCCGCCTTTACTATATTTCACTACATTATTAGTGAAGTATGGTAAATGTAATTGTCATTTAACTCCACACCCCTTATGCCACTGCACTGCACTGTACATACCGCTGCCTTCTTTGGAACTGACACTGGCCTGCTATACGATCATGCTTCTGCCTCACGCTAAAAATACCCCTGCCTGCTCCAGAACTGACCCTGGCCTGCTATACGACCACGCTTCTGCATCACGCTAAAAATACCTCTGCCTGCTCCGAAACTGACCCTGGCATGTTATACCGCCACGCTTCTGCCTAACTCTAAACTGTACCTACCTCTGCCTGCTCTGGAACTGACCCTGGACTGTTTGCCCACCTTTTTGCCTGTCTTTTGGACTGATCTTTTACCCTGCTTTTTTTTCTGGGTGAAGAAAACTACATTTTTTGTTTTCTCATTCTCAGATTAGGGTCTGGAGACTCAGAGGCTTCAAAGCGATTTGGGTGGGAGAAGCCTCTACCCCTGGCCCCATTCTTATCTGGCCTGCTACCCGTACTATGGACCATGTTCCTGCCTACTACCAAGACCAATATTTTGACACTGCTGGCAATATCTCCAACTGCACTGACCCTGGACTGTATATGGACAGTATCCCTGCCTGTACTGACTATGGACAATATTCTTACCTGCTGCCTGGACAATTCCATTTGCTGTCACTGACCACGTCCCTGCCTGTTGCCTGGGTCAGGGCTTTCCTCCTGTGGACAACCACACTACTAAAACCACAGGTAATCTTTTGTTTACCCTTTGTTTACCCTTTGCTCAGCAGAATGTATTTTGGGGTGTAATTCTTGGTATGTACATGCTATATGTTAGAAATATGAAGGGATTTAAAAATGTGATAGGTTGTCAGGAAATTAGATGCATATGTATGTTCCTAGAACACCTGAAGGTGCTACTTCAATGTTGGGCCTCTGTATGTGGCCAGGTTGTGTAAAAGTCTCACACATTTGGTATTGCCATACTCAGAAGGAGTAGCAGAATGTATTTTGGGGTGCAATTTTTGCTATGTAAGTGTTGTGTGTTGGAAATATTTTATAAATGGACAACTTTGTGTAAAAAAAAATGCATTTTCATTTTTTTTCCACATTTTCCAAAAAACTTCTGGAAAAAAAATGAACTATTCAAAAGACTCATTATGCCTCATAGTTTATATGTTGGGGTGTTAGCTTTCCAAAATGGGGTCATTTTGTGGGCGTTTCCATTGTGCTGGTGCTCCAGGGCCTTCAAAAGTGCACTAGTTGGTTAAGAAATGAGATGTGTAATTTAAGCTCCTAGAATGCCTGAAGGTGCTACTTCAATGTTGGGTCTCTGTATGTGGCCAGGTTGTGTAAAAGTCTCACACATTTGGTATCTCCATACTCAGAAGGAGCTGTTAACATGACCATTTTGTGAAAAAAAAACCCCAAAAAACAATCTACGTTTTGCATAGAATTGCGGGGGAAAAATGACAAATTCTAAAAACGATCCATGCCTCTTACTAAATACCTTGGAATGTCTACTTTCCAAAAAGGAGTCATTTGGGGGGGTATTTGTACTTTCCTGGTGTGTTAGTGTCTCAAGAAATGAGATAGGCTGTCGGTACATCAGGTGTGATCAGGTATGATCAATTTTCAGTGATTGCCACCATAGCTTGTACTATAACTTTCACAAAGACCAAATAATATACACTTATTTGGGTTATTTTAACTAAAGATATGTAGCAGTATACATTTTGACAAAAATGTATGAAGAAAAATAACTAATTTGCAAAATTTTATAACAGAAATTAAGAAAAATGAATTTTTTTACAAAATTTTGAAAAAAATAAAATAAAAAGCACAGTGGTGATTAAATACCACCAAAAGAAAGCTCTATTTGTGTGAAAAAAGGACGAAAATTTTGTATGGGTACACTGTTGCATGACTGAATAATTGTCATTCAAAATGTGAGAGCGTTGAATGCTGAAAATTGGTCCGGTTAGGAAGGTGATTTAAGTACCCAGTGGTCAAGTGGTTAATGTCACTTTAAATAGAAAAACGGACTCTGGGTGTTTTCATTGTATTGTTACCTTTTTATCTATTGCTATTAGATCCTTTTAGGGTCCATTCCTTTCCTTCTGTTTATTTTTTTTTTTCAATGAATACCACAAGATGATTGGCAACACTGGCAGAACAACAAAGCAGCACATTTCTTCCTTTCATTTGGTTTAGATCTCTCTATTACAAATTTTATCAGCAATTTACTGCACCTAGGATCCAACCCCTCTTCATTTAAAAGCAACCAATTATTTCATAAACTTTATGTTATCTCTGTAGAAAATATGAATGCTTGCGTGTGCCTTTCATTTTGTCTATGGATTTGATCCATAAGCATTGGTAAGATAGATTTGTATTCCCTTGTTATCTACGAAATGAAAAGCCAGTGGATCTATACAACATCACTTTCTTTGCTTTTAAATATAGGTCAGAAATACAGAGAATGCTTACCTACTGTGTCCATCTCCATTTGCTGAATCCTTTTAATGCTTAACACACTTGTCACTTTGCAGCTGCTCTGTAGTCACTTCATCCAGTACAATGGTGTGATTCGAAATGTAATACCCTTAGATTTACAGTGGCTATTGTGAAAGAAAAGAAAGATGAAAGTAATATAAGGTCTTTTCCATTATACTATTCTACACACAAACGTTTAGCTGTCCTATGCCACATTACATTTCATAAAAGCAGAATAAGTCAAGATGATAAGTAGGACATTTGTACCACTTCTCCTATAGCGGCCTTAAAACACTTTCTATTAGGATTTCTGGCATTCATAGGGAGAAATGAATGTGAACTTTAAAGGCTCAAAAGGTTGTTTGCCAGAGGAATAAATGATGGTAGCCAGAATCTAAATATCAACTGGGAAAAACCCTGTCCCACTAGCTTCTGCTTGTCAAAACAGTCTGACATTTTATCCTCTCACTTCCTGAAGACCTTCAGTTCCATAATGGCAACCCTACTGTATCTTAATGTTCCCTGATAAATCTTGCAAAACTAATAAATAAAGGTTGTACAAACTTTTTTTTTTGCTATACATTGCCCAAACAAAGCTTGTGACAATAATGAGCCCCACAATGAGCCCCTCAGTGTAAACTGAATACAATGTAAATTTATTGTTCGAAAATTCTCCATTCAATGAAAATAAATAAGGTTTTCCAGTCATCTTCAGACATATGTCATATCACTCACTTCTTATAACAACAACCTCAGCAGATTCAGTTGAATGAACAGTCTTAGGAGAGTTAATAAGCTTCAAACAACCTCTAAATAAGTCCCTTTGTAAAACTGTCTTCTCGGTAGGCTATGAGCAGAAAACACACACAATACTGTATATCTGGACTAGAGCCAGTGTAATGATGTGTATGCTTTATGTTATACTTCAAGTTCAATTGTTATGCCTAGTTCTTTATGCAGTTAGGAGGCAGTTAACATTTTGAGTCATGTGATCTGGGGGTGGGGGTGCAGAGTTGTAAGATGGATGCTGCTGAGTAAAGACAAGTCTCCTGTTCAAGCTCTTTTGCTGTCTGCCTGTTCATCGTGTTAAATCATCACATGGTACCAGAAGTTGGGTCTGAAGAGTAATAGAAGCAAACATCAATACAAAGAACATTCCTTCCCTGGAGTTGGAATCAGGGAACATATCTGAAAACTGTCCAAAATGGAGGGAGCTAATAGAGCTTGTGTTTTGCAGGACCAGATGCAGACAAATGGTCTGATCAGCAGAAAGCAGCTCACTTTCTGATATGTGTGGGACAAAAAGGACATGATGTGTGCAGAGCCTGGCAAGCAAGTGGAGAGATCACTGCAGAGGACAAAAAGAAAATAGAGGTACTGTTGTGTTTGCAAAGTTTGAAGCATACTGCAAACCTAGGAGAACCTCCACAGTGCAAAGGAAACCAGTTTGGAGGTGAATCTGTGGATGAATGGGCGACACAGCTGCGTTTGCTTGCCCAAGACTGTGCTTTCTATGATGCCCGAGATATGATAAAATACCGTATTTTGATGGGCAGTAAGTTTAAGGAAGTTCAGGAAAAGCTGCAGCAGGAAGAAGACTTAAATCTTGAGAAAGCCATAAGGATTGCCAGAGCATATGAAATGTCAAGAATGGACTTGTGGGTACTGAGAGGAACACAGCACCAGATTAATGCTATAGAAAATCACAGCAGCAGATATGGACAAGAAAGAGCACACAAAGGAATAAAGGGCACCAATGCACTGGGACATGTAGCACACAAGCAGCG
Source organism: Glandirana rugosa (assembly GCA_018402905.1). Lineage (NCBI taxonomy): Eukaryota > Metazoa > Chordata > Amphibia > Anura > Ranidae > Glandirana > Glandirana rugosa. The sequence continues at coordinate 100,536 of BLSH010054735.1, read as the reverse complement.
TGTGGATACTGTTGAAACATGCACTATAAAAAAGGTGTCTGTCCTGCAAAGGGGCAAATATGCAATAAATGCAAGAAAAGAGGACATTTTGCCAGGGTGTGTAAACTGTCTTCACAAACTGGAAGGTCAAAAACACAGTCTGTACACGTCATAGAGGACAATGATGACAATGCATAGTCAGACTCAGACTGCACCCCAATGTACAGTATCTCACAAAAGTGAGTACACCCCTCACATTTTTTGTAAATATTTTATTATATCTTTTCATGTGACAACACTGAAGAAATGGCACTTTGCTACAATGTAAAGTAGTCAGTGTACAACTTGTATAACAGTGTAAATTTACTGCCCCCTCAAAATAACTCAACACACAGCCATTAATGTCTAAACTGCTGGAAACAAAAGTGAGTCCACCCATAATTGAAAATGTCCAAAATGAGCCCAAAGTGTCAATATTTTGTGTGGCCACCATTATTTTCCAGCACTGCCTTAACCCTCTTGGGCATGGAGTTCACCAGAACTTCACAAGTTGCCACTGGAGTCCTCTTCCACTCCTCCATGACAACATCGCAGAGCTGTTGGATGTTAGAGACCTTGCGCTCCTCCACCTTCTGTTTGAAGTTGCCCCACAGATTCTCAATAGGGTTTAGGTCTAGAGACATGCAAATGATCAACTCATTTAACGTAACAAGCATCCAAAGAGGAACCTTAAAGTGAAATCAGACTCCATTCACAGTGTCCTTTATACCTAAATAAATTATATATCCACAAAAAAGTCTCTAAAAAATCGAATGCTTTTTCATCCAAATCTCAATATATGCTCCAGCAAACTGTGGACTACAAAACACCTCCTTCCCAAAACACTAATTCTGTGCTCTCTTGGGGCTCACACCCAAATTTTGCACTCACCAGATTGATTGATCACAATCACAAGAGTCACCAATTTAAAGGAGCACTTTGAGCACAAGCACTTTGTACAAAGAGACTGTATTTAATTTATAAATTTGCACTTTATTTAAGCGCATTGTATCAGCAGTTTGTTAGGTACTTGGCAGCACTTTAACATTGTTAGTTAATAACAAATACATTTTTTAAATATTTGACATTGATAAGTTGTATAACCAGAGAGGAGGAAGCGCTGTATATTCTATTGTAAAATTAGTAAATCTGACCCTGTTGTGTCACCTACCTTATCTCAAAATATTATCCAAACTGTCCTCTTTGCTCCAAACCATCCTCCCGCTGTCTAGCTTCTCCATCCTCTGGAGCTTCCTACCCTAACCTGTACGGCTATATCCTTCTATGTACACCTTTAGGTGATATTCTGCCTCTACCTAACAATTGACAATTTACTTTGTCAAAAAATTTACCCCCATACAGTTACTACCTTTTTTAACACTTTCTCTTTGCCTTTTAGACTGTGTGGTCTCTTGTTTTGAATTGTATTCTAAATGTACTGTCTCCTTTAATTTTGTATAGAGCTGTGCAAGCTGCTGTTGCTATATTCAGTAAATCATGTATATAATGATACCAATATGTTTTTTTATAATTTAAACATTACCGAAATATAAAAGTCTTAGCTTAAAATGAAGACTTTAATACATCTTGCAATTTTTTTTTTCATTTTTATTCTGTGGCTGCTATATTATATTACACTAACCCATATATTTTTAATAACACTGTTCAAAGATTGACAAGTTAGTGCTCATTAACTAAAGATGAACACATGCATGTTGCATTCATGTAAATCAATACAGTAATATAAAAAGAAACCTTTAGAACTGCATATCTAAAATGTAATCCTCTATAGTAAATTGACTGTGTGGTTGTTAAAAAAGCAAACCTTATATGACTGCAATATGCCCAATGTTAATGATTTTTTGATGAAATGCATAATGTGTTTTTTTAATAGATAGTGAAGAAAATCCTCGGGCATTTTAAAGAACTGCTACATATTACCAGATGGTATTTGTTTTTACTCAGAAATAATATTTCAAAGTGGTAGTAAACTCTGTACTACCACTTGTACCTACAGGTAAGCCTATAGCATGGCTTACCTGTAGGTACTGTGAATATCTCATAAACTTGCACAGTTTAGGAGATATTCAGAGTGCATGCAGCCAATGACATCATCGGCGCATGCGCTCTGAAGGTCCGGCTAGCAGTTCTCGGCCCTTCAGAGCCCATGATGGAAAGAGCAGCTCCCGCACACATGCGCAGGAGTGACTTCATTGTGGCTCCGGCCAATCACATAGCCGGAGCTTGCGAATCTGGAAGACAGACAAGGGGAACATGTCAGCCCTCTCAGTGGTGACTTTACAGCGCTGGGGGGCTTTTTTCCAAAGTGAGTATTTCATAATGTGCTAGTATGCAATGCATACTAGTATATTATGCCATTGCCTTTTTTTTCTTTTTGGAACATTTGCAGTTTACAACTGCTTTAAAGCTTCTTAACCTTTTTTTTTTGTAAAATATTTAATCTGCTATGAATTTAAAGTATACCTGCCAGTAAATCTAGGTCTAAAAACTGACCTAATAAATTATAAGCAGGCACCATTTGGGATTTACAAGTGACCCAAAAATCCCAGAAGGCATGGCCTGTCTCCCTGCCTATTGCTATCACTTTTTGGGCAAGGAAGTATATAGGAACAAGTGTGTCAACTTCAACAGTATAGCACAAAAAATTTGATTTTTGTATTAACACGTATAATATGTTTTTACTGCAATACAAAGGATATGTGGATATTTTGTTTAATGCATTAACCTTTCTGCTACAATTATAGCTGAGTATCTTTGGGGTAAGTTTTTGATAGCCTTGCACTTCTGCATCTTGCAATTTTTGCCCATTTTTCTTGGCAAAATTACTGTGCCTTAATCAGGCTGACAACACTGATGTCACTCTTTCAGGTTGAATGTGATCATTGGTGACCAGCAAGTCTTATGTTCTACTAAAAAATTATAGTTGGATTAGGGTCTGGAACTTGACTGGGTTGTCCTGAAACAATAAGGTCTTTGGTTTGAAACCACTCCAGTATAGTTTTATCTGTGTTTTTGTAAGGTAAACCTCAGCCCCAGACTCTCAAACATTGAACAGGATTTTCTTTTGAACTATCTTGTATTTGGCTATGACCATCTTGCCCTCAGTCCTGATAATTTCCCCACAACATGATGCAATAGCTTACAATTTTCACAGTGGGAATGTTGTTCCTGGGATGATGAATAATAGCCTTCTGCCACAAAAAGCGTTTTACAAAATGTTCATTCTCATCAGACTGAAGAATCCTTTACCATATGTTTGCTGTGTTTTCAGTATGAATTGTGGCAAACTCCAAACCAGATTTTTTTTTTTTTTTTTATCACAATAGATTTTTTATCTTTTCCGCTCCATGAAATGCAGCTTTATGGGTAGTCTAAGTTATGTTTGTACCTTGGATCTCAGCTGAGGATCTCTGAAGCTCATTTAAATGTTACTATTGGCATCTTGGTTACTTCTGTCACAAATGCCCTTTTATGGGTTCTCTGGGAAATGTTGAAAACTAGGGATTCTTTTTAACTAATACTCTTTATTTTGAATAATGAATTTTTATGGAGTTTAATACAAAAAAACAAGAAAAAACAAAGAAAAAACAAGGTAATAACACTACATAAGAAGACAAGAGGTAAAATGTGGCACATTGGCGTTTATGTAGAACACGTCGATGTAAACCTTTTTGTCCTACAATAGCTAAAGATTATTTGATACATCCGCAGAATGCTTATAGGTTGATTACCTTAGAGTCCATCTTTTCCCGTACTGTGAAGAGAGAGAGAAAAAAAACTGCAGTTCCTAAGTTAACTTCTAGTACAAGTTTGCCACTTGTGGCATTCACCCAAAGACATAAAGAGGTTAAGGTGTGTTGTCCCGTGTTCTCTCACGTTAGTCTACCCTAAAGGGGCGATCTAACCTATCTTTTTAAGAATGCAAAATCTGTGTCCATTAACTTAGGTAAGGCAATAACAAGGGAGATTCCTGAAATTCTAGCCATCATGTCCATACTTCCCTATACTTAGTAAGCTTTTCATTTGCTATCGCTATCATCTCTTCCATGCACATTATACTGTTCATTTCCACTACCCACTCCCGTATTGATGGTGTTGCATGGCATTTCCAGTATCTAGGGATCAGTGCTCTTCCTGCTATCAGAAAGAATCGTAATATTCCAGTCTTAATGGATTGGAATGATCCAGGGATCATGGAAAGGAGGGCTATTTCTGGGGTCTCTGGTCAAACCTTGCCCGTAATTAAGTGGCTGAGCTGGAATTTTGCTGACCAGAATAGTTTTATTGATGGGCATGTCCACCGCACGTGTAGATGTGTACCTCTTGACTCGCCACATCTCCAGCATAGGTCTGATGTGGCTGGGTTGAATTTCTTTAATAGAGTTGGGCAGCGGTACCATCTAGTTAGTATTTTATAATTTCTTTCCTGTGTGTGGGATGCTAAAGTGGATTTGAATGTAAAAATGAAGGCTTTATTCCAGTCCTCTGGAGGTAGGCACTTACCTAGTTCCCGCTCCCAGTCTTGGACGTAAAAGGGGTGTTTGGGGAATGCGTGAGATATTAGCAGGCCATATATGTTAGATAATGCATGCAAACACTTGGAGTCGGAGAGACACCATTCCTCAAACAGAGACAGATCCCCATGCGGCCACTCCTTGGTTAGCCCTTCGTAGAAGTGTCGTAATTGGAAATATTGTAGCCACTGTCCGCCATGGAAGCGTGAGGAGGAACTAAGTTCTGCTAGGGGTTTCAAGCCCTTCATATTTAGTGCATACCAAATGGACGATGGGTATGATGGTTGCCAGCAGAGAAATCCCTTATCTGTTTGACCGGGTGAGAACCCTGGGTTTACCAGTATCGGAGTAAGGGGCCCCGGGTGTGCCGATATTCTATAATTTATAATGGCTTTATCCCCGACATATAAGAGAAGAGAGAAGAGAGTAGGGGTGTTAACTGTGCTGTAGGCAGACAGTCTATAGGCATCAGCCAAGGAAGGGCGGTCAGTGGCGCAGGCGATAGGTCAGACTCGAGTTTGACCCATTGCTTGACAGAGCCATGATTGAACCAGTCTAATATCCTGCTTAGTATTGCCGCAGTATGGTATAGTTCCAGGTGAGGCAGACCTGCACCTCCATCATCTCACCTCCTCACCAAAATGTCATATTTAAGCCTAGCTATAGATCTGGACCATATATATATAGGTAGGATAGACTGTGCTGAACAAAAGAAAGATCTGGGAACCCGAATCTGGATAGTTTGAAAGATGTAAAGAAATCTGGGAAGGATGTCTGTCTTGAAGAGTGACATCCGTCCCAGCTAGGAATGTCTCATAGGGGACCACCTATTACAGCGTTGCTGCATGCTGGACAAAAGTGGCCAGTAATTTAGCTCATATAGTTTGTGGAGTTGTGATGGTATTTATACTCCCAAGTACTTAATAGAGTGTTGTTTCCATTGAAAGGGGAATTCACCCACTAGGGAGTCTTGAGTACCTGCAGGAAGGGAAATGTCCAAGCAGTATGATTTTATTGCATTTTAAAATTGCTCATGGTACCATGGGTTCAAGTTCCTTTAAGAGTGAGGGGAAAGCTATCAACGGATTGGTAATATGAAGAATAACATCATCCGCAACTAGGCTGATTTTGTATTGGTTATTGGCAATGTGCACACCATGGATTGAGTTATTAGTGCATATTGTATTGGCCAAGTGCTCCATTGCAAGTATATAAAGGAGCGGCGAGAGAGGGCATCCTTGGCGTGTCCCATTAGATATAGGAACAGGGTCCGAGAGTAGACTATTTATCTATTGGACAGGAATATAAGGCCATTATTTTGTGGATCAGATCTGAAGGTAGGCCAATTGGCTCTAGTGTTAATTTTAAAAATGTCCAGTCTAGGCGATCAAACGCCTTTTCAGCGTCTACTGAGAGAAGGCATAGAGGTACTTTTCTTGACTGACAATGGGAAATAAGCAATAGTACTTTAATAGTATTATCTCGAGCTTCACGGGTGGGGATGAAACGGACTTGATCTAAGCTAATAATTGAGGGAATGGCCGTCTGAAGTCTGTCAGCTAATATTTTAGCATAGATTTTGAGGTTCACGTTAATTCGAGAAATAGGCTGATAGCTAGAGCATTCCGAGGGATCTTTCTGATCTTTATGTATAAGTGTAATGTGGGCTTCCTGTGCTTGTCGCGGGAAAGGGCAAGTGTCAGATATGGAATTGAATGTTAATTCAAGAATAGGTGCTAGAACATCCTTGAATTGTTTATAGAATGATCTAGGGAAACTGGCTGGTCCTGGACTCTTGGCAGACGGTAATGTTGTAACCCTTTTACGTATTTCATCTTTAGAAAATTGAGTATTTAATGCATCGGCATTGGGGAGAGCCATTGATGAGGTGTATTGAGAGAGCTTTTCATGTCCCTGCTTATTAGCTGGAGATGTGTAGGGGTTGGGGATGCTATAAAGAGTTGAGTAATACTCATGGAACGTCCGTGCAATGTCTTCAGGTGATTGAACCAGCCCTCTCTTAGGACATCTGATTTTAGGTATGTATGTGCGTCCTGATTTTGTGCGATTGAAATCTACCTATCTTGTTGCCCCACTCATACATATTTCTACGTGCGTGGTCCTTGTGTCGAAAATATGCCAGATCGAGCATTTGGTAAAGATCTTTGCGTTTGTCTTCCAGTTGCTGAAAAAGATCAGCCTGGAGTGAATGTTTAGGGGCAAGCTCTAGAGCAGGGATATGCAATTAGCGGAACTCCAGCTGTTGCAGAACTACAAGTACCATGAGGCATAGCAAGACTCTGATAGCCACAAGCAAGACACCTAGAGGCAGAGGCATGATGGGACTTGTAGTTTTGCAACAGCTGGAGATCCACTAATTGCATATCCCTGCATTAGAGTATGGACTTCCTGCAAAAGCTGTGTAATATCCTTATAGTGTTCTTCTTTCAAACGCGCACCCTCTGCTATCATAGTCCCTCTAATAACACATTTTAAGGCCTCCCATTTAAATGGTTGCACTGTGGTGTCCTGTATGTGGTCCAATAAAAATTGAGAAATTGTATGTCTGACCGCTTTGGAGGTCAGTTCGTTTTTTAGGAGTGCTTCATTCATCCTCCATGATGCTGATGGTTTAGGAAAGCGTGGTAAGTTGATCGAGAAAAAAATGGAGAGTGATCCAACCAGAGTTGGGGTCCAATCAGTGCATCGGGTTGCCATCTGAGCAAGTTGTGTGAGACAAGGAATAAGTCAATCCTACTATATGTGGCGTGTGTTCGGGAATGGCACGTGTAATCATGTTCAAACAGATGGAGCACCCGCCACACATCTACTAAATGAAATTCATGCAATTGGCGCTTGAGTCGATTAAGCTGGGACAAAGAAAAACGTGCAGAGATAGACGTGGTGTCTAGAAATGGATCAAGGATAATATTTAAGAAGACTATTCTTCTTTCAGCCAAATGGTCTAGTTTACGCTGAAGCGCAAGCAGCATGGGGATCTGACCTTGGTTAGGAGCATAAACATTAATAAACGTAAACAGCATGTAATAAATTCTACATTTGAGAATAATGAATCTTCCCCCAGGATCGCTTTCCACTTGGATGTCCGAGACCGGGAGTGAGCCATGGAAGCCTATAGCCACGCCTCTTGATTTACTTACTAGATTGTTACTAAAATACCACTAAGCGAAATGTCAAGTAGGCATGGGTGGAGCTGATGTTGTTTTAAAATGCATCTCTTGTAGAAAGAGCACATGTACTCTTTGTTTATGCATATTATATAAGATCTGTGATTGTTTCTGTGGGATATTAAGTTCTCTTGCATTCAGAGACCCAAATTTTAACGTGGACATTCTAGCAGGTTTATTATTGTGATTGTCATCTGGTCAGACCATTTCAGTTGAACGCCATAGAACAGCAGGTAAAAAATAAGTATAAAGAAACATAGTGAAAAAGAGCAGAACAGAAGAATAGTACCAAAAAAAAACAAAAAACAAAAAAAAAGAAAGTAAAAAAATCGAAGTAGTATTTGGGTTCACCAAAAAAAAGTGTCCCATTTGACACGCTACTCACCTAGGAAAACCTAAGCAAGAAAACCAATTTGGGGTTGAAGCCTGTTGATGGACCTGGGTCCGCTCCTGCTCCTGTATAGTTTTAGGGGGGGGGGATTAACCTCCCGACATCAGCACCAACTCTAGGGAAGAGCTTTCCTTTCCCCTTTCATTTTCCTTTCTTTTTCCTTGAGCGAAAAGGAATCTCATTTCCCTCTCCATCTGTTTATATTAAAGGGGCTGTAGGTTGAGGGGCTACCAGAAGAAAGGGCGCAAGCCCTTTTGCTCCCTGGAATCCTCATGCCTGCATAGTAAAACTAAGCTAAGTGATGATCTGACAATGGTCTCAAACTTCTAGACCAGGGATAAGCAATTAGCGGATCTCCAGCTGTTGCAAAACTACAAGTCCCGTCATGCCTCTGCCTCTGGGTGTCATGCTTGTGCCTGTTAGAATCTTGCTATGCCTCATGGGACTTGTAATTCTGCAACAGCTGGAGGTCCGCTAATTGCATATCCCTGCTCTAGACCATTGATTCAATCAGACCAGTTATAACCAAAGAAAGAAAAAAAAGGAAAAAAAAAAAAAAAAAGAAAGCAATTTTAATTATTTTCTCTATTTTGTTTCTTTTCTCCCCCTGGTTTTTATATTAGAGAGGCAGTAGGCTGATCGGCAACCGATAAGGAGAGTGCAATCCCTTGGGTCATCCTTCTTGTGTAATAAAACCAGCGGAGTGATTCTCTATCAATGGTCTCAGGCCACAATCACACCGATTCTAGCCCATGAAAAAGAAAAATTGTATGCCACTAGGGACTAAATCTCTTTCCCAGACGGGTCTCTTTTGAAAAACCCCCCAAAAAAAACCCCACATCCCCAAAAATGTTATGTTCGGTTCCTGCATCTATTATTCAAAATTGATGTAGCAGAAAAAGAAAGAAAAGATAATTCTAACTAGTCAAGTTTGCAGTCAACACAGCCATACAGACTGCGATCTTCATTGGATTTTCCATTCGCTATATGCATTACTTGTGAGCCCATTAGCCCTGATCAGCATGAATGGGTGCTTTTAGGTGGTTTTGGAGATTTCCTGGAGGTGGTACGAGCTGGTTGCCATGGTTCTGGCCAAAGTTCCAGTTCTACCACGGGCAACCCAAGATTTTTAATAAAAGTTGGGAGATCCGCAGGGGTGCGGAAAATAAAAGAGCGCCCATTTTTCTTTGTGTGCAAGTGAAATGGAAACCCCCATCTATATGTGACTTTGGCGTCTGGATAGCTTTTGTTAATGGACGAAGTACTCTTCGTTTCGCCAGAGTTTGTTTTGACAAATCTGATAATAAGGAAATGTTTGTATCCTTGAAATCTATATTGCCCTTCACTCATGCTTTATTTAATATTGCTTCCTTCTGTTTGAAGAAGTGCACTGGACATAGAACATCATGAGTTAGCTTGGCGGATGGATTAAGATAGCCTGGAGTTCTGTGTATTAGGTCTATTTCAATTAGATGCGTCTCTGGGTTGCCTAATATTATGTTGAATAGACTGCCCACTGTGGGTAGTAACCTATCCGATTGTATTGACTCTGGCAGGCCCCTAATGCGGATGTTGTTCTTCCGATGATGGGCCTCCAGGTCGTCAATATGGGTCCATAGGGCTTAGATCTGTGCACGATATTCAGAAATCACTATTTGATGTTTTTTTAACTAATACTCTGATTAGTGATCCTTTAGAACCTTATCCCAATCTTGTCCTAAGAGTTCTTTGGTCTTCCTAATTCTGTTTGTTTAGTAAAGTTCTCTTACTCATAGGGCCTTATGAAAACTGGTGTATAGTTTTTAGAATCATGTTAAAATTTAATTGTACATAGGTGGACCCCAATCAATGAATTATGAGACTTGAGAAGGCAGTTTTTTTGGGAATAATTTTGTAAATTATACATATATATATACAGTATCTCACGAAAGTGAGTACACCCCTCACATTTTTGTAAATATTTTATTATATCTTTTCATGTGACAACACTGAAGAAATGACACTTTGCTACAACATAAAGTAGTGAGTGTACAGCTTGTATAACAGTGTAAATTTGCTGTCCCCTCAAAATAACTCAACACACAGCCATTAATGTTTAAACCGCTGGCAACAAAAGTGAGCACACCCCTATGTGAAAATGTTCAAATTGGGCCCAAAGTGTCAATATTTTGTGTGGCCACCATTACCTTAACCCTCTTGGGCATGGAGTTCACCAAAGCTTCACAGGTTGCCACTGGAGTCCTCTTCCACTCCTCCATGACAGCATCACAAAGCTGGTGGATGTTAGAGACCTTGCTCTCCTCCACCTTCCGTTTGAGGATGCCCCACAGATGCTCAATAGGGTTTAGGTTTGGAGACATGCTTGGTCAGTTGATCACCTTCACCCTCTAGCAAGGCAGTGGTCATCTTGGAGGTGTGTTTTGGGTCGTTAACATGTTGGAATAGTGCCATGTGGCTCAGACTCCGAAGGGAGGGGATCATGCTCTGCTTCAGTATGTCACAGTACATGTTGGCATTCATGGTTCCCTCAATGAACTGTAGATCCCCAGTGTTGGGAAGCACTCTTGCAGCCCCAGACCATGACACTCCCACCACCATGCTTGACTGTAGGCAAGACACACTTGTCTTTGTACTCATCACCTTGACACCATCTGAACCAAATAAGTTTATCTTGGTCTCATCAGGACATGGTTCCTGTAATCCATGTCCTTAGTCTGCTTGTCTTCAGCAAACTGTTTGCAGGCTTTTAATGCCTCATATTTAGAAGAGGCTTACTTCTAGGATGACAGCCATGTGACCAATTTGATGCAGTGTGCGGCGTATGGTCTGAGCACTGACAGGCTGACCACCCACCCCTTTAACCTTTGCAGCAATACTGGCAGCACTCATACGTCTAGTTCCCAAAGACAACCTCTGGATATGATGCTGAGCACGTGCACTCAACTTCTTTGGTTGACCATGGTGTAGGCCTGTTCTGAGTGGAACCTGTCCTGTTAAACCGGTGTATGATCTTGGCCACTGTGCTGCAGCTCTATATAAAGGTCTTGGCAATCTTTTTATAGCCTAGACCATCTTTATGTAGAGCAAAAATTATTATTTTTCAGATTCTCAGAGAGTTCTTTGCCATGAGGTGCCATGTTGAACTTCCAGTGACCAGTATGAGAGTGAGAGCAATAACACCAAATTTAACACACCTGCTCTCCATTCACACTTAAGACCCTGTAATACTAATGGGTCACATGACACCCAGGGAGGGAAAATGGCTAATTGGGTCCAATTTGGACACTTTCACTTAGGGGTGTACTCACTTTTGTTGCCAGCGGTTGATACATTAATGGCTGTGTGTTGAGTTATTTTGAGGGGACAGCAAATTTACACTGTTATACAAGCTGTACACTCACTACTTTACATAGCAACGTGTAATTTCTTCAGTGTTTTCACATGAAAAGATATAATAAAATATTTACAAAAATGTGAGGGGTGTGCTCACTTTTGTGAGATACTGTATATATATATATATATATACACTATATTACCAAAAAGTATTGTGATGCCTGCATTTACACGCACTGGTGTACTGGTCCAAATCATTTGGTGGAGGGGGGATTATGATGTGGAGTTGTTTTTCAGGGATTGGGCTTGGCCCCTTAGTTCCGGTGAAGGGAGCTCTTAAGGCGTCAGCATACCAAGACATTTTGGACAAATTCATGCTCCCAACTTTGTGGGAACAGTTTGGGGATAGCCCCTTCCTGTTCCAACATGACTGCACACCAGTGCACAAGCAAGTTCCATTAAGACATGGTTAAGTGAATTTGGGTTGGAGGAACTTGATTGGCCTGCAGAGACTGCGAGCCAGGCCTTTTCGTCCACATCAGTGCCTGACCTCACAAATGCACTCCTGGAAGAATGGTCAAACGTTCCCATAGACACTCTTAAACCTTGTGGACAGCCTTCCCAAAAAAAATGAAGTTATAGCTGCAAAGGGTGAGCCAACTCAATATTGAACCCTACGGATTAAGACTGGGATGCCATTACCGTTATGTTGGTGTAAAGACAGGCGTCCCAACACTTTTGGTAATATAGTGTGTGTGTGTGTGTGTATATGTATATGTATATATATATATATATATATTATCTGACAAAAGTGAGTACACCCCTCACATTTTTGTAAATATTTTATTATATCTTTTCATGTGACAACACGGAAGAAATGACACTTTGCTACAATGTAAAGTAGTGAGTGTACAGCTTGTATAACAGTGTAAATTTGCTGTCCCCTCAAAATAACTCAACAAACAGCCATTAATGTCTAAACCACTGGCAACAAAAGTGAGTACACACCCTAAGTGAAAATGTCCAAATTGGACCCAAAGTGTCAATATATGGTGTGGCCCCCATTATTTTCGGGCACTGCATTAAGCCTCTTGGGCATGGAGTTCACCAGAGCTTCACAGGTGACACTGGAGTTCTCTTCCACTCCTCCATGACGGCATCACGGAGCTGGTGGATGTTAGAGACCTTGCGCTTCTCCACCTTCCATTTGATGATGCCCCACAGATGCTCAATAGGGTTTAGGTCTGCAGACATGCTTTGGCAATCCATCACCTTTACCCTCAGCTTCTTTAGCAAGGTAGTGGTCGTCTTGGAGGTGTGTTTGGGGTCATTATCATATTTGAATACTGTCCTGCGGCCCAGTCTCTGAAGGAAGGGGATCATACTCTGCTTTAGTATGTCACAGTACATGTTAGCATTCATGGTTCCCTCAATTAACTGTAGCTCCCCAGTGCTGGCAGCACTCATGCAGCCCTAGACCATGACACTCCCACCACCATGCTTGACTGTAGGCATGACACACTTGTCTTTGTACTCTTACCTGGTTGCCGTCACAAACGTTTGACACCATCTGAACCAAATAAGTTTATCTTGGTCTCATCAGACCACAGGACATGGTTCCAGTAATCCGTGTCCTTAGTCTGCTTGTCTTCAGCAAACTGTTTGCCGGCTTTCTTGTGCATCATCTTTAGAAGAGGCTTCCTTCTGGGACGACGGCCATGCAGACCAAATTGATGCAGTGTGCAGCGTATGGTCTGAGCACTGACTGACTGACCCCCCACCCCTTCAACCTCTGCGGCAATGCTGGCAGCATTCATACGTCTATTTCCCAAAGACAACCTCTGGATATGACGCTAAGCACGTGCACTCAACTTCTTTGGTCGACCATGGCGAGGCCTGTATTGAGTGGAACCTATCCTGATAAACCGCTGTATGGTCTTGGCCACCGAGCTGCAGCTAAGTTTCAGGGTCTTGGCAATCTTCTTATAGCCTAGGCCATGTTTATGTAGAGCAACAATTCTTTTTTTCAGATCCTCATAGAGTTCTTTGCCATGAGGTGCCATGTTGAACTTCCAGTGACCAGTATGAGAGAGTGAGAGCAATAACATCATATTTAAGAAACCTGCTCCCCATTCACACCTGAGACCTTGTAACACTAACGAATCACATGACCCCGGGGAGGAAAAATGGCTAATCGGACCCAATTTGGACAATTTCACTTAGGGGTGTACTCACTTTTGTTGCCAGTGGTTTAGACCTTAATGGCTGTGTGTTGTTATTTTGGGGGGACAACAATATATATATATATATATATATATATATATATATATATATATATAGCATATACACACACATGCATGTTCCCAATGTTTAATGAAATACTTGTGTACCCAACTGTATTATGCCTTAAAGTGATAGTAAAGCTTCATTTTTTGTTTTAAATTAAAATAATAAACATGTTATACTTACCTTTTCTGTGCAATGGTCTTGCAGAAAGCAGCCCCGATCCTCCCCATTGCTCTTGGCTCCTCCCTCCAGCAGAGTGCCCCCATAGCAATCTGCTTGCTCCGGGGGCACTTGTGCATGCTTACTCCTGAGCCTCACTCTCTCTGTCCATAGGAGACGCAGAGAGCGGGGTGCAGCCCCACACCCCATTCACTCATCAGTGGCTGTGATTGACAGCAGTGGGAGCCTATGGTTCCTGCTACAGTATCTCAGCCAATTAGGAGGGAGAGAGCCTTGGCTCTCGTCCACATTGCTAGATCGAGATTGGACTCAGGTATGTATTTAAGGTATGTATTTAAGGAGGCTGCTGGGAAAGCTGCATACAGAGTTTTTTTACCCTAATGCAGCAAGGTAAAAAAAAAAAACTTCTGCCTTTACAACCTCTTTAATAAATCCTCCTTCTATTTTCTGCATTTGCAGTGCCTCTGCTACTATACATCTTTTTTTTTAATTTGACGACTAAGGGTTAACTGTGTGGTATAGTCTTTGTTTAAATCCTAAAGTATATTTTAGTTTCTCTTTGTTGATATCTATATGAGAGACGCAGTCTACACTGTCTTGTTTAAGCTGTGAGTGGTCGGAGCTGTGAGACGTCACTCCCGTGCATGTCCTTCACCAGGACACCACCGCCTATGCGCCATGACGTCAGTGGCTGCTTGCAGTGGGAGTATCTCCTACACGTTTAGGAGATATTTCTTTTACCTAGAGGTAAGCCTTATTATAGGCTTACCCCAGGTAAAAGTTAAATTTTTCATGATACAACCACTTTAAAGCAGAAATAATAGCACAGCCTCAGACAATCAGGAGATTGTGAATGCCTTTTCTGAATGCACAATGAGCTTTCGTTGGGTGTGAAATCTGCAAAACCATGCAATTCTGTAGTGAGCATAGTTTGAGAAGCTCCATAGCTTAGTAAATGGGATGGAGCTTCACTTTGCAAAGAATACCCAATCACATGCAAGGAAAACATAAAAAACAGCATTTTTGCTTACACTTGTTTGGATAATGGAAGTCAGCAGAACTTTCCCTCATGAATTAAGCTCTGGAGCAACTGACTGTTACGGACTGATGGCAGAAACTATCATGGCTTCCTTGACTCTTAAATGTGGTAATAACATGTCATCTTGCAATATAATACAGGGCATCTTCCTGAAAGCTCGTAGCTGTCCTGGTTGGGTCTGTCACACTGCCCTTGCAGAGTGCAACTGAACTTGCAAAGTGCTCAGCCTGTTTTTGTTTAGTAAATCTACCCCATTGTGAATCATGTAATGGCTACTCTCAGACGTTGAAGCTGATTTATTATTGTAGGTCCTACCTCCAGCATCCAGTTTTCAGCTGCTTTTGATACACAAGTGATTTTCATTTGGAGTGTGTATAAAATAGCATAAGGGAAAATAGAATTGAATATGTTATAGAGCAGGGTGGTGGCAGCGACGATGGACAAACAATATTTTCGTTATACAGATATACGGTTAGGTCCATACATTTTTGGACACAGGTACAATTTTAGTTTTTTCAGGTACTTATCAAAACATATTCAAGCTATAATTATATAATAGATATGGGTTGAAAGTGCACTCTCAAGTTTAATTTGAGGGTATGTACATCTAAATCAGAGGAAGGGTCTAGGAATTACAGCTCTAAAGTATAGCCACCCCCCCCCTTTTTCAAGGGACCAAAAGTAATTAGACAATTGAAGCAAAAACTGTTTCATGGCCAGGTGTGGGCTACTCCTTCATTATTTCTTCATCAATTAAGCAGATAAAAGATCTGGAGTTTCTAAGGAGATCTAGATTCTAAGTGTGCTATATGCATTTGGAATTTATTGCTGTGAACCTACATTATGCGTCCAAAGGAACTGTCCATGCAAGTGAAACAGGCCAGTGTAAGGCTTCAAAAACTAAACCAATCCATCAGAGAGATGGCAGCAACATTAGGAGTGGCCAAATCAACAGTTTGGTACATTCTGAGGAAAGAAGAACACACTGGTGAGCTCAGCAAGGCCTGGACATCTACGGAAGACAACATTGGTGGATGATGGCAGGATACCCTCTATGGTAAAGAAAACCCCATTCACAACATCCAGACAAGTGAAGGATGCTCTCTAGAAGGTGGGAGTATCATTGTCAAAGTCTACAATCAAAAGAAGACTTCACAAGAGCAAATACAGAGGGTTCACCACATGGTGCAAACCATTCATAAGCCTGAAGAATAGGAAAAACCAGATTAGACTTTGCCAGACCAGTTCTGGAAAAGCATTCTTTGGACAAATGAAACTAAGATTAATCTGTACCAGAATGATGGGAAGAAAAGAGTGTGGAGAAGGCTTGGAACAGCTCATGATCCAAAGCCCACAATGTCATATGTAAAACATGGTGGAGGCAGTGTGATGGCATGGACATGCATGGCTTCCAGTGGCACTAGGTCATTGGTGTTTATTGATGATGTGACAGAAGACGGAAGCAGCCGGATGAATTCTGCAGTATTTAGAGATATATGGTCAGCCCAGATTCAGCCAAATGCAGCAAAGTTCATTGGACGGCGCTTCACAATTCACAAAACATGATCCAAAACACACTGCAAAAGCAACCAAGAAGCTTTTTAAGCAAAAGTGGAATGTTCTGCAATGGCCGAGTCAATCACCTGATCTCAACCCAATTGAGCATGCATTTCACTTGCTGAAGGCAAAACTAAAGGCAGAAATACCCACAAAGAACAATTAAAGACAGCTGCAGTTAGCGCTTGGCAAAGCATCACAAAGGAGGAAACCCAGTCTTTGGTAATGTCTATGGGTTCCAGACTTCAGGCAGTCATTGCCAGTAAAGGATTTTTAATAAAATATTAAAAATGAACATTTTATTTATGATTGTATTCATTTGTCCAATTACATTTGAGCCCCTGAAAATGTGGGGACTGTGTATAAAAATGGTTGCAGTTCCTAAAATGTGTACCTTGAATTAAAGTTGAAAGTCTGCACTTCAAATTAATTTGGATTGTTTTGTTTTAATTTTATTCTGGTAGCATACAGAGCCAAAAGTATGAAAATTGTGCCTGTGTCCAAATATATATGGACCTTTTGTAACTGTGTATACACTCGCCGCCACATTTTTTGGTACATCTTGCTAGTACCAGGTTGGGCCCCCTTTTGCCTTCAGAACTGCCTTAAATCTTTGTGGCATAGATTCAACAAGGTATTGGAAACATGTCTCTAAGATTTTGGTCCATATTGACATGATAGCATCACGTAGTTGCTGCAGATTTCTCGGCTGCACGTCCATGATACAAACCTCCCATTCCACCACATCCCAAAGGTGCTCTATTGGATTGAGATCTGGTGACTGTGGAGGCCATTGGAGTACAGTAAACTCACTGTCATATTCAAGAAACCAGTTTGAGATGATTTGAGATTTGTGACATGGTGCATTATCCTGCTGGAAATAGCCATCAGAAGATGGGTACACTGTAGTCATAAAGTATAACTAAGCATCTGACTGGCACCATCATCCATTATTGATCAAAGTACTGGTGAACGATTTTAACCACTTGCCGACCGCCCGCCACAGCGTGACGGCGGCAAGGTGGCTCGTTATCGCGAAACACTGTCACAGGACGGCGGCCGCATTAACTAGCATTGTGAGCGCGCAGGTAGGAGCAGGTAGGGCGGACTCGATGCCTCTCCCGCAGTGAAAGAATGTAGGTCCATGTAAGTAAACACGGATCTCCGTTCTGTTAGAGGGGGAAGGGTGGTGATCACAGGCTTCCTCTATATGGCTCCCTTCTTTCATGAGGAAAGAAGGGAGAGGGGAGACATGATTGAAACCTTTAAATACATCAAGGGGGTGAATAAGGTTCAGGAGGGCAGTCTTTTCAATATGAAACCAAAATCAAGAACACGGGGACATGACCTCAAACTAACTGGAGGGAAGTTCAAAACTAATCTTAGAAAGTATTATTTTACTGAAAGGGTGGTTGATGATTGGAATAAACTACCAACAGAGGTTGTGAGACAGTCAACAGTAAATGGCGTCAAACATGCTTGGGATAAACATAAATCTATAGTCAGACAACAAGGTTAATGTGGAAAATACCTCAAAATAAATAAATAAATAAAAAGGGGCAGGCTCGATGGACTACTCAGTCTTTTTCTGCCGTCACTTTTCTATGTTTCTATCCCCCTCTCCCAGCCAGGGCAGCCCACACACAGTTAGAACACGCCCAGGGAACACTGGTAACCCTTAGAGCGCCCCCTGCAGGTTAACCCCTTCACTCCCAATGGCATTTACACAGTAATCAGTGCATTTTTATACCACTGATCGCTGTATAAATGCCAATGGTCCAAAAAAGGTGTCAAAATGGTCTGACATGTCCGCTGCAATATCGCAGTACTGCTAAAAATCGCAGATCGCCGCCATTACTAGTAAAAAATAAAAAAAAAAATAAAAACCCCAGGAATGAATTCTTATCATCCGTAAACGCGGCAACTTTTGTGCAAACCAATCAGTAAACGCTGATTGCAATTTTTTTTACAAAAAATATGAGGAAGAATATAAATCGTCTGAAACCGATGGTAAAGAAATGTTTTTTTATATTTTTTTTTTGGATTTGCATTTTAGCAAAAAGTAAGAAATTTGTTTTTTTTTGCCAAAATTGTCGCTCTTCTTCACAAACATTTAAAAAATAGAAATATGCGGGAACCATAATCAACCATTGTTATGTACAATCAAACCCACCAGGTAAGCACAGGTCCAATGGATTTTTGACCCTTAACTGTGTGTCAGGAAAGCCAAGGTGTGGAAAACTAAGAAAAGAGAAAACATTTGCTCACTATTACCTCAGGAGGCCCCCAACAGGATAGGTTGAGACCAATGCTCAACCATCCATAGAGGAGGGTGTACAGACCACGGAGTACTAAAGATGTAAACATAAACCATGGAATTATTCTCAATAAGAAACTGTTCATCATCAAATTATATATATATATTAAAGAGTGTCATAGTTTGCCTCTTTCTTTCTAAAAAAGAAAAAATATATACTACCAACAGGGGGAGTTTGCTAGTCACTGGGAGGAGCGGTTGTAATAAAGTATATTTCAGTCTACAAAAAGACAAAAAATATAATGCATGTAGATCACTATGATCCAATGTGCGCATTAAAGTGGTTGTAAAGTCAGAAGGTTTTTTTTTTTATTTTAAGATAAAAAGCCTTCTGGGTGCAGCAGCTCCCCTCAGCCCACCTAATACTTACCTGAGCCCCCTCTCTATCCAGCGATGTCCACAAATGCCTCAGCCATCCAGGTCTCTCCTGATTGGCTGTGACACAGCAGCGTCGCCATTGGCTCCCGCTGCTGTCAATCAAACTCAGTTAGACAATCAAAAGAGAGAGAGGGGCGGGGCCGAAATGCAGCTCTGTGTCTAAATAGATATATGGATCTGAAAGCTCAGCTTGGGTGACCCATAGCAAGCTGTTTTCTTTGGGGGCACTCAACAGGAAGAAGGGGCCAGGAGCTCCAGCCAGGGAGAGAAGGAGAGGAGGATCTGGGCTGCCCTGTGCAAAACCACTGCACAGAGCAGGTAAGTATAACATGTTTGTTATTTTAATTTAAAAAAAAAACTGAACTTTACAATCACTTTAAGTGTCTAATGTACTTAAGTGAAAAAAACATCTGCAACCAGTCAATCAAGCATACTGCATAAGGTAGAATATAGATTACCTTTCAAGTGTTTAGTAAACATATATAAATGCTGCATATCCACAAACTGTAAAATTACACCAGGTCTCGTTGAGAAAGAAACGGTCAGGCATTACATACGGGTTTGGACATGTGATGGCAACTAGTGCCATTTCCATGCAGTATCAGATAAAACAGTGCCAGCTAACCTATGCTAACCCATGTGTGATGCAAAGGTTCCCTCTGGCTCCGGCAAGTTGGCCGCCAGTATCCAGGCTGTTATATAAAACCCTCCTCCATTCTGACGGAGTTTGATGTCACCATGTGATGCAGACACAAGGCAGGGAACCGCGCATTCGTGCCGGGCTATCCCCTCCGCCCCCACCTGATGTCGCATCTACCAATCCTCTCTCTCCTTGGTGGAACCAGATATGTATTTTTCAGTGCAGGTTTCCTTGAAAAGGATGCTATTTAAGCCTTGTACACACGATGCGATGGTCGTACGACCAAACTGACTAAATCGTATGTTGGATTATGTAAGTTGCGTACTGACATGCACTACACGATTGTGTGACCAATGTATGACCAAGCTGAACGTAGTGACGTGCAATGAGCATATAAAGAGGAAGTGCCATTATCGTGCGCCATCCTTTGGGCTCCTTCATCTAATTTAGTGTTGGCTGAAGTTTGGTAAGCGTTGATTCGCGACTTTCAGACCATAATTCAGATTGTTCCTGACCATTCGTTCGTCAACTAGCCATGTTCAGTTCTAGAGAGAGAAATCTCGCTATTGTCGGCATAGGAGTCCTGGCTAGGACCCAAAACCAAGGTAGGAGAAGGAGGGAGAGGAGTTGTTGGACCAAAAATTGGTTACTTAACCGTGATCAATTTGGTCATATGGCTTTAGTCAGGGAGTAGAGTTGAGCGAACTTCTAGAAGTTCGGGTTCTGCTGGTTTGGCCGAACTTCGGGACAAAGTACGGGTTCGGGTCCGGACAGAACCCGAACTTTGCCCCGGACCCCGAACTCCATTGAAATTAATGGGGAGCCGAACTTTTAGGCACAAAAATGGCTGTAAAAAAGTCCTGGAAAGTCCTAGAGGTCTGCAAAAGGAAGGAAAATGGGGGTAAGGGTGGGACAAGTGCCCTACAAAGAAATGAGGACAGGGAAATAACTTTAAATAAGAGAGAGATCTTGACTTGTACCGATCAACTGCTTGCTTACCAGTCCTTGTTAG
>BLSH010054735.1:59704-78189 GCA_018402905.1 Glandirana rugosa | reverse complement strand
GGTTTTGTATCCACGACGATCAGGGTTTGAACTTGGTCAACACCAGGTCCCCCGGGAGAGGTACACCGGTTTCAAACCATAAAAAGAGCAGATTACGAGTCTTCTTACCAGAGGGGTTTGACCCACGGGGGAGGGAATCTGAGGTTACAATTTCTGACGATTTATCTCAACTCGCTTGTGGACCTTCAAGCCCAAGACGACCAGGCAGGCTTGAAGCACTGTTTCAGGCCCAGGCCCAGGCCTGCCTTGGGCTTGCTAGCGTGCCTGTTGCTTGGGGTAACTTTAGTTACCCCTGGGCTTGAAAATCCGTGTTTTTTCCGTCCGGACCCGGACCCGGACTTTGTCACGAAGTTCGGACGGACCAGCAGAACCCGAACTTCCAGGTGTTCGCTCAACTCTATTTAGCAGTCTTTAACATTGGAGTCTAAGGGAGGGGGCACCCAGTTTGGGGAGACCATTCTTCTGAGCATTAGACGAGAAAAATACCAAACTTTGGCCACATGGAGAGGGCCCCCTGGACCACAACTGGTTCAAGTTTGGGACTAGCAGCACCTATGTTTTGGCACAAGGTCTTATTGCAAGCATTGAGTGAGGCCGTGTTGCCTGTGCACTGATTTTTGAAGCCCTTGGATTTCACACTAGCACGCATTGCACACTTCACTGGGTCATGCTTGGCAGGCTACATCTGGTAAGTGTGACAGGGTGTATCATTCCTACTGGGGCTGAAACATGTGTACACCCCTGGCCAGTGGACAGATGTGGTGGAATGGCCCAGTGTAAAGGCCCTGGGTAAGGTTGGTGGTCGCAAGGGGGGCAGTTCTAAAGCTGTGTAAGGGGCCCCCAAATTTCTGATGGCTGCCCTGCACACTCAGCCTGGTAATGCCACAATTATTTATGTCAGCTGCAGTTTAGGTGTTAACCCCCCCAAAACACACACTTTTCCAACTTTATTTTTGTGTTTCAAATCAGGCAGAGTGCTTGAGGTGTTCTTATTATGTGAAACCTAATCCCCATGCTCCCAAAAAGTTAGATCATCATTTCAAACTAATGTATCTCCAGAAATGTAATCTCCTTTACACACTCTCTATCTTTTGTGGGTGACGTTTCCATAATAATTACCCAAAGCATTTGTATGTTAAAGAACATTTTTATGTTTGGTGTCAAAGTATTAATATTTTTTTTATCCGCAGTTTCCTTCCAATCCCCAGCAGTGGCAGGAAGTTGCTGCTCAGCTTTTGCAGCAATGGGATTTTGTAAACTGCACGGGTGCCATTGATGGAAAGCATGTTCGGATTGTACCACCACCCAACTCTGGCTCCTATTATTTTAACTACAAGGGGTTTTGCAGCATTGTGATGCTTGCCATAGTGTCTGCAAACTATGAATTCTTGTACCTAGATGTGGGGAAGAATGGCCGCAACTCTGAGGAGTGATCATGCAAACAGAATTTTATAGGTAGCTTCAGAATGGCACTCTCAACTTGCCACCTGCAGACCAAAACCTGGAGGGTCTCAATTTTGTATTTGTTGCAGATGAGGCATTTGGGCTTGGTGAACATGTTATGAAGCCATTTCCTCAACGCAACCTGACCCCAGACCAGAGGATTTTTAACTATCGACTTTCTCGTGCTAGAAGGGTGGTGGAAAACGCCTTCGGAATTTTGTCCAATAGGTTCCAACTCCAATCAACCTGGCATTGTATAAGATAAATCATGTTGTACTGTGCTGCTGCATCCTGCAAATTTTTTTTTTTCCGGTTCAAACTTTTTATTGTAAAAGAACAACAACAATACAGAGGTGAGCATTGTCAACGCGGAAGCATCCCATGGTCTTACAGTATGAATAAAAACAGGGAGACGAGGGAACAAGGGAAGGTACAGACCAAAGGTGTGGGGAAAGAGAATGGCAACATGGGGGAGGACCCATGAGAAGAGCTGTATTGTGGTTACCCTGCATCACTTTGCGGGGGAGGAGTAAGAAAATAAGGCATATGAGCCCAGTGATTAGGGGTAGTTCCTATAGGGTGGATCTTCCCATCTTAAAATGGTGGGTCGGTCTTAGGCCCGATTGGTGAGTGCATAAGGGCTAGGGACGTCCTGGAAATATTGGTTTGAGGTTGTCGCCCTGTAAAAGGGGGAAATATGAAATGGAGGTGGACAGGATCAGGAAATCGGAAAAAGAGGGGGAGAGATAGTAGAAAGGCCATAGGTTCAAGGTGAACTAGGGGAAAAAGAGGGGGAAGAGAGCCTGTAGGGAGAGGGGGAGTCAGGGGAGGGCCGGTCACATGGGGTCTGGGGTCGGGGTAATACGCATACATGAAGTGTATATTCCAGTTCGCAAAGTGATCAGGGTTTGAAAAGAGAAACGGTCCCCAGAGGCCCTGCATAATTTTTTATACAGGAATGCGACCAATTATCTCACAACCATGCCCACTGACATTGATGCAGCCTGCCTGGGCCGAGTACATCAACTGAAGGTCGTCCGTAGTTGGATGCAATGGCAGACCACCAGATTAGCCATGCTACCTTGGCCACCCAAAATGCAAGGGATTTGCGTATCAAATATATGCAGTATTTTGTGGGGAGAGGGGCTGTGTCCTGGCAAGACATGATTCCTGATCTTGTTTAATGTTTGTTTTCCCTTACAAATGAATCCTTCAGTTTAACTACTCTTGTCTGGCATTTTTAGATGTCTAAAAGAGATGTTCTATATATGTGTTTTATTTTTGCACTTGGTCCAAGAGGGAAATATAACCTTCATTTCTCCATGAGATCACTTTATCAGCTTCCACTAAGTATTTTTGTGTGCAGGGGGTGTGCTGCATATATATATACACACACACACACACACACTGTTATTGTTCTTCATGCATTCCATGCATGAAGAACAAAAACATGATGCATTAACAACTGGTTCACATTTTTCAAGATGAACTACACCTGTGTTGACCACATAGAAGAGCACATTCCCTCTGTAAATACCTAAACTTTATGGAAATCACAGGCATACATAAAGTAAAGAACAAGCCACACACTGTTAGTATCAAACCTTTATATTACTTGCACATTCCGAGGTGCTTTGGAACATGTAAAAGTCATGTAAAAACAGATGTGAAACATAGAAAACTGGTAGGCACAAATGAAAAAGAGTGTAAACGTACTCTATCTCATCAGAGGTTGTCAAGTGTCATCTTTCTGGGGAGGCAGACCCCCCTTCCTCCAAACTGGAGTTTCTTGGAAAAAGGGGTGTTGCATCTGCGAAACATGTGAGTTGATCCCATCAGGGGTTCTGAGCTGACACATTTTGGGGGTGCCCACCTTTATCCAAACTCCAGGAGCTTGGATAAAGGGGGGCACCCCTGAAACACATCAGCTCAGAACCCCTGATGGGATCAACTCACGTTTCACAGATGGAACACCCCTTTCTCAAAGAAACTCCAGTGTGGAGGAAGGGGGTCTGCCCCCCCCAGAAAGATGACACTTGACATCCCCTGATGAGATAGAGTACATGTTTACACTCTTTTCATGAGGCCATTTAAAACGGCCAACAGGCCATAAAATGGGGTCCACAAAAACCAGCCCAATTGCAAGAAGAGTTAAAAGTTTGCAAGTATGTCCCCTACATCTGTCAATCTCCATTGGAGTTCCTGCGCTGCCCTTTGGATGTCCTGTAGCTCCCCACAGCACCACAGAATTTCCCTCCTTAGTCTTCCGATGGTGCCTTGTGGCACCTCATGACCTGTTAAGTAGAGGAAAATGCATAAGGGCAATGATGGTCAAGTGGCAGAGGGCCAACACAGTAATTCGTTTTTTTTGTAGTTTTTTTGAAGTGGTATCTTGACATTGATTGGACGTCATGGGCACATGCGCACTGAAGAATGGGCACCCAAGGTAGCCACAGGTACCGTTTCTTCTGTTGACGTGCCGTAAATTATGGCTCCCGTGCACATGCGGGGGAGTGATGTCAGGGCGCCTAGGCCAACCACAGCGCTGGAGCCCACGCTGTGATTGGATGGAGGCGCAGACCCGGAGGAAGGATGTCGCCAGTCACAGCGGGATGCTGAGACTGGCGCAACAGCTTCGTTCCAAGGTAACTATTTCAGAAAGAGCTATTATGCGCTGCATACTAGCTCATTATGCCTTTGATGTGCCTTCTTTTTTTTGGTTGGTTGGGGGGGGCACTTTACAACCACTTTAAAGCTAACAATAATAAGGCCATGGCCATACTTTAGACCAAAGGAAAAAAGGTGTGTTGGTGTTGATTATTAACTGCGGTCTGCTGTCCCATGTACCAATAGACATATCAATACACAAGGAGCAATATTAGAACAGTACTTACAAGGGCAAACGACAGGCTCACTTGCAGCTTGTTCCTTTGGGAACTCGGGATGTTAGGGCAGCTCAAGGGAATCTGTTTCTTCTAAAAAAATGTCAAAAACATTCATTAAGCATCCCAAAGTCACTACAGGTTCAACACATACATTTTTGGATATTTTTCGAGTTGACCAACCTTGCAATTGGGCTGGGATGGGTGAATCAGGTGGACTTGTCGCATGGGCTAGGGGGAATTCTGTACAAAGTGGCAACATTGGTGAGCTCCTACAGCTGCCCCCCCTCGCTCCTATGGGATGTGGGCTGTCTGATATCCATCATA
Source organism: Glandirana rugosa (assembly GCA_018402905.1). NCBI lineage: Eukaryota > Metazoa > Chordata > Amphibia > Anura > Ranidae > Glandirana > Glandirana rugosa. Next base: position 73,537 of record BLSH010054735.1, on the reverse strand, counting down.
TGCATTTGCGTGCCTTCCAGCACTGGGGGCTATCCTTTAATTTAGGCCTGAATCTCCCGCCCTTTTGCCCACCTAGCAGCACTCCTGTCTGTGGCAAAATTTGTATTGTTGTCTTTTTGCACTTACCATTTGGGCGTGAAGGTGGGCTTGATTCCACCTCCGCTGACGGGCCAGGGGTGGGAGAATCCTTTGGTCCCTTGGGGGGGTGGCCCATTTGTTTTTTTGTCTCCCTGTTGCCAAATACAAAAAGAATATAAGTGCAAAAGCTAAAGGAATGTCTGAAAACAGTCTAAAATTATATTTGTAGCTACTTTGACCAAGAACAGATCCAGACACCTAATTTACACATATACATATTGGTTAAATAAAAATATTGCTTACTTTTTTCCAGGATTCTATGGATCCGGCGCAGTTGGTCTTGCTCCTGGTGTTTTAGGTCGGACCAGTTTTTGCGGAGCTGATCCTTTGCCCGCTGGACCTCATGTTTGCAAGCCAGCCACTCGATGACCCTCTCCAGGATAAAATACTTATGCCTGTTCAGCCTTTCATAATCCCTCCTCTTGCAATCATAGTCCTGGGCCTCCATGATGCCCACCATGTCCACCATCTCTGCCCTGGTCATGGGGGTGGCCTTAAGTTTGCCGTGTGAACCACTAACCTGGCTCCTGCCAGAATCCACCACGTTTTTTTGCGATCGTTGGTTCCGTGGAGGCGTTGCTACGTGTCACGCCCCAGGGTCACGATGCACCTGAGAACGGAGTTCTATGCATGAGCAGTGTATAAAAGAAGAACGAATGCTCAAGGAAATGGCCATAGGTAGGAACGTTGTGCGAGAACGAACGTGTGGGAAACCGCTCAATATTTGGTGCAAACGAAGGTTCTACTAAAACTTCTGACATAGGTGGGTAGAGGCCTATACTGTTATGCTTGGGGCCTAGATTGGGAGGAATGGCTTATACTGTTTGGCTTGGGACCTAGATTGGGAGGAATGGCTTATACTGCTTGGCTTCGGGCCTAGATTTGGTGGAGCTTAGGGGTATGCCGGTTGAAGTTGCATGATGCTTTGTCTTGTGTCTTGCAGGCATAATGAGTGACAATTTTTTCTCGCAGGATTTCCTGCCACAGTTCATAGATCTGTTCAGGCAACTCCCCTGTCTGTGGAATGTCCACACAAAGGAGTATTTTGATCGGGCCCGAAGGCTGGCAGCTGTAGAGCAGTTGGTGGAGCTCTGCAAGAAAATCAAACCAGATGCTGCCGCTAATACGTACACACCAAAATTGCAAACATCAGGACAACATATGGGAGGGAGGTGAAAAAGGTCCAAGAGTCCCAAAGTTTCGGAGCTGCAGCATCTGCTGTCTACGTATCAAAGCTATGGTATTTTGACAGCCTGCATTTTCTCAAAAATCCATCTGAGGCCAGGCCATCACTATCTACCCTGCCCTCTACCTCTGCTGAGGCCATGGCTGACAGACCTGAAGATGAGGATGTGGAGGAGGCTGTCTTGACCCAGGTATACTGTTGGTGAACATATTGTAAAGATAAAATACAATGGTAATAACTAAACCTTATTGGTGAAATATTTGAGCCTTAACACATTTGTTTCAATATCCAAACACAGTTGTGGCCTAAAGTCTTTTTTAGGATAAATCCAAATGCTGGTGCCGGAATGCTAGTGTTTTGTATTTCTAATTATTCTATTAGCAACAGTCATGAAATGTACATTTGTTTGGATTGATGACAGACACAAACAAATATATTAAAATAATGTCACTTTTTGTACACAGGAAAGTGCCACAGAGACAGTGACAGAGGAGGAAGCTGCTGGGCTGTCATGGCTTTGCCAATCCCAAATCCCTCCCCTCCATGTGGGCCTGAAGCGCAAAACACATAATGTGGATGATCCACATTCTTTCAGATGGCCAGAGCCATACTACAAAGGGATCTGGACCAACAAGAGACATTTGGGGCCTATGCAGCTGCCAAATATAGGCCATGGCTCCCTACCAGCGGAGCAGGGCAGAGGAGGTCATTACTCAGGTCCTCTTCAAGGGGGAAAGGGGTCAAATTACTGATATCACAGAGCTCCACGAAAATGTGCCTCCACCTCCACCACCTCCACCCCCCCCCCACCTACACCATCTATGCACCCATTCCAACCACCACACCAGCATGCTGGCTAGTGCCAATATGGTCCCCATGGTCCCCACCATCAGCCATGGCCTGGGGATTATGGGCAATACCCCTATTGATGGGTTAATTTGCTTTCATGTTCTTTTGTTGTTGTTCTTTGATTTTGTTTTTGCTTTTAAAAGTTAGAACAATTAGCAAGGGAAAAAAAGTACTTTTGGTAATTATATTTCCAAAATAATGATATTGGGGAAATGGTTAATAAAATGAAAGAGATTCACAATATTGCCAATTATATTTCTGTCGCTACAGAAAAACTGTCTTTCATTACGTTCGGAACGTGAGGACCTCTAGCAATGCATCTCCATTATTATCCCATTGAAAAAGATGCTAATGTGAGCTGCATTTCGCTATTTGAATTCAATTGCTGATAGACAAATGAATATGCATTGTGAAATTGGAACTAGGTTTACACGAACGGACACTTCCGGACGTTCCTGACTTGGAGCATGCGTGTTTTTGTAGGTACAACTTGTTGGACCAACTTCTCTGTAAATACGGTACAACAGTCGTATGAACGCTTGTCGTACAACCAAAGTTTTCTAGTTTGCTCATACAACTCCTGTTGTACGACCGTCGTACGTCGACTGTTCTAAGCATACAATGGTCGTTCGTATGACCTGTTGCATACGACAGTCGAACCGTGTGTACAAGGCTTTAGTCTTCTTTAATTGTTTCACTCTTTGGGCATATGGCTGGGACAATGGGGAAGAAGGCATAAGGGGCAGCTGCCTTTGGTGTGGTGTTTTGATGTAGAGGAAGGGTGCATTCATATGCCATTTGCTACAGGATTTGCATGTGAATGAACTGCAATTAAATTTGCATATGTATGAATTGTCACAGAAATGCAAATAAAGAATCCACAGCAACATGTTGCATTTTTCCACACTACACATGATTGCTGCATTGTGATGTGAACAGGGCACATAGAAAAAAGTTGTTTTTTTTATACAAAATAAAAATGCCTATGTGGTGTGAATGAGCCCTTAATTTTTTTTGTGTCCTGAAAAGACACTGCTTCATTCATAATAAGTCGGGGGGGGGGGGGTGGGGGATAGTAGGCAACCGTTTCTTCCGTTTTTCGGATTTTTCGTTATGATCGAAATTTGTTATTTCGAATAAAATTGTAAATTCAGAAACATTCAAATTCAGTTTGTTCCGTTCATATAAATGCGGTATTCGTTATTATCGGTAATTCGGAAAAATTCGAATTCGGTTTGTTCCATTCGTATAGATGCGGTATTTGTTATTTTTGGTAATTCGTGAATTCGGAAACAATAAAATTTGGTTTGTTCCATTCGTATATATGAGGTATTCGTTAGGGATGCACCGATATCACTTTTTTACCACCAAGTACGAGTACCGATACTTTACCTTAGGTAGTCGCTAATACCAATTACCGATACCAATCGCCTAGGAATAGGGGTGGTTTGGGAGGTGGGGGCGGGGTGGGGGAGTGGTTGTTAGGGAGTTGGGTGACTGCAAGGTGGAAGTAGAGGTTAAGTCGGAGCAAGGTAGTTGAAGGTGGGGTGAAATAGGGATTGTGGGGTGTAAGAGTTGGGATGGAAAAGGCTGTGATCACTGGGGGGAAGATAATAGGGATAGGAGGGTTATTGGGAGACATGGGGGCAGAGATTACAGCTGGTGGAGGGAAGGAGGAGGCAACAGGCAGAAGTGACAGCAGTGACTGCAGGCATGGTACAGGAGATGGTCAGAGACTGCAGGCATGGTACAGGAGATGGTCAGAGACTGCACACATAGTACAGGAGATGGTCAGAGGCTGCAGGCATGGTACAGGAGATGGTCAGAGAGAGCAGGCATGGTACAGGAGATGGCCAGAGACTGCAGGCATGGTACAGGAGATGGTCAGAGACTGCAGACTTAGTACAGGAGATGATCAGAAACTGCAGGCATGGTACAGGAGATGGTCAGAGACTGCAGGCATGGTACAGGAGATGGTCAGAGACTGCAAGCATGTTACAGGAGATGGTAAGAGACTGCAGGCATGGTACAGAACATGGTCAGAGACTGCAGGCATGATACAGGAGCCCATCAGAGACTGCAGGCATGGTACAGGAGACCGCCAGAGACTGCAGGCATGGCACAGGAGACCTTAACAGACTGCAGGCATGGTATAGGAGACCGCCAGAGACTGCAGGCATGGTACAGGAGACCATCAGAGGCTACAGGCATGGTACAGGAGACCGCCAGAGACTGCAGGCCTGGTACAGGAGACAGCCAGAGACTGCTTGGTGCAAGAGACAGCCAGAGACTGCAGGGCTGGTACAGGAGACAGCCAGAGACTGCTTGGTGCAGGAGACAGCCAGAGACTGCAGGCCAGGTACAGGAGACAGCCAGAGACTGCTTGGTGCAGGAGACAGCTGAGAGAACTGTCCTTAGAGGCTGCAGGCTGGGATGAGCAATGAGAAACTCTGTGGTAGAAAAAAGGATAAAACAGCAGCGCCTTCTAAGTGCAGTATGTTGACAGATTTATTAAAATATAATAAAACACACGTGGAAGTACACTCACAAACGGAGGTAATCAGACAGCAAGATAGGATCAAAGGGGTCTTCTGCTGTGTCCCGGGTGAGGTGTTCCAGCAGGGAGGTCCACTAGCCACTTCCAAGCCATGTACACTTATGGTTTCCAGCGTTTCTAGGGAGTTGGAGACAGTGTGCAAAGCCTGATGAAGGATCGCAGATGATCCGAATGCACGCACCCCCGCCTGACGTGAACCCGGACGTGACTCTGAAGTCGCTCCGCACAGCGTGACTTCAGTGCGGCTTGCAGGCGACTTCTGTATAGAAGTCAATGCAAGTCACCCCCAAAGTAGTACAGGAACCTTTTTCTAAGTCAGAGCGACTTGAGTCGCTCCTATTAGAACGGTACCATTGCACTGAATGGAGGCGACTCTTCTGGCGACTCAAGTCACCTTGAAAGGTTGCCTATGTGTAAACCAGCTTGCAGTATGTTGACAGATTTATTAAAATATAATAAGAAGGCGCTGCTGTTTTATCCTTTTTCTACATCACGTCCGGTATCGGTTTTCCAGGATCTGGAGCATTGTCGCGAGTACCGATACTCGCGAAAATCCTAGTATCGGCCCAATACCGATACCGGTAATGGTGTCAGTGCATCCCTAGTATTCGTTATTATTGGTAATTTGGGAATTCTGAAAAATGTGTTCACTAACAGGCAGACAAATTTGAAAGGAAATTCCAAATCCTAACTAATTTAATAGTTTATAGCTATTATTATAGTTTATTATTATTATTATTATTATTAATAATAATAATAATAATAATAATAAACTATAATAATGGTTAATACTTCAATACGTTCACTAACAGCCAAATTTGAAAGGAATTTCCAATACCTACCTATAATTTAATAGTTTATAGCTAATATTATAGTTTTTGTTGTTCTTGTTCTTATTATTAATAATAAATAATAATTATAAAAAAACTATCATAATGGTTATAAGCTATCACATTATAGGTAGATATTGGAATTTCCTTTCATATTATTTTATTAAAATTATAATAGAAATTATCTGAATTTTTTTTCGATTTTTGAAGTTTTCGTTCTTTCAGATTTTCGTTCTTATTTTCGGATTTTCATTATTTTGAATTTTCGTATTTTCGTTTTTACTTTTGGATTTTCGTTCTTTTGTACTTTCGGATTTTCGTTCTTATTTTCGGATTTTTGTTCTTTTGAATTTTCAATTTTCGTTCTTTCAAATTTTTGTATTTTCGAATTTCGGATTTTGGTTTTTTCAAAAATTTGTTTTCAGAAAAATTAGTGAAACAGATTGTTGTTATTTGGACGTTTCCAAATGAATGAAAATTCAGAATCTTGACAAAAACAAACGTGGAATGAAACAAATTGCACATGTCTAGAGATCATTGATTTTTAGCAAGACTGCGACATTGCGGCGGACATATCGGACACCTAACCGACATTTTTTACACTTTTTTTTGAACCAGTGACATTATTACAGTAATTAGTGCTAAAAATATGCTCTGACATTGTATTAATGATACTGTCAGGGAAGAGGTTAACGTCACAGGTGAACAAGGGGTTAATTTAACTATGTTACCTTTGTATGTTTACGAACTGTATGGGGGAAGGACTTACTGGGACAACACACAGATCCTTCTTCCTGCATAGCAGAAAGACAGGATCTGTGTGTCATCCCGTCAGAACAGAGATCTGCCTTGCTTATAAATGCAGATCCCCGTTCTGTCTCTGCGGGGAAAGATATTGGGCGGCCGGCGGACATCGAGTCCGCTGGACTCGCTGATTGACTCCCCCAGGCCAATCGGCACGCGCCAGCCCACAAAAGATAGTGTACAAATGGCCATACCGGTATGGCAATTTGCACAGCCGAGACACCTTGCTGAATACAACTGCGGCGGGTGGTCGGCAAGTGGTTAATGAGGGTATGGATTTTAAAATTGACCCAAATAGAAAAAAAAAACACCAAGAAACATCCCTAAGATCAGTACTTGACCCCTATTCTTTACAAGGATCTGATATGAATTTTAAGCAGGATTCCCTTCACACACACACACAAAAATTGGGTCCCCCCCAAAATAAGTACCAGCCCCCTATCTTAAATGAGAGTCTATTATGCATTTTAAAAGGAGCTCCACACAGAAAAACAAAAAAATTACAGGTGGTCCTTTTAAAATCTGAGCATGCAGCCTGGATAGCTAGAAACGGGGAGGTCAGGTATGTGCCCCCACCTCCCTGAACCATACCAGGCTGCATGTTCTCAACATGGGGAAGGTAACTCGCCTCATGTTGAGGAGGACAAGGGCCTCTTCCTCACAACTCTAGCTGGGTGGTTGTGCGGGTCTGTGAGCTGTGGGCTTATTGGAATCTAGAAGCCTTTATTAAAATAAGGGGGCTTCCAATTATCTGAATGCCCCAATGTGAATGAGTAAGGGGTACTTAGTATCCTGAACATTAACAAAAAAAGTAAAGTAAATAAAAACACTGATTTACCTTTAGAAGTGTTTTATTAAAAAATGTCCTACAATGTAAATCTATCAACAATCACATAATCTAGTAATGTAAATTCACATCAACCATGATGAAAGACGTCCATCAACCTACTTAAAAAAACATAGATGTCATTCACTCTGAACACTGATCACCTAGGATGTGTATTCTCAAAGAGAAAAGTCCAAGCTGCTTCCACGGGACATATGGTAACTGGCTGCAAAGTTTCTGTGCATATTGTGAGGTTATGCGAAGCACAGTAGCCGACGGGCACTATTTTTTCGCCCCGTATATGGTCGTTTTCAAGGGACCAAGATGGAATCCGGTCCAGGTGTTACCACCCACCTTGGAAGGGCTGGTTCCGGCCCGGAATTTCTGGTCCCCCCAAACCCCTCTCCAGCTGGATATAACGAACAGGAAGAGATCTCATGGGAACTCTATCCTGTATCTAAGAGGGAGAAAGCTGAGTGAGCTCCGTGTTGGACTCAAAGATCAAGGTTTGCACTGTGCTTATGTTTTGTGGACAGCCCCACGCGGTATAGATAGGAACCAGATTGTTTAGTTTAGTGCCGGGCGGCGAGGTTTTGTTTTCTGTTTTTATGTGTTTTGATCTTGCAAACCTGTGATAATAAACCTGGCAAGCTGCCAGATTGTAAAGAAACTGACCTCTATGCTGAATATGCAAGCATTTGGAGCAAAAAAATTGCAGAACTAATGTCCTTGTTTTGCTTTTTTGACTTAAATTGTTAGGCTACAAGATTCATGGTTAACAATGTGACAATAATTCCACTACACTATTTAGAAAAAAAATGTAAGTTAGTAATGTCCTTTGTTTTTTACAGCCAGGGTGGCAGACTGTGCCTCTTTGCATGTGCAGTTGCACTGATTTTCCCCAGAGCTTAGGAAATGTGATAAAGTTCTGCTGATTCCCATCATCCAGTCATGTGCAAGTAAAAAATATTTTTTTCTTTATTTCCTTGCACTTATGGGTATTCTTTGAAGTTTTAGGACAATGGCACTGCAAAATGCACAGTCTATTGGCCTTTAGTAGAACCACCCCCTTGTGTTGATGTTATCACTGATCATAATAATAATGGCTGGGCAGTGAGATCGTTACCCCCCATAGTAGGAAGGCCAGCCTCCTATGTCATGGTTTTGAAGTTGTTTTTTTTATTCCCTTCACTCTGTCAGATGAGCCATGGTTGATAATTTAAAATCCATCAACATGAGCCGATAGTGGCCAAAAAGTTACTTGAAAAAGGTTGCGCTGGACTGCATAGCTGGACATTTTCTAAATCCCCCCTTATCATAACCTTAGGGTATCTCCACATGAGATCATCCCTAATACACCACTTGTCCCAACCCATTAGCTCATCAGTAAATAATGGTATAGACAGGAAGGAATCTTGGGTGCAGCATGTCTCATTTGATAAGGCCTTGTCCCTGATCTGGTCAGTAGGAACAAATGCACACCTTGCAAAAGTGACATATTCTATGAGACAGAAGTTCCATTCAGCAGGGGAGCTTTGTGAGATCTTGCTCTGACACCAGGGCAACATTTAAAATGTCCTAGGGGGTCAGCTGCAAGAACTAGGAGGAGACAGTTGGCTCCCAATGATGTGAAGAAAGAAAGATAGAGCACAGTCCTGTGCAGCAGAGGTCATCACAGATTAGAGGTCACCACACGATTTGCTGGACTTAGAAGTATGGTTTTCCAGCATTAAAGAGCAAAAAGGGTAAAATTGGAAATGAGAACAATTGTACTCTAAGAAAAAGGTCCTATTTAATGTTTTAATGCCTTTGAGTCTAATTCATTTGGAATAGTTGGTGAAAAGCCCTAATTATTTTGCTGTCTTATTCAGACTTGGCATGGAACCAATGTTTTTTTTAAAATCTATACTTAGTCACTGTCATCGTCCCATAACATTTTATTCAACTCTCTGCAAAACAAACTTGCAATAGAAGCTCAGTGAGACACTTGTGCTCACAGGTGGTGTGGACAGTGTGTGCTAATATTTGGCTTCAAAAATGTTTTGCATTTCATGGATGAGATTGAATCAAGCTGACTGCACATTGGTGGGGAGCCAGACAGCACAATATGTGGAAAGACAATTTATACATGGATAAGAAAATGTTGGGAATTGCAAAAGGCAGTGGCCTTTCAGCAGTAATTCGTAGGTTGGATTGTAAAGCTTAATAATAGCAATTGAAGAATATCATAGAGTGCTACCTAGAGAATAAAGGTATTTTGTATTGATCAGCATGCTAACAAATACATCACATACTGTTTAAGAAGCTTCACAGAGACGTGTAAGAAAAAAATGACACTGTGTGTTTGTGTGTATATATATATATATATATATATATATATATATATATATATATATGTAGGAAGGCCAGTGGGCTGGCCTGAATTTATGGGAGGAGCCCGGAGGGTATTTAAGCACCCTCACTCTCCATGCTCTTTGTCGGTTCCAGTGCACGATAGCACATGTTACTGGGCCGGCTCGCCCCAGCTCACTTCATGTTTGTGAGTCTGTGCGTTCGATTACCAACTCGCTCGCTGTTGCAGGTAGGATTCGAATCCTTTCATTTCATATGCTATGTTACAATTCATTATGTTTCCTATCCTGCATCTCCTTTTGTACTTAGCTGCCTCCAAGTTGTTGTCATTCGTGGCCCGACATCATACGGCACAGGCATGGTAGATTTGAAAGTTTCCCTCTGCCTATTTTATGATTCATGCGCAGAGCCAAGCCTCGAGCCACTGTCGGCCGTTATCCAATATCATTCGATGAAGTCTTTGTTGCTCACAGCATTCACTGTCTATGGGGGTTGCCATCGCATCCATTGGGTGATTAGCATGTACTGTTTGCACAGCTTCTGTGGCTGTTTGAGGTGGTAATTGGACCCACCTGGGCCTTGGCTGCACTCAATTAGCCTTGGAGGTTGGGTGGTGTTCAGTTGAAGCCATTTCAAACTCGTATGAGATTAATTTTAAGCATGCTCCAACCAATTCGTATCGATCATACCATTCACCTCACAATCGATTTGTACCGAATCCATTGCATACTCACCACAATCTGATTCGAGCCTAGTCACAACAGTTTGTATCGGATGTATCACACACACCGAGTCGCATCGGACCATGTCACTTACTCTCTTCGTTTTATTACCCTATCTACTGATTCGTATCGGTTCATGCCTTCCCTTCAACCGATTTCGATCAGTTCATGTTATTTTCTTGACTACCGATTGTTGCATTGGTGCATTTCCTACCCCACAAACGCTCCATGCCAGATACTTGCCACAGTCCAACATGTACCTAGTTACCGATTCATACCGGTCATGTTGTTTACCCAGTCCATGTTATCTTCCCTATCGGTTACCCTTCCTGCCGACTCGCATCAGTTCATACCGTTTTTCACTACCAAATCGCATCGATTCACGTCATTTCTTACTACCAATTCGCATCGCTTCATGTCAGTTCCTATTGCTGACGCATGTCGGTTCATGTTATTCTACTACCGATTCTCAGCGCTTCTGTTGTTTTCTACTAACGATTAGCATCGGTTGACGCCACTTCCTACTACCGATTCATGTCATTTCCTATTACTCATGTTGGTTCATGTCATTCAACTACCGAGTCGCATGGGTTCATGTCAGTCCCCGCTACCGAGTAGCATGGGTTCATGTCAGTCCCCGCTACCGAGTAGCATGGGTTCATGTCAGTCCCCGCTACCGAGTCGCATGGGTTCATGTCAGTCCCCGCTACCGAGTTGCATGGGTTCATGTCAGTCCCCGCTACCGAGTCGCATGGGTTCATGTCAGTCCCCGCTACCGAGTCACATCGGTTCATGTCAGTCCCCGCTACCGAGTCGCATCAGTTCTTGACCGTTCCTACTACCAAGTCGCATCGGTTCATGTCCGTTCCTGCTACCGAGTCGCATCGGTTCATGTCAGTCCCCGGTACCGAGTCGCATTGGTTCATGTCAGTCCCCGGTACCGAGTCACATTGGTTCATGTCAGTCCCCGGTACCGAGTCGCATCGGTTCATGTCAGTCCCCAGTACCGAGTCGCATCGGTTCATGTCAGTCCCCGGTACCGAGTCGCATCGGTTCATGTCAGTCCCCGGTACTGAGTCGCATCGGTTCATGTCAGTCCCCGGTACCGAGTCGCATCGGTTCATGTCAGTCCCCAGTACCGAGTCGCATCGGTGCATGTCAGTTCCTACTACCGAGTCGCATCGGTTCATGACCGTTCCTACTACCGGGTCGCATCGGTTCATGACCGTTCCTTCTACCGATTCGCATCGGTTCATATCAGTTCCTACTACCGAGTCGCATCGGTTCATGACCGTTCCTTCTACCGATTCGCATCGGTTCATATCAGTCCCTACTACCGAGTCACATCGGTTCATGATCGTTCCTACTACCGATTCGCATTGGTTCATATCAGTTCCTACTACCGATTCGCATCGGTTCATGACTGTTCCTACTGCCGAGTCGCACCGGTTCATATCAGTTCCTACTACCGAGTCGCATCGATTCATGTCATTTCCTACTACCAATTTGCATTAATTATGTTAGTGTTCTGCCAATTCGAATCGGTCATGCCGCTAATTATCCTCAATTTATCTATCGATTTGCATCGGCTCATGTTATTTCCTACCACGGATTTGCATCGAAGCAAATCAGTTCACATGTAATTTAAGTCGACCCACTTTTTGCTAAAGCCCACTACCGTTTCGTATCGGTTCGTGTTTTTTTTCCTTACTACCGATTCGTATTGATCCATGGCATCGGTTCAAGTTCCACGCCAAGCACAGTTATGGTTAGTTTGGCCACAATACACCCCCCTTGCTACCGAGTCGCATGGGTTCATGTCAGTACCCGCTACCGAGTCGCATGGGTTCATGTCAGTCCCCGCTACCGAGTTGCATGGGTTCATGTCAGTCCCCGCTACCGAGTCGCATGGGTTTATGTCAGTCCCCGCTACCGAGTCGCATCGGTTTATGTCAGTCCCCGCTACCGAGTCACATCGGTTCATGTCAGTCCCAGCTACCGAGTCGCATCAGTTCTTGACCGTTCCTACTACCGAGTCGCATCGGTTCATGTCCGTCCCCGGTACCGAGTCGCATCGGTTCATGTCAGTCCCCGGTACCGAGTCGCATCGGTTCATGTCAGTCCCCGGTACCGAGTCGCATCGGTTCATGTCAGTCCCCGGTACCGAGTCGCATCAGTTCATGTCAGTCCCCGGTACCGAGTCGCATTGGTTCATGTCAGTCCCCGGTACCGAGTCGCATCGGTTCATGTCAGTCCCCGGTACCGAGTCGCATCGGTTCATGTCAGTCCCCAGTACCGAGTCGCATCGGTGCATGTCAGTTCCTACTACCGAGTCGCATCAGTTCATGACCGTTCCTACTACCAAGTCGCATCGGTTCATGACTGTTCCTTCTACCGATTCGCATCGGTTCATATCAGTTCCTACTACCGAGTCGCATCGGTTCATGACCGTTCCTTCTACCGATTCGCATCGGTTCATATCAGTCCCTACTACCGAGTCGCATCGATTCATGCCATTTCCTACTACCAATTTGCATTAATTATGTTAGTGTTCTGCCGATTTGAATCGGTTTGTGTCATGCCGCTAATTATCCTCAATTTATCTATCGATTTGCATCGGCTCATGTTATTTCCTACCACGGATTTGCATCGAAGCAAATCAGTTCACATGTAATTTAAGTCGACCCACTTTTTGCTAAAGCCCACTACCGTTTCGTATCGGTTTGTGTTTTTTTTCCTTACTACCGATTCGTATAGATCCATGGCATCGGTTCAAGTTCCACGCCAAGCACAGTTACGGTTAGTTTGGCCACAATATACCCCCCTTGCTATTTACTATCTTCATCCTTCACCTATCTATAGGTCAATTTTGCAATCGCAGCAATTTATTAGTACAGGTTCTTGAAAGCATGCATTCGAGGACCACGTCTTGCAAATCGCTGGAAGCACAGGTACGTGTTACTCCATACATTACAGCAAGCAGGCATTGCGATCGCTGCAAGCATGTGTTGTCATTTAAGCCACTAGCAAACGCTGCGATCACATAACTATACAAACTCCTTGCTATCTCTGTCAGCATTTACAAACACAAACTTCTTACAAATGCTGCAAGTATGCTTAACTAAACGCCTTGCAAATTGCTGCCAGCACGTTGACACTCCCCGCAACGCTGCAAGCATGCATTTCAAACTTGAACTTCTTGCAATCGCTGCAAACACATATTTTTGTAACTCCTTGCAATCACTGCGGCACGCATCATCGCCAAACTTTACGTACGAACGTCGCAACGCCCCTCACAGTTGCACGACCGTCGTTAAACGTTCCGCAAATCAATTCGTATGAACGTCGTAAACATTCTTCAAACACAAACATTTACGACTGTCTCTATCGTTCCTCAAACATATCAATACACTAGCGTCGCAAACGATCACCGAATTTACTGTTGTGTACGAACGTCGCTAGCGTTACGGACGAACGACATTACATACCTCATTGTGCATGGACACGAAGGTCGCTAAACGTTCTGCACCAGGAGCTTACGTACGAAAGTTCTTGGACATGATTATTTA
>BLSH010054735.1:47986-59694 GCA_018402905.1 Glandirana rugosa | reverse complement strand
GTTGGTGAAAAGCCCTAATTATTTTGCTGTCTTATTCAGACTTGGCATGGAACCAATGTTTTTTTTAAAATCTATACTTAGTCACTGTCATCGTCCCATAACATTTTATTCAACTCTCTGCAAAACAAACTTGCAATAGAAGCTCAGTGAGACACTTGTGCTCACAGGTGGTGTGGACAGTGTGTGCTAATATTTGGCTTCAAAAATGTTTTGCATTTCATGGATGAGATTGAATCAAGCTGACTGCACATTGGTGGGGAGCCAGACAGCACAATATGTGGAAAGACAATTTATACATGGATAAGAAAATGTTGGGAATTGCAAAAGGCAGTGGCCTTTCAGCAGTAATTCGTAGGTTGGATTGTAAAGCTTAATAATAGCAATTGAAGAATATCATAGAGTGCTACCTAGAGAATAAAGGTATTTTGTATTGATCAGCATGCTAACAGATACATCACATACTGTTTAAGAAGCTTCACAGAGACGTGTAAGAAAAAAATGACACTGTGTGTATGTGTATATATACAGTATATATATATATATATATATATGTATATATGTGTGTATGTATGGTATGATGCCCGTCTGTACTTGCTGTGACAAGTTTGAATTAAGGTTGGGAGGCTCCGGAGTTGCATGATTTTAAAGGTCCAGAGACCTGCATATGTTTAGATTATTGGCTGCTAAGGTGGCATTTTTCATATACATTGCAATGGTGCCAGACTACAGCATCAGCCCTTGCTGCACCCCTCAGGGTCTTTGTTGTCTGTATATTCTGTACCACATGGATGTTTTACTACAATTAGGCTGGGTTCACACTATCCGACAAAAAAAGGTCCGACTTTGATCCTACACTGCTGTGCGATTTACGGTCCTACATAGGGTCAAAGTCGGACCGTTTGGTTGTGAACAGGGATCCGACTTTGATCCCGACAATGCCAGGCACTTTGTGCTCTGGGGATTTTGAAGGGGAACTCCACACCATATTTTTAAAGAAACAACTGGCATGGGGTCCCCCTCCTGGAGCATACCAGGCCCTTCGGTCTGGTACAGATTTTAAGGTGAACCCCATGCCAGCGTGGGGTCCCCCCCAAAATCCATACCAGACCCTTATCCGAGCACGCAGCCCGGCAGGCCAGGAAAGGGGGTGAGGACGAGCGAGTGCCCCCCCTGGACCATACCAGGCCGCGTGCCCTCAACATGGGGAGCATGGGTGCTTTGGGGCAGGGGGGGCTCTGCTCCCCCCACCCCAAAGCACCTTGTCCCCATGTTGATGAGGACAAGGGCCTCTTCCCGACAACCCTGGCCGGTGGTTGTCGGGGTCTGTGGGCGGGGACTTATCGGAATCTGGAAGCCCCCTTTAATAAGGGGGCCCCCAGATGCCGGCCCCCCACCCTATGTAAATGAGTATGGGGTACATCGTACCCCTACCAATTTACCTGGAGAGAAATATGTACACAAAAAAACCACACAGCTTTTTAAAATATTTTATTAAATCTGCTCCGGCGGTCTTCTCCCCTCTCTGGCTCTTCTTTTCTTCGGCTCCTTTGCAGGGTCTTCTATCTTCTGAGGGGTCTTCTTTCTTCTCCTCTGCGGCGTCTTCTGCTCTTTTGCCGGTCATCTCCGCTGTCCTCTTCCCTCTCTTTTTCTCCTTCTTCTTCTTCTTCCCATGTTGACACGATGGGATCTCCTTCACGAATGCCCTCTCCGCTCTGTGCCTTATATAATGGCATGGGGCGTGGCCACCAGATGACATCACCCGGAGGCCCCACCCCATATGAGGTCACATCCTGGGGGTGGAGCTGTGACATCATGTGGGGCGGGGCCTCCAGGTGATGTCATCTGGTGGCCACGCCCCATGCCAATATAAGGCACAGCACAGAGCGGAGAGGGCATTCATGAAGGAGATTGCGTTGTGTCAACATGGGAAGAAGAAGAAGGAGAAGAAGAGAGGGAAGAGGACAGCGGAGAAGACCGGCAAAAGAGCTGAAGACGCCGCAGAGAAGGAGAAGAAAAGACCCCTCAGAAGCTGGAAGACCCCGCAAAAGAGCCGAAGAAAAGAAGAGCCAGAGAGGGGAGAAGACCGCCGGAACTGATTTAATAAAATATTTTAAAAAGCTGTGTGGTTTTTTGTGTACATATTTCTCTCCAGGTAAATGGGTAGGGGTACGATGTACCCCATACTTATTTACATAGGGTGGGGGGCTGGCATCTGGGGGCCCCCTTGTTAAAGGGGGCTTCCAGATTCCGATAAGTCCCCGCCCGCAGACCCCGACAACCACCGGCCAGGGTTGTCGGGAAGAGGCCCTTGTCCTCATCAACATGGGGACAAGATGCTTTGGGGTGGGGGCGCAGAGCCCCCCCTGCTCCAAAGCACCCATACTCCCCATGTTGAGGGCACGCGGCCTGGTATGGTCCAGGAGGGGGGGAGGCGCTCGCTCGTCCCCACCCCCTTGCCTGGCCTGCCGGGCTGCGTGCTCGGATAAGGGTCTGGTATGGGTTTTGGGGGGGACCCCACGCTGTTTTTTTGGCATGTGGTTCACCTTAAAATTTGCACCAGACCAAAGGGCCTGGTATGCTCCTGGAGGGGGACCCCATGCCAGTTTTTTCTTTAAAAATTTGGTGTGGAGTTCCCCTTCAAAATCCCCAGAGCACAAGTCGCATGCCAAAGTCGGATCAGTGAAGACACTGATACGACTTTGATCTGACTTCAGTGCCTTTCAATGGGCTGAAGTAGGATCAAAGTCGGACAAAAGTAGTACAGGAACCTTTTTCAAAGTCGGTCCGACTTTGAAAAACACATGTCGGAGCAGTTAAGACGGCTCTCATAGGGAATCATTGTTTTTGTGACGTAATGCAACTTGTGCTCTTCATGTCGGTCCGAGAATCGGGCTAGTGTGAACCCAGCCTTAAGGTGATTATTGGAGTGCTCTTCCTTTCTCCTCATCTATTGATGCTGTATTGAACCTGTGGGAGCCCGCATGGAATGTGAGTAGACCTCTTGCTAGCCTTGAGGGGTGTTTTTTACTTTATATAAAACCATATTATGTTACAGTGAATAAGTAATTCTGCTACCTAATAACTTTTCTGTTTAATATTAAAGGCATGAAGTGATACTGCTATAGGGAGAGGTTCCTGCCGCTGCTGTGAGGGATAGATTAGTGTTCTAAAATCATCTCATACTGCTATAGGGAGAGGTTCCTGCTGCTGCTGTGAGGGATAGATTAGTGTTCTAAAATCATATCATACTGCTATAGGGAGAGGTTCCTGCTGCTGGTGTGAGGGATAAATTAGTGTTCTAAAATCATCTCATACTGCTATAGGGAGAGGTTCCTGGTGCTGCTGTGAGGGATAGATTAGTGTTCTAAAATCATCTCATACTGCTATAGGGAGAGGTTCCTTCTGCTGCTGTGAGGGACAGATTAGTGTTCTAAAATCATATCATACTGGTATAGGGAGAGGCTCCTGCTGCTGGTGTGAGGGACAGATTAGTGTTCTAAAATCATCTCATATTGCTATAGGGAGAGGTTCCTGCAGATGCTGTGAGGGACAGATTAGTGTTCTAAAATCATATCATACTGCTATAGGGAGAGGTTCCTGGTGCTGGTGTGAGGGACAGATTAGTGTTCTAAAATCATATCATACTGGTATAGGGAGAGGTTCCTGCTGCTGGTTTGAGGGACAGATTAGTGTTCTAAAATCATCTCATACTGTTATAGGGAGAGGTTCCTACTGCTGCTCTGAGGGACAGATTAGTGTTCTAAAATCATATCATACTGGTATAGGGAGAGGCTCCTGCTGCTGATGTGAGGGACAGATTAGTGTTCTAAAATCATCTCATACTGCTATAGGGAGAGGTTCATGCTGGTGCTGTGAGGGACCGATTAGCGTTCTAAAATCATATCATACTGCTATAGAGAGAGGTTCCTGGTGCTGGTGTGAGGGACAGATTAGTGTTCTAAAATCATATCATACTGGTATAGGGAGAGGTTCCTGCTGCTGGTGTGAGGGACAGATTAGTGTTCTAAAATCATATCATACTGGTATAGGGAGAGATTCCTGCTGCTGGTTTGAGGGACAGATTAGTGTTCTAAAATCATCTCATACTGCTATAGGGAGAGGTTCCTGCTGCTGCTGTGAGGGACAGATTAGTGTTCTAAAATCATATCATACTGGTATAGGGAGAAGTTCCTGCTGCTGGTTTGAGGGACAGATTAGTGTTCTAAAATCATCTGATACTGGTATAGGGAGAGGTTCCTGCTGCTGCTTTGAGGGATAGATTAGTGTCCTAAAATCATCTCATACTGCTATAGGGAGAGGTTCCTGCTACTGCTGTGAGGGATAGATTAGTGTTCTAAAATCATCTCATACTGCTATAGGGAGAGGTTCCTGCTGCTGGTGTGAGAGACAGATTAGTGTTCTAAAATCATCTCATACTGCTATAGGGAGAGGTTCCTGCTGCTGCTGCGAGGGACAGATTAGTGTTCTAAAATCATATACTGCTATAGGGAGAGGTTCCTGCTGCTGGTGTGAGGGACAGATTAGTGTTCTAAAATCATCTCATACTGCTATAGGGAGAGGTTCCTGCTGCTGCTGTGAGGGACAGATTAGTGTTCTAAAATCCTATCAA
The DNA here is from genome assembly GCA_018402905.1 of Glandirana rugosa. Lineage (NCBI taxonomy): Eukaryota > Metazoa > Chordata > Amphibia > Anura > Ranidae > Glandirana > Glandirana rugosa. Next base: position 55,064 of record BLSH010054735.1, on the reverse strand, counting down.
ACTGGTATAGGGAGAAGTTCCTGCTGCTGGTGTGAGGGACAGATTAGTGTTCTAAAATCATCTCATACTGGTATAGGGAGAGGTTCCTGCTGCTGCTGTGAGGGATAGATTAGTGTCCTAAAATCATCTCATTCTGCTATAGGGAGAGGTTCCTACTGCTGCTGTGAGGGATAGATTAGTGTTCTAAAATCATCTCATACTACTATAGGGAAAAGTTCCTGCTGCTGCTGCTGTGAGGGATATATTAGTGTTATAAAATCATCTCATACTTCTATAGGGAGAGGTTCCTGGTGTTGGTGTGAGGGACAGATCAGTGTTATAAAATCAACTCATACTGCTATAGGGAGAGGTTTCTGTTGCTGCTGTGAGCACGGGCAGGGACGCTATATCTCGCTAACTGCACACTGGACAAATGTAGTGGCGGGTGGGCCTGAGGCGGCTAGCGGTTTGGCTCATGTCCTTCCGCCACCCAGGATTTCAGGGCATTTCTCTTTGCCTCCTGATGCCTCTTCCTCCTACTCCGCTTCCTCCTCCTCTACCACCTCCTCATCCGGTCAGCGTAACGCCTTAACCATCAACTTCAGCACATCCAGGGGGAAACGACAGCAGGCTGTTTTAAAACTGATTTGTTTGGGGGATAAACTCCACACTGCGCAGGATCTGAACAACAGACCGATGAGTGGTTGTTGCCACTGAGCCTCAAGCCCAGCCTGGTGGTGTACGATAATGGGCGACATCTCATAGCAGCACTGGGCCTAGCCGGTTTGACGCACATCCCTTGCATGGCGCATGTGCTGAATTTGGTGATGCACAAATATCTAAAAAACTACCCGGATATGTCAGTGCTACTGCACAAAGTGTGGGCCGTCTGTGCGTGCTTTCGGCGTTCTCACCCTGCTGCTGCTCGCCTGTCTGCACTGCAGCGGAACTTCAGCCTTCCTGCTCACCGCCTCCTATACGACGTGCCCACAAGGTGGAACTCCACCTTGCACATGCTGGAGAGACTGTGCGAGCAGCAGCAGGCAATAGTGGAGTTTCAGCTGCAGCATGCACGGGTAAGTAACTTTGCGGAACAGCACCACTTCACCACCAATGAGTGGGCCTCCATGCAAGACCTGTGTACCATATTGCGGTGTTTCGAGTACTCCACCAACATGGCCAGTGCCGATGACGCTGTTCTCAGCGTTACTATCCCACTTCTATGTCTCCTTGAAAAAACACTTCGGGCGATGATGGAAGAGGATGTGCCACAGGAGGAAGAGGGGTCATTTCCACGGTTATCAGGCAAGTCATTCACAAGTGGCTCGGAGGGTGGGTTCCTGCACCAGCATAGGCCAGGTAAAAAAATTTCAAGCCAGGGCACAGTTCTGGAGGATGAGGAGGACGAGGATGATGAGGAGGAGGAGGAACCGTGTTCACAGCAGGGTGGCACCCAACGCAGCTCGTGGCATCACTGGAGCGTGGCTGGGGGGATACGGAGGACACAGATGATACACCTCCCACAGCTTGTCTTTGCCTCTGGGCAGCCTGGCACACATGAGCGACTACATGCTGCAGTGCCTGCGCAATGACAGCCGAGTTGCCCACATTGTAACTTGTGCTGAATACTGGCTGGCCAGCCTGCTGGATCCCCGTTACAAGGACAACGTGCCGTCCTTAATTACCTCACTGGAGTGTGATCGGAAGATGCACGACTACTAGCGCACACTGGTAGATGCGCTGCTGAGGGCATTCCCAAATAACACAGGGGGCTCAGTGGAAGCACAAGGCGAAGACGGTGGAGGAGGAAGAGGTCGCCAACGCAGCTGTGGCACCACCAGCACCTCAGAAGGCAGGGTTATCATGGCCAAAAAGCGGAAAAGCTTTGTCAGCAGCACGCCACAACAAACAGCACCACCAGATGATAGGCAACATCTTAGCAGGAGGCAGCATTTCAGCAACATGGTAGAACAGTATGTGTGCACACGCCTACACCTACTGACTGATGGGTCTTCCCCATTCAACTTCTGGGTCTCCAAATTGGGTACATGGCCTGAGCTTGCCCTTTATGCCTTGGAGGTGCTGGCCTGCCCTGCAGCCAGTGTATTGTCTGAACGTTTGTTTAGCATGGCAGGAGGTGTTATCACAGACAAGCGCAGCCGCCTGTCCACAGCCAATGTGGACAAGCTAACATTTATTAAAATGAACCAGGCATGGATCCCACAAGACTTGTTCGTACCTTGTGCAGAATTGACATTTAGACTGGCCTCACCCAGCCATTGGTATACTTTTTTTTTTTTAATATGTCTCAATATTTTGGGGGCTACCCCTATTAGAAAAAAAACAAACAAACAAAAAACAGTGTTGCCTACCTCCTCCTCCTCCACCGCCACTTCCACCTACACCGCCATGGTCACCGCCTCCTCAACCTCCTACTCCACATCCACCTCCTCCTCCATTTTTTTTTATGTGATTTTAAGTTATTTCCCTATCCACATTTGTTTGCAGGGCACTTGTCCTACTCTTACCCCCATGTTACTTCCTTTTGCAGCCCTCTAGCCCTTTCCAGGACTTTTTTAGAGCCATTTTTGTGCCCAAAAGTTCGGGTCACCATTGACTTCAATGGGATTTGGGGTTAAGTTTGGGTCAAGTTTGGTGCCAAACCCGAACTTTTTCGCAAAGTTCGGCCGAACCCGCCAAACCCGAACATCCAGGTGTTCGCTCAACTCTGTTAAAGTTTTTAAACCGCGCTTGGTAATTTCAAAGAGTAATAGCTGCAACAAATACCAGTGCGATATTCCACCATAAAGACAAAGTTAAATTAAATAAAATGTTGCGCTCTAAATATTGAATATAAACAATACAGTGAATAATAATAAGTGACAAATATGAATGAAGTGAACACTCAAAATTAAGGACAATAAATGTGTGCAAACAACCCCAATCTTCATACATCAAAAATTGGGTAGTAGACTTCCGGTTCCGGCGCCTCATGAGACAGGAGTGAGAGCGCGCAGCTCCGCTCCCGCAGGCAGAATACAGGCACACAGATCGGGACTCAGCACAAATCAAATACCGGGTGAGTGAGGGGAACACGCCTAGTCCCAGATGGACAAATTTTTAACCGCCCCGCGGTCAGAACCGGCCGCTCAGGACCGGCCTAATATATTGGGACAAGCGCCTGGGTGTACCAAGATGGCCGCCGCCACGGAGCAGGCCGCACACACAATGGAAATACAGGCTCCGGAGGCCCGCAGCGCAGACAACTCAGACGAATACTCCAAAATAGCCCAAGCGGTGGCTGCCCTCCTACTCCCCAACATCTCTCAGGTGGTAGACACAGCAGTACAAACAGGCATGTCTCAGCTGCGGAGGGAGCTGGGGGAGCAGGCCCGCAGATTATCCACAGTAGAAGCCAGAGTATCAGATGTGGATGATGAACTGTACCAAATAACAGGCACCCTAGAAAAACAAGACAAAGCCTTCTCTGCCATCCAGGAAAAGCTAGAAGACCTGGAAAATAGGTCCAGAAGGAGCAACCTACGGATCATAGGCCTTCCTGAAAACTGCCCTAGTAATGCTCTAGTTCATATCTGCTCTTCACGTATCCCCGAGGTACTAGGCCTACCAGCACCTTGCACAGTGGAGCAGGCCCACAGAATAGGCCCTCCAGATCCGAACCGCAAATCTCCCAGAGCAGTCATAGTAAAATACCTCAACTATGCTGACAAGCTGGAAATACTGCAGGCCTTCAGAAGAAACCGCAACCTAAAAATTGAAGGTTCAAGCCTCCTAATCTTTGCGGATTACTCGGCTGAAGTATCCAGGAAACGTAAAGCGTTTCAGGCAGTATGCTCAGAACTCTATAAACAAAAGGTGCGTTTCTCCCTGGCCTTCCCGGCTATTCTACGGATTCAAACCACAGATGGCAAACAGATAACTTTCCAAACCCCCCGAGAAGCAGAGTCTTACCTCAGATCTATGGCTGCTAAACAAAACAGCTCATCCAACACCCAGGACCACACATCAACTAACTCCAGGGAACAAAGGAGCCCCAGAAAGGATCCAGCGAAGCAGCTGCGTCCGAACAACAACGGGGGCCTACCCCCGACACCTTCCTGAGGGAGTCCCGTGGCCTTTCCCAGTCAGCAAAGCTACCCAGTATGGGCCTCCTCAGCTCCCCCTCCTAATAGGAGACATCTTTCAGACTAAACGTTTGACCGTTAACACCCGGTATCATTCTAATCTTTATACATTCTAAAACTCTTTCGCTGAATTTTTCTCTTATCCAGTATAGTTAAACGTACTATTGCCTGTGGAAGCGGAGCGGCCGCACAGGTGGTTAATCGCTCTTGAGGAAAAAAGTGAAGTACAGAAAGTTTGTTTGTGTTATAGTCTTGTACTAATATTCTTCTTTGCCTCCCACAGTTTACTACCTACTATGTTTATTCCTTACCTGCTGAGAGAGTCTGCCGATGTTCACCCTAGCGAGCAAAATTATCCTTCTCTACTAAACCGTGAGTTCTTCTTATACACTACACGAGTACGTTTTAGAACCTACAATAGTCACCTCTTCCACCGTACACATTCATATGGATAGTCTCATGGAATGTTAAGGGACTACGATCCCCCTCTAAACGTACAAAAGTCCTCAGACACCTCAAAACTCTCCGTGCCGACGTGGCCCTGCTTCAGGAAACCCACCTCGGTATGGACGAATTCCACTATCTCAGGAAATTTTGGGTCGGAAGCGTACACGGTTCTCCAGCGATTGGTAGGAAAGCGGGGGTTATAATATTACTACATAAAAAGCTCCAGACAACCATTCTGGAGGAGAAACATGACTCCCTAGGTCGCAAGATGACACTACACCTCAGGGTCCAATCGAAAGATCTCCTGATCTCTAACATCTACGCACCGAATTCTCCTACCCTACCTTTTTTCCAAGAGACCACGAGATGGCTCATGAGCAAACCCCACATTCCTCACTTGGTTGGAGGCGACTTCAACTCGGTGAGCAATCTGGCAGAGGACAGGTCCCCCCACAAATTACCCACACGAAACTCAAATCCTCCAAACCAACCCACCTTACTAGAACGTTTCGCCTCAGACACGAGTCTATCCGATGTCTGGCGCACAGCCCACCCCACGGATAGAGAATACACGTTTTACTCCCCGCCACATGGGTCTATCTCGAGAATTGACTATATCTTTGCTTCTCACTCCGCACTCCATTATGTTAGGGAATCCCACATCCACGACATAGCAATTTCTGATCACAGCCCTGTCTCGGTTTCACTAACGGACCTCACAGCCCCAACATCCCCGAGGATCTGGAGATTCCCCTCGTATCTGGCAGGAGACACTCACTTACAAGAGGTTTTGTGTAAGGCTTGGGAGGACTATTCAAAAAACAACAGCCCACATTGCTCTAACCCAAATCTGTTTTGGGATGCGGGCAAGGCGGTTCTACGGGGAAAAATCATAGCGTACGCGGCCCATTATAAAAAAAACGCCTCCAAACGTTACTCAGAAGCTAGTAGGCAGCTAAGGGAAGCACAGAGAGCGCTACAACATAATAACAATCCAGAAAACAGAGGAAAGTGGCAGACAGCTAAGCAGCAATTCGAAACTTGGGCTGAGCATGTAGACCGAGTACATACGGCCCATTGGGATCTCCAATTGCATAAACAGGGAAACAAGGCACTGAAGCTGCTGGCCAGGCTAAGAAAAGGCCAACACAAGCCCACACACATAACCCGTCTCAAAGACCCGACAGGGAAATTATCCTCCCGACCGGAGGAGATTAACGACATCCTACGCAGTTACTACTCCTCCTTATACACAGCAGACAGTTTAGAACCAACAGCAGCGGACGCTTTCCTAAATAACTCAACACTCCCGCGCATTACACCCGATCAGCTAGACGCTCTTAACGCACCTATCAGCAGAGAGGAAATTGAACAGACTATTAAAAATCTACCCAGTCATAAGTCCCCAGGCCCTGACGGATTGTCGGCTGAATTTTACAAATTAACATTACCATATATTCCTCATACCCTAGTTCTAGTCTTCAATGCAATCTGGGAGGGAGGCCCTTACATACCATCTGGGCATCAGGCATACAAAAAATTAATTGAAAAGAAAAACAAGGACCCCCAGGAGCCAGGCTCCTACCGCCCCATCTCTTTATTAAATGTAGATTCGAAGCTGCTGTCAAAAATAGTAGCATCCCGCCTAACGAAAATCCTTCCTTCGTTGATTCACCCTGCCCAGGCAGGTTTCACCCAAGGGAGAATTGCCGCCTCCAATATTCGTAAAGTCCTAGCAGTGCTGGATCATGCCCGATCACATCCTTCCCAAAACCTGGCCATTATCACCCTGGACGCCGAGAAGGCTTTTGACAACGTAAGCTTCTCTTGGCTTTTCCAAATCCTTAACAAATTTGGTTTCTCTGGCCCCTTCTTACACTTTGTCAAAAGCCTTTATGCGGCCCCAAAGGCACAAGTAGTAGCTGCGGGAATCATCTCAAGCCCCTTTTCCCTTCACAAGGGAACAAGACAAGGATGCCCATTATCCCCTCTTCTATTCAATGTCGCACTCGAACCACTCTCACGTTATCTTATTTCTAACACCCCCCTTCATGGCATCAAATTAGGAAACGAGGAACTTCGAGTCGCTTTGTTTGCGGACGACATCCTCATATTTACAGCTAACCCCCATAATGATCTACCGGTAATTATGAATACTTTCAACCGCTTCCGCAAATGTTCAGGTCTAAAAATAAATTTCGCTAAGAGCGAAATATTACCCCTCCAACCAAACCATAAGGCTGGCTGGATCTCTTCCTCCCCACTCCCTATTGCCAAAAACCATATTACCTACCTAGGAGTGAACATTGGCAGAGACTCATCATCCCTCTATACCCTCAATTACCCTCCTCTCATAGCCAAAGTATTAAGTCAACTAGAATCCTGGGCTAACCTGCCCCTCTCGCTCACGGGGAGATGCTGCTTATTTAAAATGATTAGCTTTGCAAAACTACTGTACCCCATGCAAACAATCCGTTTCGATTAGTAAAATTTATTCGTCGTAGAGG
>BLSH010054735.1:20260-44777 GCA_018402905.1 Glandirana rugosa | reverse complement strand
CTGCCTTCCCCGCCTATCATCTTTCTCTCTTAGCTCGTATTCTCTTTGGCATCTCCCCCATTGGCTAGTTAGCCACTTCTTCTGACCAAAATGCTTTTGGAAATACTTGTAACCAGAAAAGCGATCATACTTTGTATTGTATTGTATTGTTCATGCCAAAGAATAATAAAACTTTGAAATAAAAAAAAAAAAAAAAATTGGGTAGTAGGTCTAAAGTGAATAATCAAAAAACAATCACAATAGAAGCAGTGAATATGTGTAGACAACAACTATCCACCTGCATCAAAAATCATTAAAAGAAAATAAAAGAAAAGGCCCAAAAAAAGTCCCAATAGATTTCTTCATAGAAAAAATGGTGAGAATAAGTAGATTAAAGCACTTAAAGTCCGTGGAAGAAGAAGAAGCTTCACTCATTAACCACCACCAGCCAGATGTACACCTTCGGTGCTCAAAAGGTAAGCCAAAACCCTTACCAGAAGCTGGTGACCCACTATCGCTAGTAGGGTCAGGGACAGCTGGCAGAAATAACCCTCTGCAGGGTATCAGGCCGAAAGGAGACTCCCTCTAGATCCACAGGACTCTTTCCCAATGCAACGACACCTCTCAAGATTGATGGTTCTCCGAAAAGGGCTAACGTTTTAACCACTCAGGCAAATTCCCCCAGTGAAGCCATAAAAAATAAGATCCGACATAGTGCCCCAGGAAGACGCCATTTGTGATGAAACATGTAGGGCAGAGCTTACGTGCTTACGTCACCACGCCTACGTGATTCCACGAGTACGGGTTGATCTGCCGGCTTTTACTTATATGCGCGCTTTTTACTGGAATATTGTGAGTACCCTGTTCACTTTTGTTTTATTAAAGTATCTCTACGGTATTACACTATGTCGGATCTTATTTTTTATGGCTTCACTGGGGGAATTTGCCTGAGTGGTTAAAACGTTAGCCCTTTTCGGAGAACCATCAATCTTGAGAGGTGTCGCTGCATTGGGAAAGAGTCCTGTGGATCTAGAGGGAGTCTCCTTTCGGCCTGATACCCTGCAGAGGGTTATTTCTGCCAGCTGTCCCTGACCCTACTAGCGATAGTGGGTCACCAGCTTCTGGTAAGGGTTTTGGCTTACCTTTTGAGCACCGAAGGTGTACATCTGGCTGGTGGTGGTTAATGAGTGAAGCTTCATCTTCTTCCACGGACTTTAAGTGCTTTAATCTACTTATTCTCACCATTTTTTCTATGAAGAAATCTATTGGGACTTTTTTTGGGCCTTTTCTTTTATTTTCTTTTAATGATTTTTGATGCAGGGGGATAGTTGTTGTCTACACATATTCACTGCTTCTATTGTGATTGTTTTTTGATTATTCACTTTAGACCTACTACCCAATTTTTGATGTATGAAGATTGGGGTTGTTTGCACACATTTATTGTCCTTAGTTTTGAGTGTTCACTTAATTCGCTCAACTGTACTGATGAGTCAAAATTTGAAATTTTTGGCTGTAGCAGGAGGCAGTTTGCTCACTAATGAGCTGGAGAGCATTACAATAATGAGTGTCTGTAGGCAACAGTGAATCATGGTGGAGGTTCCTTGCAAGTTTGGGGCTGCATTTTTGCAGATGAAGCTGCAGATTTAGTCAGGATCAATGGTGACCAAAGAAATACAGGATGAGAAGAGAGAAAAATACTTATCCATCATGCCATACCATTAGGGAGTGTGTGATTGGCCCCAAATGTATTTTGAAACAGGACAATGACGCCAAACATACAGCCAATGTCATCAAGAACTCTCTTAAGTGTAAAGAAGAATATGGAGTCCTAGGAGAGATGGTTTGGCTTCCATAGAGCCCTTATTTCAAGATCCTTGAATCTGTCTGGAATTACATGAAGAAGGATTTGGGGCATCTTACATTCACAGAAGATCTGTGGTTAGTTCTCTATGGTGTTTCGAACAACCTACTCGCCGAGTTTCTTCAAAAACACCAAATATTCATTTGATTTGGATTTCCCTTCTGTTCATTTACATTTCATTTTGTTAATTGATAAATGAACGCTTCCGTTTCTGAACACATTCTTAATTTACAGCCTTTTTTCACATCTGCTTTAAACGTTTGCACAGTAGTGTACATATCTATATTGATTTTAATTAAAAATATATATATTTACACAAATGTGGATACACATAGATTTACTTATCTATGTCTTATGTCCTTGTGTATAGAAATAAAAAGAAATATGATAATTATGGGACCCAGAGAGAGTTTTTAACCAGAGGACAGTTAGATAAAGGGCTTATCTTAGTCATGTCTAAAAAAAGGTAAAAATGGTAAAATTATAGCCTTCATTAAGGCCATGTAGCTCCTTTGACCCTAAGTGAAAGATTCATCTTACTTTGGCTTTCAGCAGCATCTTAGCAGCATATGGGAGCTAATATTATGTCCTGCACCACCCAGAGTTTTGAACACCCAGGTTTCCCATCACGTTTTTCCCAGACGTGCCTGGCAACCATTTTGTGTCTTTTCAAAGTCATGTTCACATATTTGAGAACTCTCCTTGTAAACATGGGAATAGGTTTTCCTACATAAAGGGGGCGGACACAGCAGATCTGATCTGGGGGTGCAGTAAAAAAAGTCAGGTGATACAAAGTCAACACTGTGTGTGAGTCACTGACAGTCTGTCATGACCTAGGAAACACTGTTATATATTAGACCAAGGGTGCCCAACCAGTGGCACCGGGGGCCACATGTGGCCCGCAGAGTGCTCTGACGTGGCCCTTGATCTGGAGTGGCTGGCTGACTGCGGGTTGCCAGATTGCGGGTTGCCAACCAGCCATCCCAGAGTATCAGGGTTGTGAATGAAGCCAGCGGTAGAGGAAACTGCAGAGCAGAGCTGCATAAGCTGATGCTGCCTGTATATTGCCGCCTCCTGTCACAGGCGGAGTAATGCCAAATGTACTCTGCCTGGGACAGCAACAGCTGGCGATACCGTAATGGAAGACTGTTATTAAAGGTAAGTTTATTCCCAAAATCACAGTGTATATATGGGCATATCTGTTCTGCAGTGGTTATTAGGCTGCTTTTAAACTCATCCGCAGGTGCAGCACAGTGCACCTGCGGGTTACCTGCACTGAGCCATAGACTTCTGTTATTGAAAATAGATAAAATGAAGGCACCAACTCACATATCATGAAGAACGAGGGTTAAATAACCTAACTGCTGCCCCTTTAAGTGTGAAAGTTTTCTGATCTAGTAAAGTAGGGTGCTGTTATTACAATCGATCCACCTATATCCCCTACACAATACTTACTACCTGAACTAATATATAATCCACAAGGGTATATATTGTGTGTCTACTCCAAAGTGATATGGGGAGAATGGAATTTTAGAGTGCTATAGTGCTATCTAACCTTAATTTTCCCCACTCTAATATTATTATAATTTGTGCCAATCCCTTATGCCAATTTACAACTCAGAAACTACTAAATATTTGTGATTCTTAATGGTGATTGACATATAAATCCAAAAAAATTCAGAAAAATAAAAAATATATAACATACAAAATTATTATTAAAAAAAGTCCAAAATATATATCCAAACAATTATTAAAATCAGTTCATAATGCATTATTTTATTCAAATATGTGACCGTCCACCGTGCTTATTATTTATATATGTGCTTTTCCTTCAGTTATATCCAGTGCTCCCCCACATGCAAACATATATTATGCACTCACCAGAGTGCCCAGGTCCTAGGGACCAATATCGCCTTATTGTTATGGTTTATATGGTACTGAACTCCTCCACTATTTATGCCAGATCTTGTATAGATGCAATCTCCCCATACAATCATTATGGTTCAAACATGAAAAGCAAATGACACCACAATCGTGCAACACAGTTTATTTTGTTAAATCAAAGCAATCTACAGCTGTTGCACTTACATTTAGAAGTGCTCCAACGAGCATCAGCTTGATGAAACCACATAATGCCTTAGGCACTCAAAATCCGGTGTTCCTAAGAAACTGCACACCATCAGATCACAATGCTCCAGACCGCTTCTATCTATCCACTCTGCCAGCCTAATGCCCAATAAGCGTGCACTCTCACTGCTCGGTCAGTCATATAGACTGGTCCGTGTGCGTTCCGCCGCCACCGGAAATTATATCTCTGGTTGTCCACGGAATCAGACAGCAACCTGATCTCTATGCATTTCACTTGTAATTGGCATCATCAGGATTTTTTTCCAATCCGCCAAAGAAAACAGAAGGGGATCCATCCCCTTCCATCTGGGCGTATCGGATTGGAGGGCCTATAGAGTAGAGTGGACTGTGTCTGTGTCCGCTCTGCATATGCAGAGTGGACATGGACCCATCACCTGTCTGTTCCACTCATTGTGGCCCCTAACCAGTTACCAAGTTACTTAAGTGGCCCTCGCTCTTCAAAAGGCTGGGCATTCCTGTATTAGACTGTCATTAGATTAGGGTGATTAAACAGGGCCTGTGCCCCCTTATATCAGGTTTTCCTATCAGAGTGCCTCTTTACATCATAAGTGCTCATCAGAGTCCCCTTTTACAACAGGGTGCCAATCAGAGTGTCCCCTTACACTGGGTATCCCCATCGGAGTGTCCCCTGACATCAGGTTAATGTCAATATTCTCATTGCACATGCTCCTGGATTAGGCTAAGAAGTGCTCATGGATCAGTTGATACACTCTCAGAGCCCCCCCAGCAGTCCAATAAATCCAACCCTGGGATTCAGACAGCTTGCCACATAGGAGCTGAAGGTCCTGTGAACTGCACATCAGATCAAGACCCACTGTGTATGAACAAGTGGCTGTCTCAGCCTGGATCCACCGGCCACACCCTCAATGCGTTTCACTCTGCCCACTGGAGCTTACTCATAAGTTTCATTCATTTAATTTTGCCCATGAGTAAGCTCTAGTGGGAGGTGTGATACACATTGGGGGGTGGGGCCTGGCAGGGGTCCAGGCTGAGACTACCACTTGTTCACACACACAGCAGGTCTTGTTCTGATGTGTGGCTCCCAGGACCTTCAGTTCTTATCCACCATTGTCTGGAGTATGGACAAGCTCCGTCCCGACCTGGGCACTTACAGCAGCAGGCACAGGACTACACTTCCTTGCAGCCTGAGCAGTTCACATACACTCTCCTGATTTTGGAATATTGAATTCCTTTATTGCCAGCACAAAAAGATATGCTTTACAGTAACTTCAGTTTTGGTTTCTCTGGAGCACTATTTTAGTGGTGACCTTTTGGGGGTAGCTTTGAGTTTTCTGTGGTATTAGACATGAACAGTCTAGGAGAACTAAATATTATTATTATTGACAGTGCTCCTGAAAGTTGGGAAAGCTCAGTTCTAAGTATTTATTTGTATTTGGTCAGTCATTAAAGTGTTTGTTAACCCACAATTAAAAATTACTGCCAGCCTCTCCATTAGAGCCTGGCATAGCACACTGTATTAGTCTTTTATAAGAACAAGGCTTGTAAATACTTGTTTAGAGCGAACTTCAGGCTGGTCACATGACTCACGGATGCTCTACAGCCCCAATGGATGACTTCTGCAGGAGGGGCCGAGATCTCCCTCTGACATCGGCTGGGGAGATCACATGGCCGCTCAGCCCCTCCTGCAGTAGCCCTGGAAAATGGTATTTGCATGCCTTGTTTATATAAATGTTTTATACAGTGTGCTATGCTAGTGTCAATTTACAATTTTTTAATTTCTACTAATAGCGGCGGGTGGGGGGGGAGGCAGAGACTCAGAACACAGAGCTGACAGGCAGGGAGAAGGGCATGAGGGGAGAGATGAGGGCAGAGCAGGGCTGCGGATGACGAAGGGCCGCACACTGACAACAATGGCCTAGGCTCAGCAGCCTTGATTATCATGTTCACCGCAGAAAGGGGATACAGGAAGTGGCAGGATCAGGCAGGTTTTTTATACTTTACAGAGAGGTAGATTACACAGCACAAGCACTGTGCTGTTCAATCTGCTTTAAGGGACTAGGATCTGTATTCTTTTGGGGGGGGGGGGGTGTAACAAACACTTTAAGGACAGGTGAGAATGAGCTCAGTCTAGATTACTTACCTTTGGGATAGTAAAGAAGATTTACAGTATATACTATTATTGAAGAAGGTACTTTGGAGAGTCTGGAGAGCTCTGATGGGAGTACTTATCACTATTGCAACAGTTATCAAGGACAGACTTTATTGTGCTCAGAATAGACTACTGATCTTTTACTTATCAACAGCTAGAATATTTCTCTGAAAAAAATTCTTTGCTCCCCCATTGGTAATAAACCACGTAAGCCATGATAAATATATACAAACAAAACTTTTTTTATTGTAATTTGAAATAAAAGTTATATTTTAGGCCTACGTGTGCGGTGCAGTGATTAGAGCGCAAAGCCTCCATTTTGAATTGTATTATTAGGTTCTCACACCAGGGTCATCTGAATATTGATTGCTGATAATCAAGGTTCTGTATTTAAATATAAAATCTTAGTTTGCCAAGACATCTATAGTAGCTTACAGAAATCAATCACTAGACTACAGGGCAACCTCCCCCCTCCCCCATGTTATGAAAAAAAATTAAAGCGGGGTCTGTAGACCAGAATAGGAAAACTGGGCAGATCTTATAACCCTGCTTGGTATTTCACTGCAGTAAAGACATTGATTGTCTCGAAATACAGTATATTTTGCAAAATTGCCACCAATGTGAACATTTTCTCCCCAGAGGAAATTGTTCCTTTTTATTTGTTCTGGCTGCTAAATAGTTTACTGTGTCTGGAATATATGGATAATCACAAACATGGACTTTAAAGGCACCACGTCAAAGTTAAAAACATATACATTTTACGTCTGGATCCACTTTTCCTCTTTTGATTCTCTAGCAACTCAGTGCTCACCCCCACGGAATCTAATCCCAGTTTCCTCATAACATGAAGCTTCTTGTGGCCTACCTCCCTGATTAGGGTTTTCTTCCTAGGGGTAACGCCTTTCCGGGACCCATGACCTCCCTTAATCTCTTTACCGTTATTAACTTAATATTTTTTCCCAACCCAGCCCCCTTGTGTACCTACTGTTTTCCTTCTTATTCCCACCCTTAATGTTTGTTCTCATACACCTAACTCTTTCCCACTCTTTCCTATCGTTGCTATCTGTTATCTTTTCTCTGTTCCTTCCTTTTTCTTCACTTATTTCTTCTGATATTAGTGTACAGAGTGTACCGTGATCATCCATGGTTTAATAGGTGCAAATGGATCCAGCTATCTGTCGGATCCACAACACGTTTTGAATGGTTTATTATTTGCATCTGCTATATATTCCTACCCAGTTTTTCAGGACACTCCGGACAACCTCCTAACTGGACTTATAATATATTGAGTCATGTCAGACATGGGCGATAGCCAACTAGCTGACTTATTAACATACTACTTTTGTTGTCATGTCCAAAATGTTTGTTTGTGATCATTATGATGCAATAAATATATATGTAATAAAAATGGTTTCAACCCTAAAAACGTATACATTTTATTTGTACTTTAGTAACAACATAAAATAGTATATCTTGAGTATGAAAAACAAGTAATTCATACACAAAACCACCAAGTAAAAAGCCCTGTTACAATAAGTGTTTCTGTTTACAGAAACCATATGCTGGTGCCGCAGCAGGGTATCTTGATGTAATCGGGCTTGTAGAAGAGTGAGCTCTACATGTTTCGTGATAATTATCGCTTCCTCGGGAGCTTTAGTATATAATTCTGAGCAGATAAAAGACAGGCTATTACAAATATATATATATATATATATATATATATATATATATATATATATATTATACATTTTCAAGAACATAGATGTACGGACATCAAGGTGTTTTTTACAGTATACTCAAGACATACGTTTTTATGTTGTAAATAAAGTACAAATAAAATGTATATGATTTTATGTGTTCAATATTTCTTTATTAAAGTTTTCAAATACAAAAAAAGTGTCAGAAGTTATTAACAATAAGCCAGATGTTCTGACAGGAATATAATTAACAAACATTGAAGAACTTCAGTTCAATTGTCACAGAAACTAAACATTGAACAGGCAAGAGACAAGCAGACTGAGGAGTGTTATCAAATGTTGAACTTCGGATGGGCGGGGGGGAGAGGGAAGAGGTAGGGAGGAGCAGGTGGGAAGTAAGGAAAGGGTAAAAGGGAGGGGGAAACACGAGATGGGAAGAACCAGCATAACAGTCACGGAAACAAATTAGGTCATCAGTACAAAAACATCATACTTGTACCATACATGTTGGACGTTTTAACCAATCTGACCATATAGAAAGGAACTTTTTCATGTGTACATTTTTCCTAGCTACTAATCTCTTCATCTCACATTGAAGATTGAGGTCTACAATTGTGCTAAAGATGAAGGGGGAATCTGACGTTTTCCATAAGCTGGCAATATTCAATTTGGCTGCAAGCAATAGGTTAACTACAACAAACCTCTATCTGGGAGGGAATAACTCTATTTCAACATGGAGTACAGCTAGTGATGGATTGGGAGCTGTTGGAAGTTTTAAGACGGAATAATTCAAAGTAAACATTTGTCTGCAGAAAGAGCTTAAGGATCTGCAAAACCATAGTAAATGTGCAATAGTGCCTATACTTCCACAAGCTCTCCAACTGGTAGTAGGGCTTCCTGGGTGTATTGTTGAGAGTTGGTAGAGCGTTAGGAACCACCAGTGAAGGGTCTTTTGATATGACTCCCAGTGATTGGAGCAGTGGCCGCATGCCCTGCTAGACATTGGGAGGCTATGTTCTGTGGATATTTGGACAGATTGTTCCTGCCCTTTATCCCCAAGCATCTGTTTTGAGAAACGTATTCTATTGTAATACTGAATCTGGTATACTGTTGCTCTGTCCTTTACCCTTATAATCCCACAAAGGTAATTGTCAGCTATCTAGTATTTGGCTCTTTTGGATAGTATTATTTGCTGATGGTGGTTTTGGAAAACCATACAAATTAAAGGAACATCGACATCTTTTAATAACTTTCTCAATATAGCTCCATCAATTGGCATTATTTCTTCTATGACACACTAGTGCTCCACAGAGCAGTCCAATAGATGCTTCCATCTTCAACCAAACTGTATCCACATTCAGGTGATACTGTGTACAGGGCTGCACGAGTCTCCTGAAGAACCAATATTCCTGGTGAAACATGTAGAGTGGAAAACTCTGTATATATATATGATGACCATATGAAACTGTCACTTCTGTTTTTATACAGTATCTGATTTTAACTTTTTGAAATTTGTACAATAAAATGTATTTGATTTTATTATATAGTTGTAATTTGTCCTAAGCACGTTAAAAATCCCTTTTTCATATGATTGTTTAATTAGCTTGGGATGTGGTGCTTTCATTCTCGCACTTCTAGACAATCATTTTTCAATATTGGTGGGGTAGTGTTTTGATTCCATGTAGGATTTCCTCATCGGTAAAGGGCTGGGATAGCAAGTCTAATTGAAAAGGGGTAATGGAGGGAAGGTCAATGGAGGCTAAGAAATTTTGGATAAGTATGTCTGTTGGCTGAGGAGTAGAAGGGTCACTTGCCTAATTATAGAAAGAGTAATAGTAATTGCTTAATGTATTCGCTATATCTTGAGGGTTAGTCAGAATTTGCTTTGTCATAGGATGGTACAGGGACGCAAACTTAGTTTTAGAGTGCTGAGCCTTAACCTGATGAGTAGTGTTGAGCGAACCCGGACTGTAAAGTTCGGGTCCGTACCAAATTTTGGGGTGTTCTGGTAATTTTACTAAAAGTTCTGAAAATTGCTGTAAAAAAAGTCCAGGAAAGTCCTAGAGGTCTGCAAAAGGAAGGAAATGGGGGTAAGGGTGGGACAAGTGCCCTACAAAGAAATGGGGACAGGGAAATAACTAAAAGCATTTTTTTAAAAATTATTTCATAAAAAAATCAAAAATGGAGGTGGATGTGGAGTGATGTTCAGTTATAATTTTCTGAAGAATACCATGGTCCGCTAGGAGAGAAAAGTCAAATTCCATAATCATGGCAATCCGGATTGACGAGTTTCTATGAATATTGAGACTGGTGCATGGTCAGAACATGAGATGGTTCCAATCGCTGACTCTGTCATGTCCTGAAGTGTTTGCTTGTCAACAATAAAGAAGTGGATACGATAACTGGGAGAGGGAAAAATAGGAAAAGTCATGCTCTCATCCATATTGGCACCTCCACACATAGAAGAGGTTGCTTGAAGAAAAGTTTAAGAGGAGAATGGTACTGCGCAGCCTCAGGTAATGTCCGTCTGTGCCAACCCTTTCAGTAATATAATACAAATGGTGAGATGTCTAAAAATATTCAGTGACAGTTCACTTAAAATGTAACTTATACGTATAAACCATTCAGCATAGGTGCATAAAATATGTGACTCATGAATATTCAATATAAAATATATACATCTTCATAAATTATATGAACCAAAAAATTGATATTATCACGGTAAAACCGGTGTAAACATATAAGAATAAAAATGTGTATCAAAAAGTCCTTGTAACATAAGTAAAGTGCTTGTAGTGATATTTCAGTGACTTGTGCTCAAATAGTCCTTAGAAACATTTGTGCTCCAAACAGGTGAAGGATGCCTCTTTTGCAGGGGGGTAGGTGTATTAACCCCAAAAGGATTCCTTTATAAGGTGCTTCAAGCGGGTAAGTGCTCATAGAATGCTCACCTCTATGGCTTGGTGTATGTGCACATCAAGGTATCTTTTGCGGATTCCGTTCGATCGTCCCACGCTCTCCTTGTTGCTGATCCTGATTTACATCCACGCTCATGCCATCCAATCAGTCGCTTATCCTTTGAGTGTATACACTCAATACCACTCAGGGAGGGGGGAAGATAAAAAGGCTTCCATAGTGTAGTATTTAAAAGAAAATACTTTATTGTGTCCAAACAAAAGAATTTTCAACCAAAATATAAAAACAGCTGATCAAATAACACAGTGGCATCTGAGCGCTTCTCACTGTGTGTCCAGCAAGCTAAACTCCGCCTACACGTTGCGTCACCTCACGTGACTTCTTCAGGGCTGCTGGATTGGTCTATCTGAATGTCATTTATAGTGGTGAGACAGGATGTGGTCCGGCGGCCATTTTGTATTAGACTGCGCGTGTGCCGCGGCCATTTTGTCATAGACCCGCGCTAATACAACCTTTGCTGACACTAGTTAGGGGATAGGGATGGAACAGATGAAAAAATTTTTACATGTTACATAGCGCCGTGCGATCGGCTACAAGAAGCTATATACAGGTGGCCCATCTGCAGAAATGTTCACAGGGCTGGTGTCAGACCAAGAGCTTGAGAAAAAATTGTAGCCAGTATTATTTAGGTGGTCATATGTTACCCTTAGACGGCTGGATGTCACACTATGGTGAAATAGCTGACTACCATATACTTCTAGTGCAGCGCCGGATGATAAGATAAAACCAATGACTATAAAAATCAAGTGATTTAGTTAAAGCACGGGAGTATAATCGGATCAAAAATGTATAAAAGATAAGCAATAAAATATAGTATATATAGTGCCTAAAAAGCGCCCATGTGGTTAAAACATGAAAGCCCGAAATAAAACATAGTGACTAAGGGATATGCTGAGGTGAACATTGTGTCAAGTAAACATATACTATGAAGAAGCCAGGGAAGGGTATAAATTGCAGTAAAAAGATGTACCCCTGTGGTGTTTTGTCAGGTCACCCACAGGTTGCTAAAAATGAGATCTAGCCATGTTGGCAAGGGGACATGTTTGGAAAAGAACATAAAGTGCATATCTACTAAAAAAGGGGGACATATTAGTCCAAAAACATAATAAGAATAAGAATGGATTGCTGCTGGACTCAGAGTGTGAGGTATATCATAATACATAATACGTTAAAAATTGCTTAAAAAACAGTTCAAGTCGAACTCCACATTCATACCTCTAGGCGTGAGGGTTCTCAAAGTATAAATCCATTTTGGCTCTTTCTGGCTAATAGTCCTAATTTTGTGGTCCCCTCTCCAGGATTTTTTATACTTTTCGATACCCCAAAATTGTAGGTGTGATGGGTCCCTGTTGTGTGTGTTCAAGAAGTGTTTTGATACGCTGTGTTTGGGATAACCTTTAATTATATTGCGTATATGCTCTTTCATCCGGGTTTTTAGTGCTCTGTTCGTTCTCCCTTCATATTGAAGTTTGCAGGTACATTGTAGTACGTATATCACCCCTTCTGTATTGCACCCGATAAAATCCTTTATGGAGAAGGTTTGGCCTGTTGTAGTTGCTTGGAAATCAGTTTTCCTCTGTTTTTGGGCATGGTTACATGCATAGCAATGCTTGCAGGGATAAAAACCTGTCCCATTGAAGAAGGTGAACATATTTCTTGGTGGTGGTACTATGACGTTCTTAACTACTTTGTCTCTAATTGTTGGGGCACGTTTATATATGAATTTAGGTGTTTCTGGCAGGATCGAATTGAGGTTTTTATCTGCTTTCAGAATATGCCAGTGCTTTTTGAATAATTTCTCCACTTCTTTATACTGGGCATTGAAGTCAAGTATGATCTGCGGTGCTTCTGGAAATTTTGTTTGGTGTTTTGTGGTTTTGTCTAGCATTTTGTTCCTGTCCAGTTGATTGACCTCATTAATTAGATGGTCCAAAGATGTCTCCGAGTATCCTTTCTTCATAAACCTTTCTTTCAAAATGTTGGCTTGGTTGTTATAGTCCTCCTCAATCGTACAGTTTATTTTTATCCTTATCAGTTGTCGTTTCGGTATGTTATACAGCCAAGGTTTGAAATGGCAACTTTTTGTTGATAAATAGCTGTTTCTATCAACACTTTTGAAATGGGTCTTGGTCAAGATTTTCCCTCCTTCTATTCTAATGTCCAGGTCTAGAAAGTCGATGTGTTGTTCATGTATCTTCCATTCAAGATTAATATTCCTATCGTTAGTGTTGAGATGGTTTAAAAATTCGTCCAATGAGGGTCTGTCACCCTTCCATATTATTATTAAATCATCTATGTACCTTTTGTACAAGATTAACTGAGGCGGTGTGTTTAAATGAACGCTGTAGTCTTCCCATTGGGCCATAAATGCATTTGCCACGCTTGGTGCAAATTTTGCCCCCATTGCAACACCTGTGAGTTGTTTGTAATATTTCTGGTTATGCCAAAAGTAATTATTTTTGAGGCAAAAATCCACACATTTAATCAGGAACTTCCTTTGTAAACATTGTAGTGAACTATATTTCCTCAGGACCCATTTTGTCGCCTCACAAGCCTGGTGATGTTTGATTATTGTGTATAAGGAGGATACATCTGCTGTAGCCAGGAGAGTATGTCCTTCTATTACTGGAGTCTCTTGTAAAATTTGTAATAAATGTTTACTATCCTTGAGAAATGCTGTAGTTGATTGAACTGCCGGTTGTAAGAACGTGTCTATATACTGGCCCATTCTTGCCGTCAGGGAGTCGATTCCATTTACTATGGGTCTCCCTGGGGGATTTTCCTTATCTTTATGGATTTTCGGTATTGTATATAACACTGGTATTCTGCAAGTCTCTGGTACTAGGTATTTTGCTTCCTTTTTATTCAAGATCCCCTTTTCATGCCCAGATGTACCAATTTTTCCAGTTCCTTCTTGTTAGTGTTGGTGGGGCTACCCCTTAATTGTTGATACGTGTTTCCATCTCCTAGTTGTCGGTCGATTTCCGCCATGTACTTCTCTTTTGATTGTAATACGACCCCGCCGCCTTTGTCCGCCGGTCGAATTACTAGGTCTTTTCTTTTCATCAAGGATTCCATGCCTCTCTTCATGTGCACTGGATCTCTCTTCTTTTTGATTTCCAAATCTTCTAAATCCTGACAGACTAATTTTTTAAAAACTTCAATATGGTGGTTATCTTGTAGCTGGGGGTTGTACGTGGATTGATTCCTTAGTCCACTATGTTGGATCTCGTTATCATCTATGGGGTTAGTTGTGATGAGAGCCTTCGGGTTGCTGAGTAGATACTTTTTAATGTTGATTTTCCTCACATATTTTTGTATATTAATATACGTATCGAATTTGTTTAGATTTTTCATTGGGGCATGTTTGAGGCCTTTGTCCAGCACAGCAATCTCGTCTGTTGTTAACGTCTGGCCACTCAAATTAAAAATTCCTTCTCCTAGTGGTTTCTTTTCCTTTTGAACTCTCTTCCCTGCTCGGCATCCTCTTGTGCGTCCTTGTGTCTTGTATGTTCCTCTCTTTGTGCCCTTACGGGGGGCTGGTTCCTTTCTTCGGGGTTCCTTCGTGGTGAGTGATCCTGATTGGTCCTTCTGCTTCTGGGACTGTGTTCCCTCCTGTCTCTGTCCTGAAAAGGAGGAGGGTGTGGTCTATATTCATACCTCGGTTCTCTGCGTCCTGGTGATTCCTCATAGTGTCTGATGGGGTTAAATCTATTGTATGTGGGGACCGGGCTTCTTTCTCTATAGTCATAGTTCTCTCGCTGAGGGCGATAGTCGTGGTGATTTCTTGGGGTCCTGTCTGTATGGTCCCATTGAGGATAGGGTCAACTATATTGCTTCTGCCAAGGTTTTCTAAAACGATTGTTGAACCTTGGGGTGTGTTGTCCACGTCTTTGTTCATAATAGGCATATGGAGTATACGGTTGTTGGTTCCTCCTATCATTGTTGAAGAAAAGGATTCAGGGCAGGGTGCTGATGTTGAGATTTCAATGACGTATCCAAAGTACGATCACCAAATATGTTGAAGTCACCTCCGATAATAACTTTCCCCTTCTTAACCACTTCAGCCTCGGAAGGATTTACTCTCTTCCTGACCAGAGCACTTTTTGCGATTCGGCACTGCGTTGCTTTAACTGACAATTGCGCGGGCGTGCGATGCTGTACCCAAACGAAAATTGACGTCCTTTTCCCCCACAAATAGAGCTTTCTTTTGGTGGTATTTGATCACCTCTGCATTTTTATTTTTTGCGCTATAAACAACAAAAGAGTGACAATTTTGAAAAAAAACAATATTTCTTACTTTTTGCTATAATACATATCCAAAAAAAATATAAAAAAAGAATTTATTCATCAGTTTAGGCCGATATATAAATTGGTTTGCGCAAAAGTTATCACAAACCATGAGAATTCCTTTATGGCGCTTTTTACTATTTTTTTTACCAGTAATGGTGGCGATCTGCGATTTTTATCGGGACTGTGATATTGCGGTGGACATGTCGAACATTTTTATGCTTTTTTGAGACCAATGACATTTGTACAGCAAAAAGATCTTTAAATATCCACTGATTACTGTATAAATGTCACTGGCAGGGAAGTGGTTAACCTACAGTGGGCAATCAAGGGGTTAACTGTGTTCCCTAGGCATGTTCTAACTGTAGGGGGGCTGGGCTGGCAGGGGCATAACAGATCTAACTGATCCCGATCACAGGGATCATTAGATCTCTGTCATACCACCTGTAAGAACGTCAGTTCTCAACTCTTCCTCTCTGGAAGGCGATTGTGGGTCGCCGGTGTACATCGAGTCCACCTGACCCACGGCCACACTCAGGCAGAGTGCGGTGGGCAGGAGAGTTGGTGGGGACAAGGGCTTCTTCTTCACAACCCTGGATGGTGGTTGTGGGGGTCTGCCTGAAAGGGGCTTATCAGAATCTGGAATCTTTGGGCTCCCGCTCCCCCCTACATAAATGAGTAGGGGTATATTGTACCCTTACTCATTCACAAAAAAAGTATCAAAAAGAAATAAGAACACACACACACAGTTTTTGACAATTCTTTATTAAAAATAAAAAAATTATGTCCCCCGATGTAGATCCATCATCAATCACAATGCCCGCCACACCACCGGACCTAAAAAAACAAATAAAACAAAGCTCCACTCGCGGCAAAGGCTCCCCGTTGACTGCCTGCTCTGCTGTCTGACAGTTCTTAAATAGGTAAGGGGTGAGGCCACCTGGTGCATGCTGGGTCACAAGGGGGTGGGGCCACTAGGTGATATTGCCAGGTGGTCCTGCCCCTTACCTATTTATGAACTGTCAGATGGCGGAGCAGGCAGACAGCGGCAGCCTTTCTCACGGGCAGAACTTTTTTCTTTTTTAGGTCCGGCGGAGTGACGGGCGTGGTGATTGACAATGGATCTACATCGGGGGACATTGTTTTTTTACTTTTAATAAAGGAATTGTCAAAAACTGTGTATGTGTTTTTATTTCTTTTTGACACTTTTTTTGGTGAATGAGTAGGGGTACCCCCACTCATTCACATGGGGTGGTGGGATCTGGGGGCCTCCTTGTTAAATAAGCTCCCTGTTTTCAGGCCCCCACAACCTCCACCCAGGGTTGTGGGGAAGAGGCCCTTGTCCCCATCAACATGGGGGCAAGGTGCTTTGGGGTGGGGGGGAGCCCACCGGCCTCAAAGCAACCCCCTATTTTTAGGGCATGTGGCCTGGCATGTTTCAGGAGGGTGGGCACTTGCTCATCCTCCCTTTCCTAGCCTGCCAGGCTGCATGCTCACTTAAGGATCTGGTATGAATTTTGGGGGGGCCCACGCCATTTTTTTTCAATTTTGATATGGAAATTTTCTTCTAAATCCATACCAGACCTAAGGGCCTGGTATGGATTGCCATTATTTTTCAAATTTTTGTATAGCCGGCAATGTTTTTTTCTTCATTCAGCTGACTCATCCGTTGATCCTGGCCCACTCCTTAACAACCAGCTATTCACTGTGCCCTGAAGGCAAAAGGCTCAGGTGAGTAGTACTGCAGGTACCCAGCCTAATGGTGCATTAGGTAAGAAAGGGTAGGTGGTACAGCATTAAGCATCTTGATATGACCAGCCTCCACTTGAGCGGGAGGTTGGTTAGGAGTAGTGTTGAGCGAACCCAGACTGTAACGTTCGGGTCCGTACCGAAGTTTGGGGTGTCCGGGACCCAGACCCGAACACGGACATTTCAAAAAACGTTTGGGTTGTGGGTTCTGGTAGTTGATCACGCATGTTGAATAGTTGCAAGCGTTTCACTGGTTTGCCCTTAGAAGCCATGCTACTAAGTCTAAGTCTACTAATGGCATGGCTGTGATTGGCCAGTGCATCATGTGACCCAGCCTCTATATAAGCTGGAGTCACTTGATGCTGCAGTCACATGCTCTCTGAGACTCTGAACAGTATAGGGAGAGGAAGCTGCCATCGTTTTTGTGAGGGACAGATTGCAGACATTTTAACATCTGATCCTGCATCCTGAGATTACTACTACTGTTGCTCTGAGGGACAGATTGCAGAAATTTGAGAATCGAGATTTCACATACTACTGCTTTGACAGATTGCAGATCAAACTCTGCATAACACAACGATCGCTATGATCGTACACAACGATCAGATTGTGGGAGTAATTTGAGAATTCACATACTGCTGCTTTGAGTGACAGATTGCAGATCAAACCCTGCCTAACACAACGATCGTACACAACGATCAGATTGTGGGATCGTACACAACAATCAGATTGTGGGAGTAATTTGAGATTTCACATACTGCTGCTTTGAGTGACAGATTGCAGATCAAACTATGCATTACACAACGATCTAACTGCACTAGGTAGAGGCTTCTGCTTAGAGGGACAGATTATTGTTCAAAAATCATTGCCTACTCCTATAGGGCCAGGTTCCAGCTGTTGCTATAAGTGACACATTATTGTTCAAAAATCATCTCCTAGTTCTAAAGGGAGAGCTTCCAGCTGTTGCTTAGAGGGACAGATTATTGTTCAAAAATCATTGCCTACTCCTATAGGGCCAGGTTCCAGCTGTTGCTGTAAGTGACAGATTATTTATTGTTCAAAAATCATCTCCTAGTTCTAAAGGGAGAGGTTCTAGCTGTTGCTGTAAGTGACACATTATTGTTCAAAAATCATCTCCTAGTTCCAAAGGGAGAGCTTCCAGCTGTTGGTCTGAGCGGTGCATTTCTTGCACCAAAATAAAAAGTCCGGCTACGTTGGTGTTTTAAAAAAAAAAAGGTATTAATTGGTATTAATAAATACTTACATAGGGCTACAGAGTACATTTGCGGGCACAATGAAGAGAGCAAATAAGGGACGTGGTCATGGTGCTGCTGGTGATGCTGGTGCTGCTGGTGTTGGTGCTGTTGGTGAACCCTCTGTTGGAAGGAGAGGACGTGGTCGAGGTGTGCCAGCTACACGCACAAGGGAAACATCTTCCTCAGGTAGCCAACAAAACCTTCACCAGTATATGGTAGGACAGAATGCCCCTCAACGATTGGTGAGGCCAGAACAAGTACAGGCGATAGTAGATTGGGTGGCTGACAATGCCTCCAGTTCCTTCACATTGTCTCCCTCCCGGTCCCTTGATGAAAGCTCAGAGTTGGCACCTGAACCCCATGGCATCTGTCTTTCACCTCAGCCCCTTGTAAATTAGCCAAGCAGTCTGAGCCCCAAGTCCTGCAAGAGACTCTTATGCTTTTTGATGACTCTCCTGGTGTGCTTTCCATGGGCCATCCATATAGCACTGCCCCAGAAGTGGAAGACATTGAGTACACCGATGCCCAACCACTTTCTGTTGCAGGATGAGGACATGGAAACACCAGCGCAGCACATCTCTGATGATGACGAAACACAGGTGCCAACTGCTGCAGCTTGCCTCAGTGTGCAGACTGACAAGGAGGGCAGTGGTGAAGGGTGGGTGGAAGATGATGTGGAGGATGATGAGGTCCTAGACCCCACATGGAATGAGGGTCATGCAAGTGACGTATGCAGTTTGGAGGAAGAGGTGGTGATCGCACAGAGACACCAGCACATCAAAAGAGGAAGCAGGTTGCAAAAGCGGAGCGAGCGTCCCCTAGACAGAAGGCCTGCTACTACCCACCGCACCCAGGGACCTAGCACACCAAAGGCAGCTCAAAGGCGTTCCCCCGCATGGCAGTTCTTCAGACAATGTGCTGACGACAAGACACGAGTGGTTTGCAAGCTGTGCAATGATAGCCTGAGCCGGGGAATAAATGTTCTCAACCTGGGCACAACCCTCATGACCAGGCATCTAAATGCAAGGCACAAGCTGCATTGGAATAATTACCTCAAAATCCAAGAAAGGTCTTGGCCTCTTCCTGCTTCCTCTTCTGCTGCTGCCTCAGCCTCTTCCTCCACCTGTACAGTGACAGTGTCACCTGCCACCCAGCAAACAGACGATATGACAGCAACGCCACCATGTCTGCCACCGTCCCCTAGCATTTCCACATGGTCCAATGGAAGCTTACAGCTGTCCACCTCCCAAAAAGAGGAAGTACCCCCCTACCCAACCGCGGTCCCTGGCCCTGAATGCCAGCATTTCTAAATTCCTGGCCTTTGAAATGCTGTAATTCCGTCTGGTGGACACGGACAGTTTCAAAAACCTGATGGCGGTGGCTGTCCCACAGTACGTGGTTCCCAGCCGCCACTACTTTTCCAGGCGAGCCATCCCTTCCCTGCACAAACAAGTCAGGGACAAGATCGAGTGTACACTGCGCAACGCCATGTGTGGCAAGGTCCACATAACCACTGATACATGGACCAGTAAGCACGGGCAGGGACGCTATATCTTGCTAACTGCACACTGGGCAAATGTAGTGGCGGGTGGGCCTGAGCCGGCTAGCCATTTGGCGCATGTCCTTCCACCACCGAGGATTGCAGGGCATGTCTCTTTGCCTCCTGTTGCCTCCTCCTAGTACTGCGATTCCTCCTCCTCGACCACCTACTCATCCACTCAGTGTAACACCTTCACCACCAACATCAGCACATCCAGGGGGAAACAACAGCAGGCTGTTTTAAAACTGATATGTTTGGGGATAAACCCCACACTGCGCATGAGCTGTGGACGGGCATTGAACAACAGACCAATGAGTGGTTGTTGCCACTGAGTCTCAAGCCCGGCCTGGTGGTGTGCAACAATGGCTGAAATCTCGTAGCGGCTCTGGGCCCAGCCGGTTTGACACACATCCCTTGCCTGGCGCATGTGCTGAATTTGGTGGTACAGAGTTTTCTAAAAAACTACCCGGATATGTCAGAGCTGCTGCATAAAATGCGGGCCGTCTGTGCGCACTTTCGGCGTTCTCACCCTACTGCTGCTCGCCTGTCTGCACTGCAACGGAACTTCGGCCTTCCCGGTCACCGCCTCCTATGCGACGTGCCCGCAAGGTGGAACTCCACCTTGCACATGCTGGAGAGACTGTGTGAGCAGCAGCAGGCAATAGTGGCGTTTCAGCTGCAGCATGCACGGGTCAGTCGCTCTGCAGAACACCAACAGTTCACCACCAACGAGTGGGCCTCCATGTGAGACCTGTGTAGAGTATTGCGGTGTTTTGAATACTCCACCAACATGGCCATTGCTGATGACGCTGTTCTCAGCGTTACTATCCCACTTCTATGTCTCCTTGAAAAAACACTTCGGGCTATGATGGAAGAGGATGTGGCACAGGAGGATGAGGAGGAGGAAGAGGGGTCATTTCCATGGTTATCAGGCCAGTCATTCGCAAGTGGCTCAGAGGGTGGGTTCCTGCACCAGCATAGGCCAGGTCAAAAATATTCACGCCAGGGCAAAGTTCTGGAGGACGAGGAGGAAGATGAGGAGGAGGAGGAATCGCAGCAGGGTGGCACCCAACGCAGCTCGTGGGCATCACTGGAGCGTGGCTGGGGGGATACAGAGGACACAGATGATATACCTCCCACAGAGGACAGCTTGTCTTTGCCTCTGGGCAGCCTGGCACACATGGCCAACTACATGCTGCAGTGCCTGCGCAACGACAGCCGAGTTGCCCACATTGTAACTTCTTCTGATTACTGGGTGGCCACCCTGCTGGATCCCCGTTACAAGGACAACGTGCCATCCTTAATTCCCTCACTGGAGCGTTAGAGGAAGATGCGCGACTACAAGCGCACACTGGTAGAGGCGCTGCTGAGGGCATTCCCAAATGACACTGGGGGCTCAGTGGAAGCACAAGGCAAAGGCAGAGGAGGAGGAGGAGGAAGAGGCCACCAACGCAGCTGTGCCACCGCCAGCACCTCAGAAGGCAGGGTTAGCATGGCCGAAATGTGGCAAAGCTTTGTCAGCAGCCCGCCACAACAAACAGCACCACCAGCCGATAGACAACGTCTTAGCAGGAGGCAGCATTTCAGCAACATGGTGCAAGAGTATGTGTGCACACGCCTACATGTACTGACTGATGGGTCTGCCCCATTCAACTTCTGGGTCTCCAAATTGGGCACATGGCCTGAGCTTGCCATTTATGCCTTGGAGGTGCTGGCCTGCCCTGCAGCCAGTGTATTGTCTGAATGTGTGTTTAGCATGGCAGGGGGCGTTATCACAGACAAGCGCAGCCGCCTGTCCACAGCCAACGTGGACAAGCTAACCTTTATTAAAATGAACCAGGCATGAATCCGACAAGACTTGTCTGTACCTTGTGCAGAATAAACATTTAGACCGGTCTCACACAGCCATTCGTATACTTGTTTTTTTTTTTTTTTAAAGAGATTTTATTTGTATATAAGCAGAGGAATACATAGAATATGGACATATTTCAACGTCATAGAGATATATACAAAGTGCGATCAAGATTCCTGAGAACTGGGAAATTAAATTCCCTAAACAATTCAACATATTAGTTTGTAAATTTGTTGTACCCTGTGAAAACTACAGGTCTGGTTGACTCAAATAGGTTTGAACAAAAGCAGAATAGAAAAGAGGAACAGAGGTTGCATATGAACTGGATGGATTTCTGCCAAGAGAGAAGGGAGGGAGGGGGGGGGGTGCTACATCCACTTGTCCTTTGGGTGAGGTCTCTTTTATAGGAGGAAGTGATTTATTTTCCGGAGAAAGCTCAATAGTAGGAAAACTGGAGCAGAGTAGAGATCGTTGTATCCTGGGGGGGAGACAGCGTTCATGAAAGATGACCATCTTTTGTTGAAGCGGGAGACTGCAGGAGAAGAGTTAAAGTCTGTAAGGATTTTTTCCCTCCGAAGCTGCGTCACGAGATCTTGCTTCACTTGGGACAGGGTTGGAGTGGTGGTAACGATCCAATTTTTTAGTATTGCTTTTCTGGCTGTAAAGAGGCAGATAAGTATCCAGTCTTTGTAATGAGGGGCCTTAAGAAGCGTCGGTTTCCACATTTGAGAGTCCCAGTAGCCAAAGACCATAAGGAGGGGGTCTTTGGGTATTTGGAATTGAGTAATTTTGAAGATGAACTTTGATATCCTCTCCCGATAAGTCAGAGATGAGCGGGCAGGACCAAAAACGGTGCGTGAGAGAGGGTCTTTGGAGGTTGCAGAGAGGGCATGACATGGTGGAGCCATTCTGTGTATCAATAAGGGCAGGTTTGTGGGCTCGGTGGAGTATTTTTAGCTGGGTCTCCCTCCATATTTCGCAGGGAGAAAGGTTAATTGTTGTGTTGAAACCTTTGAGAAGTTTGGTCGTAAGGTCTGGGTCGGGGAAGTCTTTCCCCCAGTTTTTAATTGAGGTGGCTTTGATCGGGGTAGCTTTTTTGGCCTGCAGGGGCTTGTATATTGCTGATATAGTGTATGATCCCGAAGCCAGAAGAATATCTATCAGTGAGGGGTGGAATCTTTTTGCTTTATCATTGCAGGAGGAGCGGATGAAGTGAGCACATTGCCAGTAATTGAAAAGATGAGATCTGGGTAGGGAATATTTCTGCGCTAAGTCTTCAAAAGGGAGGAGGTCTCCCGTGGTCGGGTCGCAGAGACTGAAGAATGTTGTCAATCCATTGCTGTTCCAGAGCTCAAAAGCTCGGTGGTGCAATCCAGGGGAGTAGTTGGGGTTTCCTAGGATGGGGAGTTGTCTGGAGATAGTGGTGTGGACCTTGAGGATTTTCCGGATCTCTCTCCAGGCTAATATGGTATCCCGTATTAGAAGGTTATGTTGAAGGTTAGGAGGAAGGATTTTCCGGGGCGTATAGAGAAGGGCCATGGGTGAGAATGGATAGGAAATGGCCGATTCCAATGGGAGGTTAGCATGTCTGGATTCATTTCTGGACCAGTCTAAACCAATTCTTAGGAGGCAAGCCAGATTATATAATCTAATATTGGGTAGGCAGGCACCACCTTCGCTCCTGGGGAGATAGAGTTTTGTCAATGCTATACGTGGTCTCTTGCGGTGCCAAATGAATTTAGCGATACTTCTGTTTAAGGATTGAATATCTTTGTGCTTGAGTAACAAGGGTATGGTTTGTAGTGGATAGAGTAGGCGTGCAAAACTGACCATTTTAAAAAGATGACATCTCCCCAGAAGCGAAAGCGGCAGGTCCATCCAGTTCTCAAGTTCCAAAGATATTTTATGTAGCAGAGGCGGAAAGTTCAAAGTGTATATGGAGGAGGGTAAATTTCCTATTTTTATTCCTAAATATGTGATATGTGATTTAGCTACGGTGAAGGGGGAATCGGCGGACCATGGGCGCTGTGTGGAGGGGCCTATAGGGAGGATTTCACTCTTGCTGTAATTTATTCGTAGACCTGCATAGTGCCTGAAGTCGTCAAATATTTGGATAATAGTAGGCATGTCTTTGGCCGGGTTAGATGAAAATATTAGGACATCGTCTGCGAAGAGCGCTGAACGCAGTTCATGTGGACCTATTTGGATGCCATTGAGGGGGGCTTTGGTGGCGAGAAATCTCGAGAGTGGTTCAATGGCCAGATTAAACAGGAGAGGGGATAGGGGGCAGCCCTGTCTCGTGCCTTTGAAAAGTCTGAACTCCTCAGAGAGGGACCCAGCCACCATCAGCCTAGCCGCGGGAGAGGTGTACATGGAGCAGATTAGATTAACAAAAGGGCCGGAAAATCCCATCCGTCCCAGGACAAGAAATAACCAGTCAAAGTTGACGTTGTCAAAAGCTTTCTCCGTGTCCAGGGTGATGATGGCGTGGTCACCCCCCTTGTAGGTATTGGCATGATCGAGGGCTGTAATTACTTTCCTAATGTTCAGGGAGGCAGTTTTACCCTTGACAAAACCGGATTGGGCAGGATGAATTAGAGGGGGGAGAATGTCGGAGAGTCGGTTGGCAATTATTTTGGATAGCAGTTTTATGTCCAGATTGAGTAGGGAGATGGGGCGATAGGAACCTGGTTCCAGTGGGTCTTTCCCTTTCTTGTGTAATAGTTTTATGGTGGCTTGGTTTCCTGAGGGAAGGTACGGGCCCCCATTCCAAATCCCGTTAAAGACCAGAGAAAGAGTGGGTTCGATTGCCTTTTGTAGGATTTTGAATAATTCCCCTGTGAAGCCGTCAGGACCTGGGGCTTTGTTTGGTTTTAGGCCCTTAATTGCGGAAGCTATTTCCTGGGGTGTGATGGGGGCGTTGAGCTTTACCCGGTCTGAGGAAGGAATCGTGGGGATATCTAAATTTGCAAGGAATTTTTCGGCCGAGGGGAGGTCAGTATTGTCAGGTGAGTATAGGTTCTGGTAGAAATTCAACATGATTTTGTTCAGCTCTTTTG
>BLSH010054706.1:292657-308521 GCA_018402905.1 Glandirana rugosa | reverse complement strand
GTCTGCAGCCCCAGACGCCGATCACACCAGCGGCACTAGACCCTGTTCTGCAGCCAGGACAGTCATCTCACACCCACATTGACTGAAGCAGTCCACCATGCTGTGCTTAAGGGCCTGGAACAGCTTCACCAAGATCTGCAGCTCCAAGCTCAGAAGATTACATAGACCTCCATTAAAGATGAGGCTACAGCAGTTTCTTTGGCAGTGGCTAGACTTACTAATTATCATAGAGAACAACAGGAGAAGATGGATGGCCTTGAGAATCCAGTGTTTGGTTGGAGGCTCAAGCTCCTTGTTGTTGTTATTTTGTCTGTTAGGTTACTTAATTGTTACCTTTTTATATTCTCAGGTTTCTACCCTCATAGCAGTGATACCGGACTTGATGGGGCAATGCCTAACGTAATGTTGTCCTTTTGTGGGTGGCTCTACCTAACTTCATTGGGGCAGGCATGGCTCCTTCAGATGACGAGGATCAATTAAAAGGTAATATTGTGAAAAGGTCCTAAGACATCTGTAGCGTCTGCAGGCAGATATTGCACTCCTTCAGGAGACCCATTCGGTGTCAGACAATCTCTTACGTCTTTGTAAAATATGGGTGGATCAAGTCTATGGCTCCCTGGCCATAGGGCACAAGACATGCGTAGCCATTCTACTCCATACAATCTGTTCAGACAGACTAATATACTTTTTTTTTTTTACGCCTGTGCAACACTTTTTTACGCGCTGGGGGTCAGATGCAGCATTGAACCGATGCTCCATCCGCCTAGGTAACTATAATGGAGGGAAAAAAAAGAAACCCATACTTCTCTTTTAACACTGGAATCAGCCATTAGAATATACAGTCAGGTCCATAAATATTGAGACATCGACACAATTCTAATCTTTTTGGCTCTATACACTACCACAAGGGGGACCAAAAGTAATGGGACAGATTAACAATCATAAATCAAACTTTGACTTTTTAATACTTGGTTGCAAATCCTTTGCAGTCAATTACAGCCTGAAGTCTGGAACGCATAGACATCACCAGACACTGGGTATCATCCCTGGTGATGCTCTGCCAGGCCTCTACTGCAACTGTCTTCAGTTCCTGCTTTTGTCAGCAGTCACATCATCAATAAATACAAGAGAACCAGTTCCATTGCCAGCCATACATGCCTACGCCATGACACTACCACCACCATGCTTCACTGATGAGGCGGTATGCTTTGGATCATGAGCAGTTCCTTTCCTTCTCCATACTCTTCTCTTCCCATCACTCTGGTACAAATTGATCTTGGTCTGATCTGTCCATAGGATGTTGTTCCAGAACTGTGAAGGCTTTTTTAGATGTTGTCTGGCAAACTCTAATCTGGCCTTCCTGAGGCTCACCATCTTGTGGTGAACCCTCTGTATTCACTCTGGTGAAGTCTTCTCTTGATTGTTGACTTTGACACACATACACCTACCTCCTGGAGAGTGTTCTTGATCTGGCCAACTGTTGTGAAGGGTGTTTTCTTCACCAGGGAAAGAATTCTTCGGTCATCCACCACAGTTGTTTTCTGTGGTCTTCTGGGTCTTTTGGTGTTGCTGAGCTCATCGATGCGTTCTTTCTTTTTAAGGATGTTCCAAACAGTTGATTTGGCCACACCTAATGTTTTTGCTATCTCTCTGATGGGTTTGTTTTGTTTTTTCAGCCTAATCATGGCTTGCTATACTGATAGTGACAACTCTTTGGATCTCATATTGAGAGTTGACAGCAACAGATTCCAAATGCAAATAGCACACTTCAAATGAACTCTGGACCTTTTATCTGCTCCTTGTAAATGGGATAATGAGGGAATAACATACACCTGGCCATGGAACAGCTGAGCAGCCAATTGTCCCATTACTTTTGATCCCTTAAAAAGTGAGAGGCACATATACAAACTGTTGTCATTCCTACACCGTTTGCCTGATTTGGATGTAAATAACCTCAAATTAAAGCTGAAAGTCTGCAGTTAAAGCACATCTCGTTTGTTTCATTTCAAATCCATTGTGGTGGTGTATAGAGCCAAAAAGATTTTGTATTTGTATTTTTTGCTGCAGCTGTTTTTGGACTCTTTAGCGCAGTTTATTGTATGGTATACTTTTTTACTTAATATGTACAGTCTGGAGGAAAGAAGGGAGAGGGGAGACATGATTGAAACCTTTAAATACATCAAGGGGGTGAATAAGGTTCAGGAGGGCAGTCTTTTCAATATGAAACCAAAATCAAGAACACGGGGACATGACCTCAAACTAACTAGAGGGAAGTTCAAAACTAATCTTAGAAAGTATTATTTTACTGAAAGGGTGGTTGATGATTGGAATAAACTACTAACAGAGGTTGTGAGACAGTCAACAGTAAATGGCTTCAAACATAAATCTATAGTCAGACAACAAGGTTAAAGTAAAAAAAAAAAAATAAAATAAAAAGGGGCAGACTTGATGGACTACTCAGTCTTTTTCTGCTGTCACTTTTCTATGTTTCTATATAACTGTGGTAGTGAACACGCTACTGAGCGCAACAAGTGTCCTCCTTTTAACAAAACAACTCATGCAACAAATGGAATTATTTTGCCAAATGTTGTAGGTCCAAGCCTCAAAATAGAGGTGCGAGGATGACAACATCTAGTGACACTAAACAACAAAATGTGCACAGAATTAATGAAGTGGAAAGTGATGATCACCAAAATTGTTTTCATTGTGAAAGTGTGGACCTAATTGCAAATAAAGGAGAAATATTCACCACCCTCTCAACAGCATACAACAAACATGTCAAGTTGAAAATTGACACTGGCGCCAAATGAAATGTCATGTCCTTATCCACATTGCACAGCATTGACCCCAAAGCTTAAATTGATTTGTCAAATAAAGTAAACCTGATAGCTTATGGCGGTCAAACAATTCAGACACTGAGCACTTCTACCTTGGATCTATCGGGGGACAAGCTGCTATTCCACAATGTGGATAGAAATGTTAAGAGCCTGCTACTGCTAGGCTTACCAGACAGCATGCGCTTAAATCTAATCCAACTCAGTCCAGAAGTACATGCTGTACAACAGGCTCCTGAAATGACCGATTATGAGAACTTATTTCGAACTGACACTGTTGGTAAGCTTCCAGTCATGTATCCCAGCACTTAGATGAGACGGTACAGCCTACTGTGTGTGCCCCTCGAAGGATCCCACTGGCTATAAAAGACAACGTCTTGCAAGAGTTGGAAAGAATAACTAGACTGGGCATCATTGTCCCAGTGCAGGAGGCTACCCCCTGGGTGTCTGCCATGGCAGCAGTAATCAAGAAAAATGGCACTGTCCGCATATGCATTAATCCTGTGCACCTCAATAAGGCTCTCCTGAGGCCTTATCACCCATTAAAAACTGTAGAGCAAGTGATCGCTGATATGCCACAGGCAAAGGTCTTCAGCATTTTAGATGCACAATGTAGATTATGGCAAATCCCTCTGGATTAGGAATCATCATTACTCACAACATTTATGACCCATTTGGGAGATACAAATGCTTACTGATGCCATCTGGAATTTCAACTGGAAGCAAAGTCTTTCAGAGATGTATGGAACAGCTCTTTGCTGGACAGCCATGTGAAATGTTGTGGATGATATCTTGATTTGGAGATCCTCCGTGGAGGAACATGACAAATGTGTACTACACCGTGTCAGAGCCATCAATATGTAGCTCAGCCCTACCAAATGTCATTTCAGGGTCTCAGAGGTGTCATATGTTGGACACCTTCTCATGGATAAAGGTGTCAAGCCTGACCCAGAAAAAAAACAAAGCCATCCATCAAATGCCTGCTCCAGAGGACAAAATAGGATTTTTTGACTTACCGTAAAATCCTTTTCTCTGAGTTCATTGACAGACGCAGCCTCTTATTCATGACACGTGTGGTTTATGCACCTTTTGCCAGGAGTAGACTAGGCAGAACGAATTTCAGAAAAGAAAAGCTAGCCCCTCCCAGGGGGCCGTCCTCACTCAGCATATAACCCCTCAGCCCTGCATAGCATATTAGTTCGTAACAAGCCGTACAAACACAACACAGAGGGGTGGGTGCTGCGTCTGTCAATGAACTCAGAGAAAAGGA
This sequence comes from Glandirana rugosa, assembly GCA_018402905.1. Classification (NCBI taxonomy): domain Eukaryota; kingdom Metazoa; phylum Chordata; class Amphibia; order Anura; family Ranidae; genus Glandirana; species Glandirana rugosa. The sequence continues at coordinate 304,417 of BLSH010054706.1, read as the reverse complement.
TTTTACAGTAAGTCAAAAAATCCTATTTTCTCTTACGTTCATTGACAGACGCAGCCTCTTATTAATTACACGTGGGGACATCCCAAAGCACTGTCAAACAAAGAGGGGTGGGTAAACAATAACAACTGGGTAAACAATAACAACTGTACCCAACAGAATGATGTAAAACTTTGCGGCCAAAAGCAGCATCCGCGGATGCTGACACATCAACTTTGTAAAACTTAACAAAAGTGTGCACCCAGGCCCAAGTAGCCGTCTTGCACACCTGAGACACCAACGCTTGGTGCCTGAAAGCCCAGGAAGTGCTAATCGCCCTGGTGGAATGAGCCGTGACTGGAAAAGGGGGTTTTTGGCCCCGAACAGCATACGCATGGGTCACAGTCTGTCTGATCCAACGTGATACAGTGGCCGACGAAACCTTTGCGTGGCCCTTCCGTCAGCACAAACAGTGCGTCCGACCTCCGAAAAGGAGCCGTAGCTGCCAAATACACCCACAAGGCCCTCACTACGTCCAAGGAATGCAGAGCAATCTCCTTAGGATGAGACAGGCGCGGACACAAGGAAGGGAGGACAATGTCCTCATTGATATGAAACGAGGAAACCACCTTCGGTAGAAACGAAGGGGAAAGATGCAGCACCGCCTTATCCCTATGTAGGACCAAATAGGGAGACCTACACGACAAGGCCGCCAATTCAGACACCCGCCTAGCGGATGTAATGGCCACCAAAAAAGCGACCTTTTGAGACAGCAGTTGTAAGGGAATATCCCTGATCTGCTCATATGGCAGTTTCTGCAGCACAGAAGGTACCAAGTTCAGATCCAACGGTGCCAAGGGCGACCGTACCTGAGGAGCCATATGACGTACGCCCTGTACAAATGTATGGATCAAAGAATGCATCGCCAAAGGACGCTGAAAAAGAATCGCCAGAGCAGAAATCTGACCTTTGAGAGTGCTGAAAGCAAACTTTTGATCCAGGCCTTGTTGAAGAAAAGCCAGCACCCGAGATACCGAAAAAGAACGGGGTTCCAACCCCCCGCCTCACACCAGGCAATGTAGGCTTTCCAGGTGCGATGATAGATCTTGCGCAAAGTGCACTTGCGTGCCTTAAGCATGGTGGGGACCCCCCTGTCCCTCAGTACCTGAGACTCAATAGCCATGCCGTCAAAGCCAGCGAGGGTAAAGCAGGGTGCAAGATGGGACCCTGCGACAGTAGATCTTCGCGAAGCGGGAGCCGCCAGGGAACATCTGTTACCATCTGCACCAAGTCAGCATACCAGGGACGCCGAGGCCAATCCGGAGCCACCAGGATTGTCGGGATTCCCTCCACTTCCATCCTGCGCAGTAACCGCGGTAGAAGTTTGAGAGGAGGAAAGGCGTACATGAGCCTGTACCGGGACCATGGGGCCACCAGGGCGTCCGTGGCTCCCGCCAATGGATCCCTTGACCTGCACACGAAGGTCTTCACCTTGTGATTGAATCTGGACACCAGGAGATCCACATCTGGCGTGCCCCACCTTTCGCAAATCTGGTGAAACACTTCTGGATGCATTCTCCCTGGTCCAGCGTTTGGTGACTGAGAAAGTCCGCCCTCCAATTTTCTATGCCCGGAATGTAGATGGCGGAGAGAGCTGGCACATGAAGTTCTGCCCACCTTAGAATGTGGGCTGCTTCTGCCGCTGCTGCCGAGCTCCTTGTTCCGCCTTGATGGTTCACGTACGCCACCGCCGTGGCATTGTCTGACTGAACCCGAACCGGTAGGCCGCGCAGCCGTGCCGACTAGTGGGAGAGACAGAGCCTGATCGCCCTCAGCTCCAACACATTGATCGGAAGACGAGACTCCTGCGCCAACCAACGGCCCTGAGCCGACAGTTGCCCCAGGACTCCTCCCCAGCCCGAGAGGCTGGCATCCGTCATGACTATCGACCACTCCAGGGGATGGAACGACTTCCCCAAGGTCAGTGCCGGGGCCCGAACCTCCAGGTCAACGACCCCCTGGTCTGATGATCCAGCCGGATCAGCAGATCCAGAGACAAGGGAGACTTGTCCCACTGCAGCAGTATCGCTCACTGCAGGAGCCGGGTGTGACTCTGGGCGTACGGTATTGCCTCGAAAGTCGAGACCATGAGCCCCAACACCCGTATGCAGAAACATAAGGAGGACCACCGTCGTGACAACAGGGTTCGCACCGCTGCTTGTAGTGTCAGCAACTTGGCCGGAGGTAGAAATACCTTCGCCTGCTCCGTGTCCAATATCAGGCCCAGATATTTCAGGCAACAGGACAGGGTCAATGTCAACTTCTGCAGATTGATTAGCCAACCGAAGTCCCGCAGTGAGGTCAGGGTGATAGCAACATTGCCCTCCAGAGCCGGAGATGACTCCGCTCGCAGAAGAAGATCGTCCAAGTATGCTACCACAGCAATGCTTCTCTGTCTCCGCAGAGCCAGTACCGGGGCCAGGATCTTGGTGAAGACCCGCGGAGCCGAGGCCAGACCGAATGGGAGAGCCCCAAATTGATAATGGAGGTCCCCTGCAGGAAGCGCTGGTATCGGACACAAATGGTAACGTGAAGATACGCGTCCCTGATGTCCAGGGATGCCAGAAAATTTCCCTGGTGCAGGGCGGCCACGACTGAACGGACTGACTTCATCCTGAATTTGCGTGCCTTCACAAAGTGATTGAGCGCTTTCAAGTCCAGAACCGGCCTGACCCCCCCTTCTTTGGCACCACAAAGAGGTTCGAGTAGAAGCCGACGGAGGAACTGGCACGATGACCCCCTGTTCGGACAGTGTCTGGACAGCCTCGTAACAGAGCTTGCCAATGCCCCGGAGGGAGTCTTAAATTTAACAGAAAGAACCTGTCCGGAGGCCGAGTACTGAACTCTATCTTGTACCTGGAGGACACCACCTCCTGCACCCACCGGTCAGAGATGCGAGTGGCCCAGTGGTCCGCGAACCCCAGAAGCCGGGCCCCCACCCGAGAGACGGGCGGGGGCAACCCATCATGCAGAGGAGGACTTTTCCTCAGTCTTTTCTGGTTTGCACTGCCAGGGCTGCCCAGAGGCAGTCTTGCCGGGCCGGGAGCCCTTGCCCGCAGAACCGGGCGCACGAAAAAACACTTCTGGCCAGAGGCCCCTGCTTGCGGCGTTGTTCTCGCCGCTTGGGTTCCGGGAGAAATGTACTCTTCCCCCCGGTGAAATCCTTAATGATTTGATCCAACTGGTTCCCAAAAAGCCGACCACCCTGAAAGGGCAGGTCCGTGAGGCCCTTCTTAGACGCGTGGTCGCCCGACCAGCGCCGCAGCCACAGCAGGCGTCTAATAATGATCGCGAAAACAGACATTTGCATCGGCACCAAGTCCAGTGCTGAGTCACAGAGGTAACGAAGCTCCTGCACCAGGTGGTCTGCTCGCTGCACTGATTCAGGCGAATCCCCGCAGCCCCGATCATCACTCCACTCCATCGCACACTCCGTGAGCGACTGTGCCACCATGACCGACGCCAAGGCTGGCCTCATGGCTGCCCCCGCCACCAAGAAAAGTGCCTTGGACACTGCTTCCGTCCGCCTATCGGCCGAGTCCCTAAAAGACGGGGACCCCTCCAAGGGAATAGTTGTCGCCTTATTCAGGCGGGCCACCGGTGGATCCACCGTGGGGGAGGCCCATTTCTGTAACAGGCTATCCTCAAAAGGGTAGCGCACAGAAAAACGTTTTGGCAGAGTAAAAGAATTTAGCGGACGCTGCCATTCCTTATAGACAAACTGGTCAAAATACTGGAAATAGGGAACCACCTTGGGAGCACGGGATGGCTTCTGGGACCCAAAGGTGTAGGCAGACACGTGTGACTCCCCAGCCTGGTCTAGCCGTAGAGAATTACGAACGGCCGTGACCAGGGCGCCCACCAGCGCCCTTTCACTCCACCGAGGCCCCCTGGTCCTCTTCCCCATCCAAAGGCTCCAGCTCCCTGTCTGAGAGCTCCAAGGGGGTCCCTGTGACCACAGAGCCCCCTTCCGGCTCTGAGTCCTCCTCCGAAGATTGAGGGGGCGGATGCTTCTTGGGGCCCCCCCTACCCCGGCTCGGTTACCCCCAGGCGAAAAATTCTTCCAAAATTTAAGTCAATTGATCCAGGGGAACCAGAGGTCCCAGTGCGGCTTGAGCCTCAGCGGACCCCTCCGGAGAAGCCACTGCCGGTTCAGCCGCCATTGCGCCACCCCCGGGACACTTATGAGGCCTACCGGCCATACACCCCCACAATGCACCCCCGCACAATGCCCCACAGAATGACCGGGACTGCCCAGTAGGACCCAGCACCACCGTGCCCGCACCCCAGGGAGAGAACCAGCGATACTTGCTGAAAACACTGCCCTCCTGCTGTGCTTGATAAGAGGCTGCCCTGCCAGCCGATGCCGCTGCTGCTGCCGTCCCAAGTGCCGACCAGGAAGAGAGAGAAGTGGCGCCAACACACACGTGTTATCTCCCATTCAGGGAGACCGACCAAAAATGGCCGCCAAGCGGCCACAAGAGGCAAAAAAACGCTTCCAAAATGGCAGTGGCTGCGGCAAAATGGCAGCGATCACCGCGTGGTACAAGGGACCAGTGCGAGCAGGGTGGCAGCGGACGCGTGGAGGTGCATGCGGGCAAGGGGACGGGTGGGCACGGGGGGAGAGGGTAGTTAGAGAAAGGTAGGGAAAACACCCGGCACCTGAACCCCCACCGGAACGGGCACCGCTAGCCGCCCCCCCTCCGCACCCCAGGGGGGGGAGGGGGGTGTCACTCACCCTTCCAGACAGGCGTAGCGGGTAGCCATCCGGAGCAGACCTTCTCCCCCCAGGTGGGGAGGGATGCTGCTGGCCATGCGACCCCTGGAGCGAGCAGCAGCCCGGTCACTAGGTACACAGGTGGGGCGTTTAACCCACCGCCCCCCCGCACGGAACGGGTACGATGCGGCGGACCCCGCTAAAGCTAAGGGTGGCTCGCATCCATCGGCCATGCTGGGGAGATGTCAGGAAAAGGGATATCCGCATGTTCCCCAGCTGGCTACTTGATTGCGGTCTTCATCAGAAGGCTTGCGCAAAAAGAAAACAGAAAAAACAAAAAAATAAGGGAACCGCAGATCCCAGCAGGGAACCAGGTCTAACTCCTTGCACTAGGCAGAAAAAAAAACTGATTTGCTATGCAGGGCTGAGGGGTTATATGCTGAGTGAGGACGGCCCCCTGGGAGGAACCAGCTTTGCTTTTCTGAACTTCGTTCTGCCTAGTCTACTCCTGGTAAAAGGTGTATAAACCACACGTGTCATGAATACGAGGCTGCGTCTGTCAATAAACGTAAGAGAAACATGGATTGCAAAGGTCTCTTGGAATGACCAATTATCTCTTGAAGTTCATTCATCACTACAGTGAGATAACATCTCCACTCCATCAGCTTCTGCACAGAGATGCTGACTGGTGTTGGACAGAACAACATGCTGTTGCTATGGATACATTGAAAGCACAATTAGCTAGTCCACCTGTCCTACTATTTTGATGTGCATATGCCGGTGGTATTGTCTGCTGATGCTTCCCAGCTTGGACTTGGCGCAGTCTGTCTTCAAGATGGTAGACCTGTGGCTTTTGTATCAGAGCCCTCACTGAGACTGAAGCACGCTATGCTTAAATTGAGAATTGGAATTATTGGGACTAGTATTTGCCTGTGTAAAATTCCATAATTATATCTATGGTTGCCCTGTGACTGTGGAGATGGATTATCAGCCACTCATAACCAGACTGAGGAAACCCCTGCACAAAACATCTACACGCATCCAGCGAGAGAAGCTTCAACACTACCCCCTGAATGCAATCTATAAACGAGGCCGTGAACTGTTTGTTGCAGATGCTCTTTCACGTGCACACCTCTCCACTTCTGATAACTCTGGAGCTATTGAGGATTATGATGTGTTGGCTCAGGATGAGGTGTTGTCATCCAGAAGGTTTTAGGAACTGAAGCAAGGAACACAGGCAGATGTCACCTGTCAGTGCCTCATGGACATCATTCTCAATGGGTAGCCTGGCTCCTTTAACCAATTTCCGACCACCGTATGCAGAATGACGGCTGGGAAGTGGTTCAGTTATCATGACTGGGCGTCATATGACGTCCTCAGGATAACATGCAGGCGAGTGCCCGGGGAGGTGCGCATGGCGGCGATCGTTAAAGCGATTCCATCTGAAGCACTTTACCATTTGATCAGCCGTGACCAATCATGGCTGGTCACAGTGTAACACAGGAAAGTCGTTTATTGGCTTTTCCTGTATTCGGGTCTGCAGACCTGAGTAGAGGAGAGCCGATCGGCTGCTCTGCTGACAGGGGGGGTTTGTGCTAATGGTTTATCAGCACAGCCCCCCTAGGATCGCCACACTAGACCACCAGGGAGCCTGCCCAGGGACCACCAGCAATGTGCCAACCCAGGAACACCAGGGAGCCCACCAGGGACCACCAGGGAGCCGATCTGGACCACCAGGGAGACCACCCTAGACCACCAGGTAAGGGGCACAGTGCCCAATATGGATGGCACTCAGTGCCACCTTTAGATGCCACCCTAGACCACCAGGGAATGGACCCCTATCAGTGCATCTGCCCACCATTGCCCCTATCAGTGCGTACCAGTGCCCCAATCAGTGCATATCAATGCCACCTATCAGTGCCCAGTGCCGCCTATGAGTGCCAATCAGTGGCGTCTATGAGTGCCCATCAGTGCCGCTTATCAGTATCCGTCAGTGCTGCATATCAGTGCCTGTCAGTGCTGCATATGAGTGCCACCTATCAGTGTCTGTCAGCGCTGCTTATTAGTGCCACCTAACAGTGCTCATCATTGCTGCATATAAGTGTCTCATCATCAGTGTCACCTCATCAGTGCCACCTCATCAGTGCCAATCAGTACTGCCTAATCAGTGCCCGTCAGTGTAGCCTCATCAGTGCCCATCAGTGATGGAGAAAATTTACTTATTTACAAAGTTTTGTGAGAGAAACAGAGATTTTTTTTTTTTTTTTTAAAGTTTCTGTCTTTTTTTATTTGTAGCGCAAAAAATAAAAACAGCAGGGGTGATCAAATACCACTAAAAGAAAGCTCTATTTGTGGGAACAAAATGATATAAATTCTGTTTGGGTACAGCATCGCACAACCGTGCATTTGTCATTTAAAGCGCAACAGCACTGAAAGCTGAAAATTGGTCTGGTACGTAAGTGTTATAAGTGCATAGTATTGAAGTGGTTAAGGAAATCCCACATGATATCCGACCATTCTACTCTATGAGAGATGACAGTTGACAGTGGATGATGGATTAATCCTGCGTGGTCAGAGACATCTCATCCCCCACTCTCTCCAGAAATACTACCTGACACAGCTCCATCAAAGTCATCCTGGCATTCGTTCCACTAAACGAAGGGCACGTGAAACCATGTTTTGGCCCACTATATACACTGACATTGAAAGAGAAGTTTCCAGATGTGCCCCGTGCAATGCTCTACGACAGCACTAGATGAGAGAACCTTTAACAGTAGTCAAACAAGGATCACCTGGTCTTGGTAGATTCGTACTTTGGCTGGTGCGAATTTGATGTTCTCCTAAACACTTCCACTAACACAGTGATCAGGACATTAAAGTGGATATTCTCTACACATGGAATTCCCTATCAATTGATGACTGACAATCCAATATCATTTTCAAATATAGAATTCAAGAACTTTGCTCACTAATGGGATTTTCAGCATGTCACTAGCAGTTTCAATTACCCTAAATCCAATGGTCTTGCAGAGCACAGTGTAAGATCGGCCAAGCATCTCCTAGAGCAGGGTTTCTCAACCAGGGTTCCGTGGAACCCTAGGGTTCCTCCAGAGGTTGCTAGGGGTTCCTTGAGCAATGGTCAATTTCTACCTCTCAGATAAATTCCCAATGACATCATTGATCTTTTTAGCTATCTGTAAGGGGGTAATTCTTCCCAATGACCACAAGTGTAAGGAGCATCCTTCCCATTGACCATCACACGAATGTATCATGAGTTGTAGATTTTTAATTTTTAGCAGGGGTTCCCTGAGACCGGAGAATTATTTCAAGGGTTCCTCGGTGTTGAAAAGGTTGAGAAAGGCTGTCCTAGAGAAATGTGCAAGTGGCGGTTCTGATGTTTATGCAGCCCTACTCAACCTCCGCAACACACCTAGGGATGGCATGCCTTCTCCGGCACAATGTTTACTATAACGACAAACCAGGACTCCAATTCCCATGGTCCCATCCCAGCTCCTGCCAAGAGTTGAGACTAATATCCAGGCTGCTTTATTTACAGTCAGGCAAAAAGGAAAGATAAGCCATAACAAATCGGCCAGATGCCTTTCTCCTTTGGAGCCTGGGCATGTGGTGAGGATGGAGACAACCTGTGGGTTTGACAAACTGGCCAAGGTTCATGGAAAGGCCTGCCAACCAAACAGCTATGTTGTCCATTCTGCCAGTAGGACCTATGTAAGGAACCGCCGTCACCTCCTATAGATACCTGAATCATACTTTACTGCTGCTGCCCATGTGCCTATGATCACTTCAGGACCCCAAGCACAGCCATCTGCTGCTGTGCCAATTGACACTTCCAACAACGGATGTAACACAAAATCACAACAAAATTATGATGGCAACAGGCAAGGGGTTTCAGACTTGCAAGCACCATGAGTCGTTACTCGATCTGGAAGAGTGTATAAACCCAATCCAAAGTTCCAAGACTTTATCAACACTGACTCTTACTCAGCATTTTGCCTTTTATATTGTCACAGATTACACACACCCACGGCAACTAGCTAACCACGACGTGCGTTTAGTGACTGGGGTAATATGAGGGAATAAGGGGGAACTTGCACTAAGCAATAAGACTGCACTGTATTTTCGCAGCCCACACTACCTTTGGCCACCACTAGAGGGAGACTCCACTCCAATCCAGCTGGCTGACCACACACAGGCAGATACAAATCTTACATACAATCTGGTGCACTCTAAGGGTTGGGGAGCAGTCTAGCAATTAGTACACATTCTAGGGTTTCCCTAGCTATCCTGCAAGCTAAAACCCCAGTGCTAATCACTCTTCCAGCTGTCCACACAGGAAGGGCCGGATGTTAATTACATGCACCTGAACGTTCTCCTGTGCTCGTACGATCGTGTAGTGCAGTCAGTATGCTAGATACAACAGCCAACATATGATTTGCGACGATCGTACGTACGATCGTCGTCCCGTGTGTACGAGGCTTAAGGGTTGGGGAGCAGTCTAGCAATTAGTACACACTTCTAGGGTTTCTCTAGCTATCCTGCAAGCTAAAACCCCAGTGCTAATCACTCTTCCAGCTGTCCACACACCCACACACCAGACACACAATAAACGATAGTCTGCCACCACCCAACAGTTTGTACGCAGACTGGTCTGCTGGGCCACCACACACACACACACACACACACACACACACACACACACAGATCTCCGTCTGGCAGATCCATTAGCTCACAATCTGCATGCAATTTGCCCACACCCAGAGCAATTGCATACCGATTGGCACATAGCTTAAACCGAGTATTTAGGCACTAAAATACAACAATCTCTCTAGTGATAGGAGTCCTAGCTTAGTACACAGAAGGCACTTATTAATTTTAACATTTAATATCCCGAAAGTGGGCAGTGCATAAAATATATACAAAGAAAAAAAGGAGTTACAAAAATTGCAAAAAGATAAACAGACAATACATACAATTGGCAATTCGCTACGAAAATAAGAAGGGATAAAAACAGAAATAAACCTTACCAAAGTTTATCCTTTCATAGAAGCATATGGGAACATAAGGGACTCCCCAGTTTAGAACTGGCTTTGTGGGAGCACACCATTCATATCTCAAGCTCCCCAATTTATTGGAATATGGATGTGGGCTGGACATTATCCCCTGGCCAATCACCCCAGGTGGGTGTTCCTGTCCCAGCCCACAGGATGTTTTGTGTTCTGAACTGACTAGCGTCAAATTGGGCCAGAACGGCGCTGACCGCTGGGTTATGGATAGGATTTCCAATACCAGCGGATTGCTCCGATCGCAACAGTACCAGTCCGCGCCTACCTGCCACAATCCAGCGCCATCTAACGGTTTTGCGTGATTTGCTTAGATTCTACACACGCTATAAATACAGATTGATATGGATTTGTAGCCCAACCTCTGTACGATCAAAAGAAATTATTTTCATCTCTCTGCCACTAATATTTCATCTTTTATGAGAGATAAAATGTATTCTTTTGATATGTTGATACTAATCAAAGCTTATAGACTTTCTGGGGCCTAACAGATGCCCCCTGCCGGGTCCCTGCAGCCAGGCAGGCTAGAACTTCTGCTTAAAGCTCAAAGAAGGTGACAATCTATGATTATTCTGATTGGGAACTCTTATTAGCGTCTAGGTGTCAACTCGACCCTTAGAGCTGGCTTTGTCTTATTCACATGTTAATGACAGAACATGTGTGCATGGCTGACATTGAATACTATATTTTTAATAACACAGAATTAAACTATATCTATGATTACACTACTTCCACAGATCACATCACATCTCGCTGAGGCAACATTATCTTACACGTACATTTATGTTACATCTCCCCTCTTCTAGATGACGCACAGTTGAGCCTAAACGGGTCAGCTAACGCGTCTGCATGGAAGGTTCCCTAGGTTGGAGGTCAAGGTTTCCCCAACTGAAGCTTGGCACCACTGACATTTCAGCCTGTCTCCTTGCAGTTAGGAAAGGGCTACTGCGCCCTTCTCTGACTGATCCTAATGGGTCTGGATCAGGATTGGCCAGCAGATTGCCCTGCGGATCCACTTCATCCACTGGCCCCTGACTACCTACTGAATGCGTACAGGCAAATGTGTCATTGGGCGCATTCTCAGCCACTGAACCTGGTTATCGGGTGGTACTTGGTTAGCTACCACATCCAGATGTTTGAGCCTGGCATAAGGCCGTTCCTGAGTGGTCTGGACCTGGTTCCATGGCCTGGGTACCAAGGCCTCCACCTTCTGACCTGTCTCCCACATTTATGTTCCTTCTGCCTCAGCAGGGGACCTGTCAGCACTGCACCTGAATTTTTCTAGGCTGAAACCAAACCTATCAGCCTGTAGGAACGCAGTACAGCCAGCTGCAGCCTCTGAGAGAGCACATTCAGATGGGATCAGTTTTGCACCATCATCCTGTGGCCCTTCCCCTGCTGTGCACAGCAACGAATCCTCAACCATGATACTCGTAGCTGTGGGGATAGAGGACAAGGACACAGAAGACTTTATTCTGCCAGGGGTCATCCCCTGACCCGTGTCGCACCCTCCTACTTGGTCCCCTACTGGGGACCGTCTTATTTCAGAAGACACAGGAACAGGAGATAGGGGTGTCGATGCTCATAGTACCAACTCCTAAGCAACGACACGTGTCGTCCCCTTCCCGGTGTCCTACTACCACGTTTTGACTAGGGTAGACTTACACGAGAGAGTCTCCGACGTCGACCGACATGACGCAAGGATGTCCGACTATCCAAACCAAAGTCGGATCTTTTTAAGTCCACGTCACGACTGTCCAGGGGACGACTCCGTCTTCCTTGTATTTACACCCTCTGTCCAGTCTTCCACCTCCGGAACCATGGGTCCGGTACCTTGGTCCAGGTCTGGTGAGTCCTTGCCGGAATACGGTCCGAGTTTGTAGACCTACACCATCGATTGGTTCATGGTGGGCTATTGGTCCAAGT
>BLSH010054706.1:280809-292383 GCA_018402905.1 Glandirana rugosa | reverse complement strand
CAAATAAACATAAATGATGTAGATGAAAGTAGAGATGTAGATGTATCTTCACAGATATAGACCACCGTGTGATAGTTCAAATTCAGTAGTGATACCTCCACCTCACATCTAATAACTGCTTACCAGATGTAAGCGCATAAGCGCTTTGGCTGTACCCCAGCCCAGGTCCCCCCTGGGGATAAATACGACAATCTTGGGGGGGGCCGTGGTGAGTTTACCTGGGGGTGTAAAGAACCTTATTGGACTGCTATCCTACAAACGCCGGGAGGCGGATCCGGTTAGCCCTTTCCACTACCTCTGTGGTTCACCCAAGCCAACTCTGCTACATCAGGACCCCAAGATTGTCGTATTTATCCCCAGGCGGGACCCAGGCTGGGGTACAGCCAAAGCGCTTATGCGCTTACATCTGGTAAGCAGTTATTAGATGTGAGGTGGAGGTATCACTACTGAATTTGAACTATCACACGGTGGTCTATATCTGTGATGATACATCTACATCTCTACTTTCATCTACTCCATTTATGTTTATTTGGACTGTATGATTTACATGTATTTATGGGATGCATGCTATATGTATCTACCTACCGTCATTTTAGCGCAACCTGTTGTTTATAAAATAGATCACAGAAGACTTTGGGGTTGATTTACTAAAGCTTGAAAGTGCAAAATTTGGTGCAGCTCCACACAGAAACAAGGTTTTATTGTCAAAGCTTGATTGAACAAGCTGAGGTTAGAAGCTGATTGGCTAGCATGCACAGCTGCACCAGTTTTTGCACTCTCCAGCTTTAGTAAATCAACCCCTGTGTCTCACATAGGGTTACAGGCCCACCTCGCTTGTTCTTACTAAGAGCTGCTGACACACACTTTGCCATTTTAGCAGGTACTTCAAAACATTCTTTTTCTTTACAAATGGTTACAGAGTCAGTTCTGTTCCCTGTATACACTCATCCCGCCATCCCCAGCTGGCACTCCCTCAGCCAGAACTCTGAACTCCTCTAGGCTGATGTCAGTTTTAACATTCTCAGAGGACTCAGAGCTATCTGTCACAGATGCCAGAGAGACAACAGTATGAGGGGACCTCAGGCCTGCTTGGCCAAGTTCTCAAGGGTCTGACCCAGTTGGATCTGGCCCTTCCAAAGACCGTTCCTCTGTGGGCCGTGACCAGTTCGGGGCAGACCGGTAGGCCCCGGAAGTCACCACTGCAGCAGAGGAAAGGTCTGCATGGCACAGATCATAACATTTCACATCACATAAAACATTATCAGTTTCAGAGTCCATTTTAGCTTTAAGTTCTTCTCTAGGCCTGGGCTCCAGAGACCAACTAGGGCCAAGGCCTGGCACACAGTCATTAGCCCCCTGACCCTCCCCAGAGTTCCCAATATGTACTGAGTCACCCAACAGTACTTTACGTGAATCCGGGGCTTCAGGCAGCGATGCAGGTTTCAGGGGGGCTGAATTTGTCTAATAATGAGCTACCAACCGCCCCAGGTCAGTGCCGAATAACACATTAGAGGGAATGGCATCTGTTATCCCCACTTCCCTCATTCCTCTTCCTGCTCCCCAATCTAGATAAACCCAGGCTTTGGCTATGGCTGGGTTGACGCCCCCAACCCCTTTTATAGTCATGGTCTTACCAGGCATGAAATCCTCAGGTTTCAGCACTTCAGGACGCACTAAGGTCACCTCCGCTCCCCTGTCCCTTAGGCCTATGGTAAATTTGTCACCCACAGTGACAGGCTTTAGATTATCTAAGAGACCCCCTGCATTCCTGGAAGCCCACAAGACAGTAGGCTCTGTGCTGGTTGGCTTGGTAGGTGGGGCAGCCTGCTTTCTCTCCGGACAGGACATACTGATGTGACCTATCTGGTTGCAGACAAAACATTTCTAGGTATCCACACCTGTTGGCTTGGCTCCTGAAGGTCCGAGTGGCTTGGTCTTGTGGCTGTCCGAGGAAGAGGGTCCACCTGCCTTTTCTCCTTTCCCGCTGGGTGCAGTAGTCCTCCTGGTGTCCGACATTCTGTTAGCCGCATAGGCGTCGGCTATTTCTGCTGCTTGATCCGCCATCCTGGGATCTCGGTCCAGCATGAACTGCCGGACCTCAAAAGGACATGTCTGTAGGAACTGGCCCTTAATCATCAGCTCCTGCAGGGTGTCACAGGTGCTTAAGGACAGTCCCTTTAGCCACTGCCAGAAAGCAGTGCGCAAACTGCACACAAGGTCCAGTTAGCTGTCATTAGGACCTCAATGCAGTTTCCTGAAACGTTTGTGGTACACCTCTGGCGTAAGTTGGTACCATTTAACAATGGCCTGCTTAAGGGCCTCATAGTCCCTTTCTTGTCCTTCTGAAAGGCTCAAAAGTACATCCAGGGCCTTGCCTTCCAGCTCTGGTGTGAGGTACTGTGCCCATTGCTCCTTGGGCAGGCATTACTGACGACAAGTCCTTTCAAATCCCTGTAAGAAAGTGTGCATATCACCATCTCTGTCCATGGTTGGGAATTTGTCCAGGGAAATTTTGTTTATTCGATCTTCCCTGGGCTCAGCATTACCAGCAGGCCTGTTCTGCTGCAGCTGGAGTTTCGCTAGGTCCAGCTAATATTGCCACTTGTCGGTCCTCTGCTTCCCACTGGGCTCGTCTGTCCTCTGCTACCCGCTGGGCTCGTCTGTCTTCTGCTTCTCTGTGCTGCAGAATGAACTGGAAACGTAATGATTCACTGATTGGGCCTAGCAGTTGTAGGTCAGCCCGCAAGGATGATAACAGGACCTCTGGTTGGTCCTCCTGGACATCACCGCCGTCAACATCCACTGGTGGAAAGGACTGCTGCTCCTCTGGGGTGTCATGAGTTGTATCCTGTGACTCTATAGCTAAGGCTCGCTCCTCCTTGTCTTTCTCCACCAGGGCGCATATCATCTGATCCTTTGTCTAGCTCTTTGTGGTCGGAATGCCTCTGGTCTCACACAAATTTATCAGGTCATCTCGGCTTTGCTTCACGTAACTGATCACCGTTTCAGCCGTTTTGCCAAAATAAAAGATAGAAAAGAAAAACAATAGGGGGTGGGGAGCAAATAGCCAAGTATGTCTGTTACAAAAACAAAAATGATGCACTAAGTGAGCTTCTGTAGGTCAGTTGCTTCTAACAAGCTTCCAACCTTTAGTACATGGGCTAAATGAATAAACCATGCTCTAATGTACTAAGCAAATCCGGCTCGCTGCCGCCAATCTGTCACAGATTACACACGCCCACGGCGACTAGCTAACCGTGACATGCGTTTCATGACTGGGGTAATATGAGGGAATAAGGGGGAACTTACACTAAGCAATAAGACTACACTGTATTTTCACAGCTCGCACTAGCTTTGGCCACCACTAGAGGGAGACTCCACTCCAATCCAGCTGGCTGACCACACACAGGCAGATACGAATCTTACATACAATCTGGTGCACTCTAAGGGTTGGGGAGCAGTCTAGCAATTAGTACACACTTCTAGGGTTTCTCTAGCTATCCTGCAAGCTAAAACCCCAGTGCTAATCACTCTTCCAGCTGTCCACACATCAGACACACAATAACTGATAGCCTGCCACCACCCAACAGTTGGTCTGCTGGGCCACCACACACACACACACACAGATCTCCGTCTGGCAGACCCGTTAGCTCACAATCTGCATGCAATCTGCCCACACACAGAGCAATTGCATACCGATTGGCACGTAGCTTAAACCGAGTATTTAGGCACTAAAATACAACAATCTCTCTAGAGATAGGAGTCCTAGCTTAGTACACAGAAGTCACGTATTCATTTTAACATTTAATATCCCGAAAGTGGGCAGTGCATAAAATATATACAAAGAATAAAAGGAGTTACAAAAATTGCAAAAAGATAAACAGATACAGTTGGCAATTCGCTACGAAAATAAGAAGGGATAAAAACAGAAATAAACCTTACCAAAGTTTATCCTTTCGTAGAAGCATATGGGAACATAGGGAACTCCCCAGTTTAGAACTGGCTTTGTGGGAGCACATCATTCATATCTCAGGCTCCCCAATTTATTGGAATATGGATGTGGGCTGGACATTATCCCCTGGCCAATCTGGTGGGTGTTCCTGTCCCAGCCCACAGGATGTTTTGTGTTCTGAACTGACTAGCATCAAATTGGGCCAGAACAGCGCTGACCGCTGGGTTATGGATAGGATTTCCAATACCAGCGGATTGCTCCGATCGCTACAGTACCAATCAGCGCCTACCTGCCGCAATCCAGCACCATCTAACGGTTTTGCGTGATTTGCTTAGATTCTACACACGCTATAAATACAGATTGATATGGATTTGTAGCCCAACCTCTGTACGATCAAAAGAAATTATTTTCATCTCTCTGCCACTAATATTTCAGCTTTTATGAGAGATAAAATGTATTCTTTTGATATGTTGATATTAATCAAAGCTTATAGACTTTCTGGGGCCTAACGGATGCCCCCTGCCGGGTCCCTGCAGCCAGGCAGGCTAGAACCTCTGCTTGAAGCTCCAAGAAGGTGACAATCTATGATTATTCTGATTGGGAACTCTTATTAGCGTCTAGGTGTCAATCCTTAGAGCTGGCTTTGTCTTATTCACATGTTAATGATAGAACATGTGTGCATGGCTGAGATTGAATACTATATTTCCTGGCCATACCTCACGTCAGCACACAATGGGTTAATGCCTCTTGCAGGCGCTCACATGACCACCTATAACTAGCTGAATAAAAGACATCCCCTCCCCCACCAAGGTGTTCTTTTTTCTTGGTCTGCTCCAGGCCACCTGTGCATAGCTGTTGGTAAGTAGTTTTGTTGCTGGATATCCCCCCTACCGAACCTGCCCCTCCATGTTCATACTCTCATGGAGTTGGAAGACTCAGAATGCTGGATGGTAAAGCCTCCTGAAACTGGGTGTCCCTTGTGCCGGGAGCGGGCAATGTTGCTTGTACAGCACTTCTACAGGTGTGGTGTGAGGAAGCTCTGCAATGTCACCATTGGGATTTTTCCTGTCTTGTATAGGTAGCATGTCGCTCTCCTGGCTTTGTTGTCAGTCTGAGGGCGGCGGTGGATGATGTCACAGAGGGCAGGGGGACGGGGGCGCGGGGTAGCGTCTGGCAGTCACCAAGCAGCAGCGACAGTCTTAGAGCCAGCAGAGGATCTGCTTTCTCTCCATCTCTCTGCAGTCCTGTCAGTTTTCTCTGTGTGGTGAAGACTTGTTGCTGTTTGCTCCCCTGCTGTGCTGTGTTCCCGGGGGTTAGACACTCTGACTGGTTTTGGTCTCCTGTCTGCTTCTGGAAGGCTGCCTGGGCTTACCTGCTACTGCTTGTTAAGTAAGTGGATGAAAGCAGGTGGGCCTTAAAGGGACAGTGTACCTGTTTTTTGTTGGTGACAGAATCGTATTTTTGAGCATGAGCCCACCATGCCTGTGAGTAGGCACAGAAGATTAGCAAAGGTACGAGGGGGCGGCGTGGGACATGTCTTCAAAAGAGTGAGGAATGCTCAAGGACTGCAATGTATGGTGTTTTGGATGATTTTAGGAGCTGTAGCCCTAAACGCAAACACATAAGACCCGCCACTGGTCATCCCCATGACCAGGTCAACCTGCATTCCCGCACAGGGCGGCTTTCATGCTCCTCAAGCAAAACGTGGCAATGGCTCACATGCGGTTTATGCAGCCCAATTGTAAATGCCTTGCCAAGCCCTGTATGCATATTGGCCATTAATCGGCATGGATTGCCTCAAATGCCAAATGCAGCAAATATCCATGTCACAGGCAAGACACAGGCCCAACCATCGCAAATGCATGCAGATCTTCCAAATGTGAAAAAGGAAGGACTTTTTTCCCATAATGATGGAGTTAAAAGCTCATTGATGAAGAATGGGAGAGATGTGATAAGAAGACCAATTTACAGCAATGGTCTCCAAGCTTTATCCAATGAAGCTGGCTGATGCATGTTTTAAGCAACGCACTTCCAGGAGTGCATGGGGCCTGCCAGCGTCTGGTGTGCAAGTGTCTTTGCCTTTCAATACCTTTAGGAATCCTACGGATTGGAAAGTGGACCTAAGGCTGGTTCACACCAGATGCAGTCCAATGCGTTTTTATTGGAGTCAAAAATGCGTGAACAGTGTTTACCATGGATTCCAATTGCCTACGCCACCCCAGTGCGGTGTGTTCCAGTACAGTCAACTGAAGGAGAAATTGTCACATATTTTTTCTCTAGAAAACGTATCTGTAACATGACAAACGCATTGAAAGAGCACCTGAACACCTCAGAAAGGTGAAAGCAGAGAGATCTTTTCAACTCAGAAATTGTGGTAAAACTGACCTGCAGACTTGCAGAAAATCTATACAGCAGCAGGTTTTTTGCCTGTTGACTAGCAACAGCGTTAACTGTGATGTTTAAAGCATTACAAAAAATGGCCTTTAATTCAAGGGGAACCGGCAGGAATGGGCATGGTTCTGGAGGACTTGAACCTGGCTGCTGACTTTTGGTCGAGGCTTCAATAGACCAAGTTCTAAGGCTGGCGCATTGTCACGGCAATGGGAGCCTTATGGTGGCGCCACTGGAGAGTGGCTAAAGCTTCCACACAAGCCCTTTGTAACATTCTCCATAATGGGAGGTTGTTGTTTGATAAAAAATTGGACAAAGCGAGTGACAGAAGAAATGTCCAGAGTATGGCCACAATGTAATAAAAGGAAGGAGCTGTCCTTTTGCTCAAGTCAGTTGATCTTCAGAAGGGTTCAGGAGGCCAAATCTTATAGGCCAGGATGAAATTTACCAGATCACAGTGAAGGGCACGCAAACTTCTTGTTTACATGCAATTACTGCAAGATTACGTATAAGACTTATACTGCAACAAGTCCATAGTGCTGGTGCCACCAATGGAACAGATCTGGTGAGTTTTCTCCATTCTTTCTAGTACCCAAGGCATCAGGAGCTTTCCCTACTGTCTGTGTTTGAAGAAATCAAATAGGTACATACACAACAAAGGTTCAAGGTGGAGTCTGTGCAAACAGTCATGGGGATAGTTCAGCATGAGTCAATCGACCTGGCTACCATATACTTCCATAATACGTAACACCAGAGACATTTGGGATTTGCGGTGACTGGCTGTCATTTCCAGTTCAAGTGTTTGCCATGTTTAAAATTGGCACAGCACCAAGAAACTTATTGAACATTTTGTCGTCAATAGTGGCAGTAATTGGTCTTTGGGAATAAGGCTCTACCACTACTTGGACACTATTTTTGATTGTCGCATGTGTAAGCCAGGAGCTGGCAAAGCATCACAATCTTGTCCTAGAAATCCTTTTTCAGTCGACTAGTGAACAAACAGGAAAAACAGTGAAGCCCTTCTTAAACAACTCCAAAATCCTTCACAGATTATCATACCTGAATATGTCAAGTAGTTTTCCAAAACTGCAAAATTTGCTAAATGACAATCTGTATATGAAGAGTCATGGAGACAGCATTTATATCAGCAAGGAATTGCACTGTCCTCATTGGGACATTTTACAAAGGCCATTCCAGTGCTGCCTGGGCCCAGGTGGCACATGGGGGCTTTTCAATTTGCCTTCCTCAGTCAATGGGATTGGCTGACTATGAATCAGGTGGTCTTTGTGTCTTCCCAAGTTGGCAAGAATGGAAGTTTTGGACATCTCTGTTGTGGCGTGCCTCTCAGCCCAGGAGATGGAATGATTCTGACATTGGATGCCAGTCTGCCTCCAGTCTGAGGAGACCAGTGCAAGGGCATTGGAGCCTAGTGACTGACTTAAATCACGGCTGTTTTGTTTTTCTTGCCTTGCAAACCTTTCAGGATCTTTTCTGCAAGAGGTCTGAGTGAAGTTGGTGATTGACACCAAGACAGCAGTAGCTTACATTGCCCACCAAGGGGGCACCAAGTGTCTGTCTTTTCCTGTTACTTTTTGTAACATAAACTTTTCACTGGGCAGAGAGCCGCTTACAGTTAACTGCAGTTTACTTACTGGAAAGGCAGGATCCACTAACGGATCAGTTAGGCAAATTATTTTACAAGTATTGGCTCTATGGTGCATTCCATCAGTAGCTCTCATAGAGAGTCCACTGAACACACAGCTTCCAGTATCTGTAACAAGTTACAAAGGTGTAGTTATAGAAAGGTAGATTCACGGTACCATGGGGATTTTTTTTTTCCATTGGTGTCTGTCTTCCTCCAGTGTCCTTGATTATGAAGATTCTTCTGAAGATTTGGACAGAACACGTTTATGCAATACAGGTGCTTTCACCTGTCGGGGAGACCTTGATTTTCATTGCTTCCCCAGATGTCATCAGCACCACCAATCTCATTCCTGGTCAAACAAGATCTTTTATGCCAACGTCAATGGCAGCACCCAAATCCAGTGAGACTCTTAATAGCCTGGCTATTGAATCAGCCAGACTAGTGGTGCAGGGATTCTAATCCAAGGTGGTTCAGACTTTGAAGACCATAATGCCATGAGCGCTATATAGAAGAGGATATGAAGGAAGTTTGTTCGGTTTGCTTAGCAAAGTTTTCTCTCGGGTGTCCCCAGCTCTAGCCAATATCCTGCACTTTTTTTTTTACAATTGGCGCTTGAGGTGGGTCTGACATACAACTCCATTTATAGTACAGGTCTCTGCCTTTATCCTCTTTTTCAGGCTGGTGGAAGAGCCATCAAACAAATGCGTCATGCAAGCCAAAATCCATATATAAACACAAGGGAAATCCTTGTTCCATTTCATGGGACTTGGGCTTGGCTCTGAAAGCACCAGGCATCCCGTGCTCCAATAGCTTAATTTCCAGTGCGGTAACCTTGTGGTAAGACTATTTCCTCTGACAGCGATTGCTTCAGACAGAAGGAGGTTGGAGATTGCAGCAAAGATCCCTTTTGTGTCTTTACCAGAAATCGTGATGCTACGTTCATCTCCAAAGCTCAATTCTAAAGTGATGTGCAGTTTTCAGGAAAACCTGGGAACAGTCCCTCCAGCCATTCACGCAGAGTCACTGAGTACAGTAGGAGGACTTCAGGTCTTTACACAAGTTGCGGCCAGTGTACATATAAAGGTCAAAAGACGAAGGAAAGTGGATAATCTTCATTTCACTGTCAGGTTCTTGAGTCATCTTCTGTTGGTTTACCAGGGTGAATAGATTGGCATTCAGGAATTAGACCTTTCTGACCAGGAACAGGTGCAAGCTCCTTCGACCTGAGGGGTGGCAGCTTTGGGGTAGTTGTGCCAGGAGTCAGTGGAAGATGTATGTGAGACAGCTAGCCTTTCACTCGACTTTACGGGCATGCAGTCAAAGTTCTGCAAGGTGTAGGATGAGACCAATAAATATTTCTTGTCTTTGGCAGTGTTTCCTTGATTGTCAATGTTCCTTTTCATGTGTTCTCTCCCGCCCATTTATTCAGCTAGTTATATCCCATTGTGTGCTGACGTGAGGTATGGCCAGGAATGTGGAAAATTGTTATCAAATACTTACCGTAATTTTCCTTTCCTGGCCTATTCTAACGTCAGCACAGGACTCCCTCCCTAGTGGCCTGTAGTAGGCTAAGATATCGAACACCTTGTTGGGGGAGGGGATGTCTTTTATTCAGCTAGTTATAGGTGGTCATGTGAGCGCCTTCAAGAAGCGTTAACCCATTGTGTGCTGACGTGAGGATAGGCCAGGAAAGGAAAATTATGGTAAGTATTTGATAACAATTTTCCATATTTTAATAACACAGAATTAAACTACATCTATGATTACACTACTTCTACAGATCACATCACATCTTGCTGAGGCAACATTATCTTACACGTACATTTATGTTACATCTCCCCTCTTCTAGATGACGCATAGTTGAGCCTAAACGGGTCAGCTAACGCGTCTGCATGGAAGGTTCCCTAGGTTGGAGGTGAAGCTTTCCTCAACTAGCTTGGCACCACTGACATTTCAGCCTGTCTCCTTGCAGTTAGGAAAGGGCTACTGCGCCCTTCTCTGACTGATCTTAATGGGTCTGGATCAGGATTGGCCAGCAGATTGCCCTGCGGATCCACTTCATCCACTGGCCCCTAACTACCTACTGAAAGCGTACAGGCAAATGTGTCATTGTGCACGGTCAACATTCTCAGCCACTGACCCTGGTTATCGGGTGGTACTTGGTTAGCTACCACATCCAGATGTTTGAGCCTGGTATAAGGCCGTTCCTGGGTGGTCTGGACCTGGTTCCATGGCCTGGGTACCAAGGCCTCCACCTTCTAACATGTCTCCCACATTTATGTTCCTTCTGCCTCAGCAGAGGACCTGTCAGCACCGCACCTGAATTCTTCTAGGCTGAAACCAAACCAGCCTGTAGGAACGCAGTACAGCCAGCTGCAGCCTCTGAGAGAGCACATTCAGATGGGATCAGTTTTGCCCCATCATCCTGTGGCCCTTCTCCTGCTGTGCACAGCAACGAATCCTCAACCATGATACTCGTAGCTGTGGGGATAGAGGACAAGGACACAGAAGACTTTATTCTGCCAGGGGTCATCCCCTGACCCGTGTCGCACCCTCCTACTTGGTCCTTCTCAGCAGAAGGTCTGCCAGCACAACACCTGAGCTCTTCTGGGCCAACATCAAACTTATCAGCCAGAAAGTACTCGGTGTTGTCAGCTGCAGCTGCTGAGTTGGTAGGCCCTAATGGGACCGGATTTGCCCCATCACCGCCGTGGCAGTATTCGCAACTGTGGTGACAGAGGAGGTGGTCAGAAGACTGGATTCCACCAGGGGTTGTCCTCTGACCCATGTCACACACTTCCACCCTGTCCTCAACAGGACGTCTGTTGACACAACACCTAAGTTCATCTGTGCCAGCATCAAATGTATCAGCCTCTAGTAACTCAGTACTGTCAGTCGCAGCTGCTGAGGGAGTAGAGTCAGGTTGGGTCAGATTTGCCCCCTCACCTTGTGGTCCTTCCTCTGTGAATCACAGCCCAGAATCCACAATGGCGGTACTGGCAGCTGTGATGACAGAGGAGCAGATCACAGAAGATACAATACAAAGGAGGATAACACCGCGCTAGACTATGTAAAAGCACTAAGCAACCACAGCTGCAACCAAACAGTACTAACCATGTACTACAAACACACTATTTTATAAACAACAGGTTGCGCTAAAATGACGGTAGGTAGATACATATAGCATGCATCCCATAAATACATGTAAATCATACAGTCCAAATAAACATAAATGATGTAGATGAAAGTAGAGATGTAGATGTATCTTCACAGATATAGACCACCGTGTGATAGTTCAAATTCAGTAGTGATACCTCCACCTCACATCTAATAACTGCTTACCAGATGTAAGCGCATAAGCGCTTTGGCTGTACCCCAGCCCAGGTCCCCCCTGGGGATAAATACGACAATCTTGGGGGGGGCCGTGGTGAGTTTACCTGGGGGTGTAAAGAACCTTATTGGACTGCTATCCTACAAACGCCGGGAGGCGGATCCGGTTAGCCCTTTCCACTACCTCTGTGGTTCACCCAAGCTTGATAGTGTGCCACCAGATATAGACACTTCTATGTAGATGTAGAGATGAAAG
>BLSH010054706.1:259296-280799 GCA_018402905.1 Glandirana rugosa | reverse complement strand
TGATACTCGTAGCTGTGGGGATAGAGGACAAGGACACAGAAGACTTTATTCTGCCAGGGGTCATCCCCTGACCCGTGTCGCACCCTCCTACTTGGTCCTTCTCAGCAGAAGGTCTGCCAGCACAACACCTGAGCTCTTCTGGGCCAACATCAAACTTATCAGCCAGAAAGTACTCGGTGTTGTCAGCTGCAGCTGCTGAGTTGGTAGGCCCTAATGGGACCGGATTTGCCCCATCACCGCCGTGGCAGTATTCGCAACTGTGGTGACAGAGGAGGTGGTCAGAAGACTGGATTCCACCAGGGGTTGTCCTCTGACCCATGTCACACACTTCCACCCTGTCCTCAACAGGACGTCTGTTGACACAACACCTAAGTTCATCTGTGCCAGCATCAAATGTATCAGCCTCTAGTAACTCAGTGCTGTCAGTCGCAGCAGCTGAGGGAGTAGAGTCAGGTTGGGTCAGATTTGCCCCCTCACCTTGTGATCCTTGCTCTGTGAATCACAGCCCAGAATCCACAATGGCGGTACTGGCAGCTGTGATGACAGAGGAGCAGATCACAGAAGACTTTGGGGTTGATTTACTAAAGCTTGAAAGTGCAAAATTTGGTGCAGCTCCACACAGAAACCAATCAGCTTCAAGGTTTTATTGTCAAAGCTTGATTGAACAAGCTGAGGTTAGAAGCTGATTGGCTAGCATGCACAGCTGCACCAGTTTTTGCACTCTCCAGCTTTAGTAAATCAACCCCTGTGTCTCACATAGGGTTACAGGCCCACCTCACTTGTCCTTACTAAGAGCTGCTGACACACCCATTTTAGCAGGTACTTCAAAACATTCTTTTTCTTTACAAATGGTTACAGAGTCAATTCTGTTC
This sequence comes from Glandirana rugosa, assembly GCA_018402905.1. NCBI lineage: Eukaryota > Metazoa > Chordata > Amphibia > Anura > Ranidae > Glandirana > Glandirana rugosa. Next base: position 279,927 of record BLSH010054706.1, on the reverse strand, counting down.
CCTGTATACCCTCATCACGCCATCCCCAGCTGGCACTCCCTCAGCCAGACCTCTGAACTCCTCTAGGCTTATGTCATTTTTAACAGTCTCAGAGGACTCAGAGCTATCTGCCACAGATGCCAGAGAGACAACAGTATGAGGGGACCTCAAGTCTGCTTGGCCAAGTTCACAAGGGTCTGACCCAGTTGGATCTGGCCCTTCCACAGACCGTTCCTCTGTAGCAGTGGGTCGTGACCAGTTCAGGGCAGACTGGTGGGCCCTAGGAGTCACCACTGCAGCAGAGGGAAGGTCTGCACGGCACAGATCATAACATTTCACATCACATAAAACATTATCAGTTTCAGAGTCCATTTTAGCTTTAAGTTCTTCTCTAGGCCTGGGCTCCAGAGACCATCTAGGGCCAAGGCCTGGCACACAGTCATTAGCCCCCTGACCCTCCCCAGAGTTCCCAATATGCACTGAGTCACCCAACAGTACTTTACGTGAATCCGGGGCTTCAGGCGGCGATGCAGGTTTCAGGGGGGCTGAAGTTGTCTCATAATGAGCTACCAACCGCCCCAGGTCAGTGCCCAATAACACATTAGAGGGAATGGCATCTGTTACCCCCACTTCAATCATTCCTCTTCCCGCTCCCCAATCTAGATAAACCCAGGCTGTGACTATGGCTATGTTGACGCCCCCAACCCCTTTTACAGTCATGGTCTTACCAGGGATGAGATCCTCAGGTTTCAGCACTTCAGGACGCACTAAGGTCACCTCCGCTCCCCTGTCCCTTAGGCCTGTGGTAAATTTGTCACCCACAGTGACAGGCTGTAGATTATCTAAGAGACCCCCTGCATTCCTGGAAGCCCACAAGACAGTAGGCTCTGTGCTGGTTGGCTTGGTAGGTGGGGCAGCCTGCTTTCTCTCCAGACAGGACATACTGATGTGACCTATCTGGTTGCAGACAAAACATTTCTAGGTATCCACACCTGTTGGCTTGGCTCCTGGAGGTCCGAGTGGCTTGGTCTTGTGGCTGTCCGAGGAAGAGGGTCCACCTGCCTTTTCTCCTTTCCCGCTGGGTGCAGTAGTCCTCCTGGTGTCCGACATTCTGTTAGCCGCATAGGCGTCGGCTATTTCTGCTGCTTGATCCGCCGTCCTGGGATCTCGGTCCAGCATGAACTTCCGGACCTCAAAAGGACATGTCTGTAGAAACGGGCCCTTAATCATCAGCTCCTGCAGGGTGTCACAGGTGCTTACGGACAGTCCCTTTAGCCACTGCCGGAAAGCAGTGCGCAAACTGCACACAAGGTCCAGTTAGCTGTCATTAGGACCTCAATGCAGTTTCCTGAAATGTTTGCGGTACACCTCTGGCGTAAGTTGGTACCATTTAACAATGGCCTGCTTAAGGGCCTCATAGTTCCTTTCTTGTCCTGCTGGAAGGCTCAAAAGTACATTCAGGGCCTTGCCTTCCAGCCCTGGTGTGAGGTACTGTGCCCATTGCTCCTTGGGCAGGCAGTACTGACGACAAGTCCTTTCAAATCCCTGTAAGAAAGAGTCCATATCGCCATCTCTGTCCATGGTGGGGAATTTGTCCAGGGACATTTTGTTTATTCGTTCTTCCCTGGGCTCAGCATTACCAGCAGGCCTGTTCTGCTGCAGCTGGTCCTCTGCTTCCCGCTGGGCTCGTCTGTCTTCTTCTACCCGCTGGGCTCCTCTGTCTTCTGCTTCTCTGTGCTGCAGAATGAACTGGAAACGTAATGATTCACTGATTGGGCCTAGCAGTTGTAGGTCAGCCCGCAAGGATGATAACAGGACCTCTGGATGGTCCTCCTGGACATCACCGCCGTCAACATCCACTGGTGGCGAGGACTTCTGCTCCTCTGGGGTGTCATGAGCTGTATCCTGTGACTCTATAGCTAAGGCTCGCTCCTCCTTGTCTTTCTCCACCAGGGCGCATATCATCTGATCCTTGTCTAGCTCTTTGTGGTCGGAATGCCTCTGGTCTCACACAAATTCATCAGGTCATCTCGGCTTTGCTTCACGTAGCTGATCACCGTCTCAGCCGTTTTGCCAAAATAAAAGATGGAAAAGAAAAACAAGAGGGGGTGGGGAGCAAATAGCCAAGTATGTCTGTTACAAAAACAAAAATTATGCACTAAGTGAGCTTCTGTAGGTCGATTGCTTCTAACAAGCTTCCAACCTTTAGTACAGGCTAAATGAATAAACCATGCACTAATGTAGTAAGCAAATCCAGCTCGCTGCCGCCAATCTGTCACGGATTACACACGCCCACAGCGACTAGCTAACCGTGACATGTGTTTCATGACTGGGGTAATATGAGGGAATAAGGGGGGAACTTACACTAAACAATAAGACTACACTGTATTTTCACAGCTCGCACTAGCTTTGGCCACCACTAGAAGGAGACTCCACTCCAATCCAGCTGGCTGACCACACACAGGCAGATACGGATCTTACATACAATCTGCTGCACTCTAAAGCCTCGTACACATGGGACGACGATCGCATACAACAGGTCGTACTAACGACCGTTGTATGCGATATTGATCATTCGTATGCGCGATTAGAACAGTCAAACATACGATGGTCGTACAAGGGAGTTGTATGAGCAGACTAGAAAACTTGGTCGTACCAACAAGCGCTCATACGACCGTTGTATCGTGTGTACAGAGCAGTTGGTACAACAAGTTGTATTGTGCAAAACATGCTCAGAAGTCAGGAACGGCCGGGTGCTAATTACATGCACCTGAACGTTCTCCTGTGCTCGTGCGATCGTGTAGTGCAGTCAGTATGCTAGATACAACAGCCAACATACGATTTGCGACGATCGTACGTGTGTACGAGGCTTAAGGGTTGGGGAGCAGTCTAGCAATTAGTACACACTTCTAGGGTTTCTCTAGCTATCCTGCAAGCTAAAACCCCAGTGCTAATCACTCTTCTAGCTGTCCACACACCAGACACACAATAAATGATAGCCTGCCACCACCCAACAGTTGGTCTGCTGGGCCACCACACACACACACAGATTTCCGTCTGGCAGACCCGTTAGCTCACAATCTGCATGCAATCTGCCCACACACAGAGCAATTGCATACCGATTGGCATGTAGCTTAAACCGAGTATTTAGGCACTAAAATAAAACAATCTCTCTAGAAATAGGAGTCCTAGCTTAGTACACAGAAGTCACTTATTAATTTTAACATTTAATATCCCGAAAGTGGACAGTGCATAAAATGTATACAAAGAAAAAAGGAGTTACAAAAAATACAAAAAGATAAACAGACAATACATAAAATTGCCAATTTGCTATGAAAATAATAAGGGATAAAAACAGAAATAAACTTTACCGAAGTTTATCCTTTCGTAGAAGCATACAGGAACATAGGGGACTACCAAGTTTAGAACTTGTTTCGTGAAAGCACACCGTCCATAGCTCAGGCTCCCCAATTTATTGGAATATGGATGTGGGCTGGATGTTATCCCCTGGCCAATCACCCCAGGGGGGTGTTCCTGTCCCAGCCCACAGGATGTTTTGTGTTCTGAACTGACTAGCATCAAATTGGGCCAGAACAGCGCTGACCATTGGTTTATGGATAGGATTTCCAATACCAGCGGATTGCTCCAATCGCAACAGTACCAGTCACCGCCTACCTGCCGCAATCCAGCATCATCTAACGGTTTTGCGTGATTTGCTAAGATTCCACACACTATAAATACAGATTGATTTGTAACCCAACGTGTGTACGATCAAAATAAATTATTTTCATCTCTCTGCCACTAATATTTCAGCTTTTATGAGAGATAAAATGTATTCTTTTAATCTGTTGATACTAATCAAAGCTTGTAGACTTTCTGGGGCCTAACATATGCCCCCTGCTGGGTCCCTGCAGCCAGGGAGGCTAGAACTTCAGCTTGAAGTTCCAAGAGGGTAACAATCTATGATTATTCTGATTGGGAACTCTTATTAGCGTCTAGGTGTCAACTCGATCCTTAGAGCTGGCTTTGTCCTATTCATATGTTAATGACAGAACATATGTGCATGGCTGACATTGAATACTATATTTTTAATAACACAGAACTAAACTACATCTATGATTACACTACTTCTACAGATCACATCACATCTCGCTAAGGCAACACTATCTTACGTGTACATTTATGTTACATATATTGTAGTTTGTTATTGTTCCTTGCTATGCTGCACTCCTTGTTGGTTCTATATTACAATTCATTTATATATGCATATCTCTTCTTTAAAAGGAGAAAGATGTATGTGTTGCAGATTCACATAGAGGTGTGATGACCTGGGGGTGGGAACAGGAAGTCGGAAGTTATAAGTTAAACTAAGAAAACAGTTTTACACATGGTTCACTGCTGGCTAGAAATAAACAAGTTCTTCACAAGATTCGTCTGACGACTCATCATTGCTTCCACAAAATCTACAATAAGCAAACAAACCTTCCGATTGGCCTTGTTTGCTGATGATGTACTCTTTTTTTTTTTTGCAAAGCTCCAGAGACTGTTTGCGATCTTCCGTACCTGCTCAGGGCAACAGATTAACTTTTACAAAAAATTAGGTTTTAGCACTAAATCCATCTGCATCCACAAGCTGGCTCACTTCAACACCATTCTGCATAGCCAAACAGTTCACAACTTATCTCTCTATACGTATTGTACAGGGGCCATCCTCTTTATATAATGTCAATTACCCTGCATTAATTGCCAAGATTGTACAGGAGTTGGAAGCTTGGGTGACTCTTCCTCTTTCGTACTGGTGGGAATTTGATGTTCTCCCAAACACTTCTACTAACATAGTGATCAGGACATTAAAGTGGATATTGTCTACACATGGAATTCACTATCAATTGATGATTGACAATGCAACATCATTTTCAAATATAGAATTCAAGAACTTTGCTCACCAATGGGATTTTCAGGATGCCACTAGCAGTTCCAATTACCCTAGATCCAATGGTCTTGCAGCGCATAGTGTAAGATCGGCCAAGCATCTCCTAGAGAAATGTGCAAGTGATGGTTCTGATGTTTATGCAGCCCTACTCAACCTCTGCAACACACCTAGGGATGGCATGCCTTCTCCGGCACAACTATCACGACGAACCAGGACTCTGCTTCCCATGGTCCCATCCCAGCTCCTGCCAAGAGTTGAGACTGATATCCAGGCTGCTTTATATACACTCAGGCAAAAAGGAAAGATAAGCCATGACAAATCGGCCAGACGCCTTTCTCCTTTGGAGCCTGGGCTGGTGGTAAGTATGGAGACAACCTGTGGGTTTGACAAACTGGCCATGGTTCATGGAAAGGCCTGCCAACCAAAAACAGTTATGTTGTCCATTCTGATGGTAGGACCTATGTAAGGAACCACTGTCTCCTCCTATAGGTACCTGCATCATACTGTACTGCTGCTGCCCATGTGCCTATGATCACTTCAGGACTCCAAGCACGGCCATCTGCTGCTGTGCCAATTGACACTTCCAACAGCGGATGTAACACACAACCACAACAAAATTATGATGGCGACAGGCAAGAAGTTTCAGAATCGCAAGCACCATGAGTTGTTACTCGATCTGGGAGAGTGTGTAAGCCCAATCCAAAGTTCCAAGATGTTATCACACACTGACTCTTACTCAGCATTTTGCATTTTATATTGTAATTTGTTATTGTTCCTTGCTATGCTGCACTCCTTGTTGGTTCTATATTACAATTTATTTGGCGTCGCAAGAAGCCCCGCATTGCACTCCCGAAAATGTGTCTCCCTAGGAGCGGGTCTGCCTAATATACGGTTTTATAACCTTTCTTGCTTACTAAGACAACTTTGTGCTAGAGAGTGCCCTGTTGGCTCAACCTTCCAGCTTTTCTCCATTCTAAACTCCAATCTTTGCCTACCTCTCTGAGATTCAATTTGTTGAACAGAGGTACTGTCATTGCCTGTGAAAGTGGGGCCGAGATTCCTGGGTTTACCCTCAGCCATCTCCCGTTATCTGCCATAGCAACTCTATGTCCCCCCACCCCGTCTAGTGAACACAGAGCATTTGCCCAGTTGACTGTGGTATTATTAAAGCTGCAGCAGTATTTACTAGTACTCATGGCTCCTTCAAATCATTCACAGACTTATCTACACAATACTCTCTCCCTGGATTTCATGTTTTCCACTATCTTCAACTGCTGAGCTATCTCAGGACTTGCTAAAGCCCTCATCAAGACCCTTTCATTGAGGTAGTGCTCCATTGTGAACAATACTCAATCTCAGACATCTATTCTCATCTCATTACCCACCAAATGGCCAAGTACCAGCTCACTCCTTTTAAACCATAGATCTCTGTTCTTAGCAAGGTAGACATTCCTGAAAAGATCTTGGCGGGATATTAAAAAGTCCACTCTCTAGTAGTTTGTGAAACTTGGCGTGAAACCCAATTTAAAATTATTCATCAAGCCTATTACCCCATTTGCTCTGGTACTGCAGCTCCTTCACAATCGTCATGCCTGTGGTGTGATACCCACTGGCCTACCCTATTTCATGGGCTATGGGAATGCCCATTAGCCTCCATTTTCTGGAATCAAGTCCTCAAGTATATTGGCCAAGTCCATTGGACCAATATCTCCAAGGGCCCTATGCTGTGCATTTTCGGATGTAAGACATCAGCAGATTCGACGCACCCCTCTAAATCTAGTCTACCTCAATGGATCCATATCTGCCTCCTAGTGGCCCGCAGGGCACTCATGCGAGCCTGGATTCACCCCATGCCACCACATATAAATGCAGCGAAACAGGCGCTGATGGCTCTCTTCAACCTGGAGAAATTAAACACCATAATCCAGAACTTTACATCCACTCGACGCTTCATCGCTAGATGGTGTCACTGTATGGAATATTCCTTCTCTCCCAAAGAGCTCTCCTCTCACATGCAATCCTTTTGTTACACGGACTGGTACCTGTGAGCCAAGTGTAGTGGATGCCCCGCTCTGTCACCCGCAACGTGCCAAGCTGGCCGCCGCAAATACACAGGCTTTCCACTGAGGGAGAGTTTGCCTAGATTTCTCCTACCTCCCTTTTCTCTTCACTGACTGCATGTTGACACAGGCATCCACTCTGCTCTCTCCCTTGTGTCTCTATTGGCAGGAGGAGGAGAGCCAATTCTAGAAGCCAGAACAGGAGCCAATCAGGAGGACTTTAGCAGCAGCTGCAAAGTATACTGGGATATGTAGTCCCTATCTAAAATGGCCCCATGGCATTCTATGGACACAGAACTACAAGAGCCAGTCTGCTCTAGGGGCAAAGGAACTAGAGACTCCATCTTGTGAATCTGAGACTTTTCAGTCAGCACGAGGCAGGGGAAGAGACTGGACTTAGGGGAGAGATGCTGCCTCCCAGGTAAGTTTACCGCGTAATTTCAGGCATCCACAGCCAATTGGGACATCCAGCCTGAGAGAGGGGATCCCAGGTGCATATCAAGACGCACCTGCACCAACGGTGTGAAATGTTCTGGTGTGATGTGACCAGTCGGGCCAGTAGAAAATCCTGCCTGTTCCAGGATGTTGATTTGGGCCTTGACCGCAGGATTGGGTGAGGGGGCTTTTGCCCATTGGCAGAAAACAAGGACACTGCACACAGATAGATTTGTATGGACACTGTATATAGACATCATTGCTGTTAGTCACCTTGCTGACACCTGTAGTGCTGCAGGACACAAGGCCATTCAGAAACAGAGACAATGTATACAGACACCATTGTCCTTTCACCTTGCTGAGGAAGATCCTGCATTCTTCATTTGATAATCCGGGTCAGTTGTGTTTTTGGCCCTGCTATTATTATTATTATTATTATTATTATACAGGATTTATATAGCGCCGACAGTTTGAGCAGCGCTTTACAATATTAGGGCAGACAGTACAATTACAATACAATTCAATACAGGAGGAATCAGAGGGCCCTGCTATTCAGGATTTTAACTGCACCAATGAGAGTAGCTAGCTGAAGATACAAAGCCTCATCTTTCTTCAAAGGGACTGAAGCTACTAGTGCCATATCGGCCCACACAAACATACTCAGGGCTCTGTATATGCAGTGGGTGTGTGGGACAGTTTATCTGGGAAGTGAAGCCATTAAATATTGATTTGAAAACAGTGTTTGTCCTTGGGCCTGTGGTGTCAGGAGACAGAAGAAAGAGGACTGGGATAAAGAGGGTCAGTCTTCTGCTCTCCTCCTGCCTGATAGAGCCAAATATGAGTAGAGGTAACCAATCCAATATAAAGTGTCATATTGTGATTTATTTGCCATTTAAAGTGGTTGTATACTCTCCTTTCGTTTTCAGCTAAGGAAGCTGACAACTTAGCCTCTGTTTAATCTGCAATTGCCATGATGCTGCACATGCGATCCATTACAACACCACCCATTGGATGGTTTGCTAGTTTGGTTGAGAGCACAATCAAGGAGACAGCTAGCATTTCCGGCATGCCGGGAATATTAACTCTTTTTTGACACTATCAAATTGATGAGTAGACAACCGCTTTAAGTGTGCCTCTGCTCTTGGGGTTATTCTCAGGTTTGGAATCCCCTGAAAGCAGCCTTAATAAAGCATTGAGCTATATTGCTCTTGATCTCAGTTATTGTTCTCCAGTTGCATTACTTGAATATGTACTGTTATTGTCTATTACCCTTTTCCACAGAAATATTGCAGTAAAGATAATTTCTGTGTTTTATCATGACGTGTGGTTTTATTGGTCCTTGCACTTATACTATTGCCAGGTGTGCCAGAGGGGCTGAGGCTCTTCTTGGGGTTGAGAGGCAGAGTACGGGACTGAACATACTTAACCACTTACCAACCAGGCCCCTTTTTTACATTTGTTGGTTACAAGCTAAAAACTGTTTTTTTTTGCTAGAAAATTACTTAGAACCCCCAAACATTATATTGTTTTTTCAAACACCCTAGAGAATAAAATGGCGATCGTTGCAATACTTTTTGTCAAACGGTATTTTCACAGCGGTCTTTCAAGCACAATTTTTTTTGGAAAAATTTCACTTTTTTGAGTTAAAAAATAAGACAACAGTAAAGTTAGCCCATTTTTTGGGTATATTGTGAAAGAGGATGTTAAGCCGAGTAAATAGATACCATACATGACACGGTTGAAAATTGCGCGCACTCGCGGAATGGCAACAAAGTCCGGTACTTAAAAATTTCCATAGGTGACAATTTAAAAAATTTTATGGGTTACCAGGTTAGAGGTGCAGAGGTGGTCTTTTGCTAGATTTATTGCTCACACTCTGGCGATCGCGGCGATACCTCACATGTGTGGTTTGAACACCGTTTTCATGTGCGGGCGTGCCTTACGTATGCGTTTTCTTTGCTGCGCGAGCTCGCGGGGACAGTTGTGGTTTAATTTTTTTTTTTTCATTTTATTTATTTATTTATTTTTAACACTGTCTCTTTGAAAAAAAAAATTCTGATCATTTTTATTGCTATCACAAGGAATGTAAACATCCCTTGTAATAGTAATAGATGGTGACAGGTACACTTTTTGGAGGGCTGGGGGGTCTAAAAGACCCCCATCCCTCCTTTGCACTTCACAGTACTCAGATCGCCAAAAATGGCGATTCTGAATACTGTCATTTTTTTAAAATTGGCGCCGTTAGCCGCAGGGTAAACTGGAAGTGATGTTGTGACGTCGCTTCCGGAATTTGCCGAAGGGGACCCGATTGGAGCCGATCCTGGCTTCTATCAGGTCTCCTTCTAGCTGGCGGAGGCGCCGGATCGTCGCTCCAGTCTCCCGGTGGGACGGGAGTCTGGAGAAGAGCGGCGGAAGGTGGCGGGGGGGGGATGTCCCCTCCCGCCCCCTGGGATAACGACCGAGCGGCTCCCGAGCCAGATTGGTCATCATCCCCAGATAGCCAACCGTCTGCTCTAAAAAACTATACTGGGAGCAGCTGCAGGTTATGTCCCGGTACAGCCGCTCAAAACCAGCCGCCGCCTATTTACAGCACTGGGGCTGAACCGGTTAAGCAGCTCCTCCTGGGGTAGCACTACATGCTACATGTTAATTTGCAGGGATTTCCTCTCACTTCCTTTTTTGGCTATGGGGCAAGAAGTGAAGGCAAATCTCCCAATGGGGGAAAAAAACAGGCAGAGGTTATAACTCACTCTTACTCTAGCTAAAATGAAAAAAGTTTTGCCTATATTTCTACTTTAAAGTGATATTAAGCCAATTTTTTCTTTTTAAAAGAAACAAACATGTACTTACCTGCTCTGTGCAATGTGCCAACAAATGAGGAAGAATAGAACCGTCAATCGTATTAAAACATCATTATATTGTATCACATTAAAAAGATTATCATATAAAACCAATACAGTATATACAGTGTAAAACCAACAAGAGTTGCATTGGCCATCGTTAAGCGTGAATCCTGAAGAAGCTATTAACAGCTAAATGCTTTGATTCCATACTCTTATGTCTAAGACTGACTGTTTAACACTGTATTGGTTTTATATGATATGATTACTTTTAATGGCACTTCATCTTTTAATGTGATACAATATAATGATGTTTTTATACTATTGAAGGTTCTATTCTTCCTCATTTATTGGCACAATTAAAGTCCCTTCCCCTGTGGTTGTTGAGGTCCCCTCCTCCTTTTTAGAATTTGGCCCTCCCTCTTACAGGGGTTATGTTGCGGTTTGTACTTGAATGGGATGGTGCCACAATGCCTTATTTTAGGCAAAAATCATGCATGGGAGTTTACTCCGACTTTACGTTTCTTTTGTAGCTGTGGTGTATAGGTAGGATTGGTGTTCACTCCGTCAGGCTCAGTTCACACTGCTGCAATGTCAGACATCGCATGTGATTCACACTGCGGTGCAAAACAGATGCGATGTCTGTGCGTTGCAAATTCAGCCATACAGATTGTATGGCTGAACTTGCATCGCATTTGGACCAAAGTCGTGCAGGATCTTTTTTTCGGTCCGCACCAAAATCGGATCGCATGGGTGTGCATACCCATGTGATCAGATTCCTGTCCAAATTTACAGTTTGCACTGCTATATGAGAACAGATCTGGGGTGTCATTAACTTTGTATTGACACCCACATCGGTTCGCATAGGGCAGTGTGAACTGCCTGAGAGTTGTATGCGATGCGGGAACCTGCACTTGGTTCGCACTGGTTCTTGCATCGCAGCAGTGTGATCCGAGCCTCAGTGGTTATCTATCCTTTTTGATTTTTCTTTTCTTTTTTTTTGCTCAGTTCTTATATTTTATATATTAATAGGGCTCGCTAATTAAAATAAAGTAATGTAGTTATATCATTCCAAAACTTTGTTTCAATGGTTTCCCACATGTAATATTCATTGTTTCTCTGTTGTATGTGTAGCGCTATCCCCTTGGGGGGTCGCTTGAAAATTCCATTCCCCTTGGTCTCCCCATCTCTGAGAGTCCTCCACCCCTCTTAACACTCTGGGTTCACTCATAGTGTTACCATTTCCTTGATTTAACACACTTCAGTGAAAAGAGCCACACAAAGTTGAGAGTTTAAAATATTCACTTAAATCTCTATTTTGTTAAAGTGAAACTCCAAATCAAACAGGAATTGTATCACATAGGTCAAGGATTAACAATTTACTCCTAAATCACACACGTATAAAGGCCTAAACAATATTACCTTGCCTTTAAAACCTTAGTAAATAAAAGGGAGACAACAAAAGTAGAGTGTAGATCACTACTCCCTCCTATTCACTAGCAGTTTAGTGTTAAAAGTTACAATTTGATTCCTCCAATCGAGTTTAGTCAAGATACCTGAATGTTCACCTATCTGCGTTGCAAAGGGAGATTACTTAACATAAATAACAGATAAAGATTAGACTAAGGGTGAGTTGGTGAACAATAGGTAAGTTGATACCACTCAATAACTCAATGTAATACAAATAAATCAGTACCACTCTACAAGAATACAGCTAAACTGGTATAACTTCAATGGACAGTACAATTGGCTTATTTAAATTCTTCTGCTCTATTTCAGAGAGTTGTTGGGGGAATTCATTAATGCAAAATATAACAGCCCTGAGTCCTGTAAAGTGGGGGGAAAGTAGCTGTAATTGTAACAGATCCATGATTAAAGTTCAGTGTGTCTGCCGTTAGGTTAGGTAGCTAAGAAGTGACTGTGTCCACAGATCCTCAGAATATGGCACAAAGGTAGAACAGCAACTTCACTGAAATAAATAGAAACCTTCACAGTAATCACTGACTTTGTACTCCAGTGCACTCAAATAATTGTAATCTAGACTCCACAGTCTAATAGTAATGCTCAGATGCCTACTAACTTTCTTAGGGAGGTTTGTAATAGTTAGATCAGTACTCTTATAGATAGGTCTGAGACTGCTCACCCAACCGGACAAACGATGGCAAATAAATGGTCCTGCTGCTCAGATGATAATGATGAGCCTGGAGATGGTAAAGCCCTCCCACTCTATGCTCCTGGAATCGGCCTCCATTGCACTTCTCCTTGCAGCTCTCCCTGATTGATCACTATCACTGCCTTCTGGATCTGGAACAGACTCAGATGGTAATAAGGCTGACCCTGCAGATCACCCGCTGGATCACTGTAGCAAAGTAGCTCGCTGGAACACTGTGTGTAGGCCGCATACCACAATCACGCTGTAAAGGCTCACAGGGTCCCCGCTGTTCGATCACTGCTGTCCAAAGAGACCGCAACAAGCTCCTCCCTTAACTTAAAGAGGTTCTCCCATGAGTCACTGTTCTTCCCAGGAGCCTTTCTACGCAGCAGCGATGGGAAATGGAGTCCTTCCACAGCAGAGTCTGATAACAATTCTCACTAGCACACTACAGGTCCCACAAGGCATCACCCCCTCACAGTTCCATTCTGCAGTTGATAAACTCTGTACTAGGGGAGCTCCCCGCGATATACCATAGGCACAAATGTCCTTATTGACAGAGAGATAACGCTGGACTCCTGGCTACATATGGACCTGAAAATTTGCCTTGTCTTTAGTCAGCTGTAAAGAAGAGCATCCTGCTGTTGTTGCATTTCCTGATCCCTCTCCCTAGGCTCTACTAGATTGCTGAGAAAGTGGTAATAAAAATATTAATTTCTAATGTAATAGCTGATTTTCTGCCCATGATGACATCATGTCCCTAAAAACCTTGCGCTACTTCTGGGCCCTGGAAGGAGAACTTTCTGATGTCTGAATGTCATATCCATGCAGAGAACCGGCACTACATTTCCCGCAATGCTTGGAAATGGCCTGTCAATGGAAGACACATCAGCAGTGGGCAGTTCAGATCGGGAGTCTGAGATTCCCTGGTTTGCCCACTTCAGAAAGCAGAGATGTAGTTACATGCTTGCTTGCTGATACGGAACTAAAACGGGGAAGTTACAAGACAGGTGGCTGGGGCAATAGAGGACATAGCAGTCACTGATCTTACAAAGCGGAAATCACAGGGAATGAAGCTTGTGATTTTAAAAAAAATGCACATTCATTTTCTCTTCAAGCAAAGGCTCAGGAAAGAAACGGAGTACATATCTGCTGAAGGCAGGAAAGCATGGGCAATAACAGAGTTCAGCTTTAAAGAAATGATCTACTTAAAGTAAAAATGGACAGAAATTACTGCTCATACTGAGAAAAACAAAAATGCTAAAAGAAAAAAAAAAAGGCCGAAGCTTCATATTTTGTACATTTTATGCAGTCAGTATGCTTATTTTAAAATTTTTTAGGGTATTTAAAATAATTCCAAGTGTGCTAAAATGTGCTGTGCAAACCAGTTGAAATGTTATTGCTTTGGCGGTTACAATAAGAACAGGGTTGATGGGAAAGCTCCCTGTAAATCCCATGCAGTCAAAAATATATAAATATATATATATATATATATATATAGTCAAAAGGAAATGTACACCCATGGAAATGGACTTTTCAACACATTTCATCAAGGTAATATACTTAAAGTGGATGTAAACCCGATTCATGAAATTTGAGCTGGGCACATATATATGTAGTGTTTTTTATCTCTCTTCAAAGCACTAAGTCCCATGGCTTTGTCCTGCTCTGTTCCTCTGTTATCAGACTGATAACTTCTGACAAGTTCTTGGAGATGGGAGCCTGAAGTTTGTGTCAGGGAGAAAGCTACAAATAGATTATCAGACAGCTAAACTATTTACAGGCAAACTCTGCATGTGTGGAGAGGGGGTGTGTGCCTTTCCTCCATTCAGCTGTCTCATAGTGTATAGCAAGAATCCACACCCACAGGTGAATCAGGAAGAGAAAATGCTAACAGGACGTGCACTTTCTACAAAGTATATAAACCTGAAGACAGCAGATATACATGTAAAACTTATGTAGAAGGATTTGTTTAATCTCTATGTATTATCTGAGGCTGTTCACTTCCCTGGGTATATGTGAGGGTTTACATCCACTTTAAATTAAAGCACAGGGGAACATTTCATTGCATGCATAGTTATGCCTGGTATACACAATCAGAAAATCATACAAAAAACCCCCAAAAAACACACTCATCTTTCGATAATATATTCGTTAGTACACAGCTTTGAGAGCCAATCACAACATTTCATGCAATAATATCCAAAGGGACAATCATTTTTCTCCTATGATAACAGAAGAAACGATTTTGCTTTAATCCGTATAGTATTCATGCATTTAAACAAAATGGAGTGACCAAGACCATCATGAATGGAAACAAGACATTCTGGCAGGCCAACCAGCGTACAAATCACCCATACATATGCATCACCATACTCTTTATGCCAGTCCTAAATCCAAGCAAGGATTGAGGAAAAACCTGAGAACCTATCTCATAATGTTTCTAACCAAGGAAACTTTATGAAAACTCAAGTGTATCCAACATGGTGGTCAAAGGGATCACTGAGGGTAAGATTAAACTGAACGGATATATAAATACTTAAAGCACCTCATCTTAAGGGACCTACTTTAAAAATTGCAATAACATGATTTTCTTTGATTGAGGAAATTATTGGGGAAATTATTCATAATTGTTGGTTTTGGTTTATAAACCAAAACCAACAATTATGAATAATTTCCCCAATGGACATGATTTAAACTCTCAATTACGTACCAAAATCTACTTAAAACTAGACATCAGCTGTACATAAGACCCAAGTTAAACCTTTAAACTCGTAAGATTTTACTTTTAGCACCCTTTCTCTCCCTGTACTGTGCACATCTTGTTGATTCTGCTTTTAAAACATATTATGAACGTACAGTTAGGTCCATATATGTTTGAACATAGGCACAATTTTCATACTTTTGGCTCTGTATGCCACCAGAATAACATTAAAACAAAACAATCCAAATTAATTTGAAGTGCAGATTTTCAGTTCCAATTCAAGGAGTTGAACACAAATATCGAGTACAAATTTTAGGAACTGCAACCATTTTTATACACAGCCCCCCCCCCCCATTTTCAGGGGCTCAAATATAATTGTACAAATGAATATAATCATAAATAAAATGTTCATTTTTAATATTTTGTTGAGAATCCTTTACAATGGCTGGCTGAAGTTTAGAACCCATGGACATTACCAAGGACTGGGTCTCCTCCTTTCTGATGCTTTGCCAGGCTCTACATGCACCTGTCTTCAGTTGTTCTTTGTTTGTGGGTCTTTCTGCCTTTAGGTCTTCAGCGAGTGAAATGCATGCTCAATTGGGTTAAGATCAGGTGATTGACGATTGACTTGGCCATTGCAGACTATTCCACTTCTTTTCCTTCAAAAGCTCTTGGGTTGCTTCTGCAGTGTGTTTTGGATCATTGTCTATCTGTACTGTGAAGCGCCGTCCAATCAACTTTTCTGCATTTTGCTGAATCTGGGCTGACAGTATATCTCTAAACACTACAGCATTCATCTGGCTGCTTCTGTCTTCTGTCACATCATCAATAAACACCAATGACCCAGTGCCACTGGAAGCCATGCATTGCCCATGCCATCATACTGCCTCCACCATGTTTTACAGATGACGTTGTGTGCTATGGATCATGAGCTGTTCCAAGCCTTCTCCACACTTTTTTCTTCCCATCATTCTGGTACAGATTAATCTTAGTTTCATCCTCCCAAAGAATGCTTTTCCAGAACTGGTCTGCCTTTTTTAGATGTTTTTTGGCAAAGTCTAATCTGGCTTTTCTATTCTTTAGGGTTATGAATGGTTTGCATCTTGTGGTGAACCCTCTGAATTTGCTCTCCTGAAGTCTTCTCTTGATTGTAGACTTTAACAATGATACACTCACCTCCTGGAAAGTGTCCTTCACTTGTCTGGGTATTGTGAATGGGGCTTTTCCTTACCATAGAGAGGATCCTGCGATCATCCACCACTGTTGTCTTCCGTGGAGGCCGTCCAGGCCTTTTTATGTCGCTGAGCTCACCAGTGTGTTCTTCTTTCCTCAGAATGTACCAAACTGTTGATCTGGCCACTCCTAATGTTGCTGCTATCTCTCTGATGGATTTGTTTTGTTTTTGAAGCCTTACAATTACCTGTTCCACTTGCATGGACAGCTCCTTTGAACGCATGATGTAGGTTCACAGCAATAGATTCCAAATGCAAATACCACATTTAGAATCAACTCCAGACCTTTTACCTGCTTAATTGATAAATTATAAAGGAGTAGCCCACACCTGGTCCTTAAACAGCTTTTGATTTAATTGTCCAATTACTTTTGGTCCCTTGAAAAAGTGATGGATGGCTATTCATATGACCTGTAATTCCTAAACCCTTCCTCCAATTTTAATGTACATATCCTCTAAACCTGAGAGTATGCACTTTGAGCCCATATCCATTATATAATTATAGCTTGAATATGTTTTGGTAAATACCTGAAAAAACTAAAATTGTGCCTGTGTCCAAATATATATGGACCTAACTGTAAGTGCTCTCCACTACAGTGACTATGGCTGAATGTTCCAAAGTGTTGAACATTACCTACTAAAGTCGAACTTGAGCACAAACAGGAAAGGACAATACAGAAATATGTACAACATTTTTAGTGTAAATGTTTGGGTTCATAGACCCTCCAAAGCAATTAAAGTGGTAGTAAAGTCTTTTTTTAAACTTGTACCTACAGGTAAGCCTATAATAAGTCTTACCATTAAGTACAGTGAATATTGTATCTCCTAAACCTGCACTGTTTAGAATATATTCACGATGCATGCAGCTAGTGAGGTCTCAAGAGATGGCATACTCATGCCGTCTCTTCAGAGCTCTGTGCCACGGGAGTGACATCATCGTGGCCCGGCCAATTAGACGGCCGGAGAACATGAACCCAGGAGAAAGACTGTGTGAAGATGGAAGCCCAGTCAATGATGACAGCATGTCACTGGAGGACTTTGTTCTAAGGTAAGCATTTTGTTTCATTTTAAAAAGGTTGAGTTTTGTTACCGCTTTAAAGTGTTACTAAACCCCATAATATGAAAATAGTTCATCTGCCCCCCACAGTGCCCACAGCTTATAAATCTTCTTTTTACATTAATATACTGCCACTATATACCTTTTTGTATGATCTGTATAACACGGTTTCCTGATAACCTGCACAGTTTGTCCATAGCTGTGTGTTCAAATAGGAGGAGATTTCCACTACAGCCTCTATACACACCCACATGTGTAATGTCAATATTATGTAACCCGAACAGTTCCACTGAAAAAGGAAGTGTACTCACCAGCATAAGAGACCAAACTGAACAAGTGCAGCTTTACCACCCTGCTGTGTATCATATGAATTTGCTTAGATAGACAGTGCAGGAGGGAAGAATCTATGCATACAGGATAAAACAGCCTTTTTTTAATCAATGCTGAGGATTAACCCCTTAAGTTCCACAGTGAGTATAACAAGCATGCTATGCTGCATATACAGACTGATTTTACTGTTGTGGGTTTAGTAACACTTTAAGGGCCAGTTCACACCACATGCAGTCCAGTGTGTTTTTTTTTTCCTGCATCAAAAATGCATGAGAAGTAGGTTATATGGTTTCCAATGGCATAGTTCACAACGGCGCAGTGAGTTCCAGGGCTTTCCAGTTTCCAAAAAAAAAAAAAGTAGAACATGTTGCATTTTACCTGCACTGGATTCTACTGGAAGGCAGTAAAACGCATAAAAAACGCATGAAAAACGCACTAGAACGTGTCAAAAAGGCGACTGCAGAAACGTATCTGGAATGGATCTGGAGTGCGTTTTTATGGTGTGAACCAACCCTTAAAATAAATATACCGTCCCATATGTGAAAACAATATTTCAGTTAAAAAAAATCAAACTCTAGTTGTTTTCGCACTATTATTGTTTCTGATTATTCAGAGAAAAAAAATTGTGATCATACAGCATCAAGATTATAAGCTGCTCTGTTTTACAAATCGGTCTTAACAGGAACCATTCATTACATTTACATATGACACAAAAAGACAACACGAATAAAAAAACGCAGATTGTCCATTAAGGCTTTGATCTCTAGTGCTGTTACATCAAACTATATCAGACAGGTAATTGATGCCATTTAGTATTACCTATGAACTAAACAAAAAGGTTTAAAAAGGCTTTCAATGCCAGGGCCATACAGCATATGGACCTACAGCACTGCTTGCAGCTGGCCAGGTCCTTACTCCATACGGACCTCATTTCTCCTTCTGCTATAAGCTCATGGTCACTTCAATGACCATAAACTCACATGTCCATTTACATCAGCCTCTCCATAGAGAACAATGGGTGGTCCGATTGGGCCCACCTAAAAAACGGATAGGTGGACCCCATCGCTCTGCTTATGTGAAAGGGGCCTAAGGCCTTGTTCACACAGGGCATACACAGCGTACACTGCTGCAAGGTCGTATTTACCTGTACAGGGATGCACAGGTGTTCTGTACATCCCTCTGCAGGCAGTCTCATTGATGTCATTTGGGATGTAGCAACGCAACTGCGCAAACAGAGCCGCTGTTCCCAATTTGACATCCATGTAGGTGCGGTGCATGTCCCTGAGCTCACACTGTCTGCATTCGGGGTCGTGTACCCACACAGATGTCAGATTGGGAGCAGCAGCTATGCCTGTGCAGTCGTCGCATCCCAATTGACATAAATGGGACTGCCTGTATAGGGATGCATGGAACACCTGTGCGGGTAAACATGGCCCTCCATGGGTGTACACTTTAGTATGCCACATGTGAACGATGCTTTAGTAGTAATTTAGCAGGAATTTTGTAAGTTATGTTGTGTTTATGTGCACGGATAATGATATTTTTACATTTTTAGTGAAAATAGCGATATAATGAACATTTGCGCAATTATTGTGGTGCCCAAAAAATCAGTAGCACTTTTTTCATTCTACAGGTCATGTGCTTTCAGAAAATGTATGCTTTGAGGGGTCTTTTCAAATTTTAAAAGCTGTAAGTGAAAAATGGTAACCTCTGGATTTTTAGAGTAAATTGTTTATTTACAGTTTTGTATGCCTTCAGTGAGAGAAATTTGGTTTTGTGTACAGTCAGGTCCATAAATATTGGGACACCGACACAATTCTAATGTTTTTGGATCTATACACCACCACAATGGATTTGACATGAAACAAACAACATGTGCTTTAACTGCAGACTTTCAGCTTTAATTTGAGGGTATTTACATCCAAATCAGGTGAACGGTGTAGGAATTACAACAGTTTGTATATGTGCCTCCCATTTTGTAAGGGACCAAAAGTAATGGGACAGATTAACAATCATAAATCAAACTTTCCCTTTTTAATACTTGGTTGCAAATTCTTTGCAGTCAATTACAGCCTGAAGTCTGGAACGCATAGACATCACCAGATGCTGAGTTTCATCCCTGGTGATGTTCTGCCAGGCCTCTACTGCAACTGTCTTCAGTTCCTGCTTGTTCTTGGGGCATTTTCCCTTCAGTTTTGTCTTCAGCAAGTGAAATGCATGCTCAATCGGATTCAGGTCAGGTGATTGACTTGGCCATTGAATAACATTCCACTTCTTTCCCTTAAAAAACTCTTTGGTTGCTTTTGCAGTATGCTTCGGGTCATTGTCCATCTGCACTGTAAAGCGCCATCAAATGAGTTCTGAAGCATTTGGCTGAATATGAGCTGATAATATTGCCTGAAACACGTCAGAATTCATCCTGCTGCTTTTGTCATTAGTCACATCATCAATAAATACAAGAGAACCAGTTCCATTGGCAGCCATACATGCCCACGCCATGACAGTACCACCCTTGTTGTAGGATACCTGTCTACTCTGGTTCTAGTTGAACATGGTCTCACTACCCTTCTCTTCTCATATCTCTTCCTTTCCTTGACGAGTACTAGGTTTCGTATGGTGGAGTAGTCACTTCGTACCACCACCATGACAGTACCGCACCCGTACATACCGACGGTTACCTTGACCAAGAGAACATAAATAACTACTACACTGATTACTGTTTTCGTCGTCCTACTTAAGACTGCACAAAGTCCGTTATAATAGTCGAGTATAAGTCGGTTTACGAAGTCTTGAGTAAACTACCGCGAAATGTCACGTCTACCTGTTACTGGGCTTCGTATGACGTTTTCGTTGGTTTCTCAAAAAATTCCCTTTCTTCACCTTACAATAAGTTACCGGTTCAGTTAGTGG
>BLSH010054706.1:236019-257105 GCA_018402905.1 Glandirana rugosa | reverse complement strand
TTTATTAACTCAATACAGGTTAAGATTTTATATGTAGTAGGAAATTAGCGGAAATTTTGTAAAATTTTGCTGTGTTTGTATCTTATAATAATGATTTTAGTGTATTTTTTGTGAAAATATTGCTTTCGTAAACATTTGTGCAAATATTGTGGGGACCTTCCTTTTATCCTACTGGTCAGACACAAACTTTCTATAAAGTCTCAAATTTGGGTACCAGTCTTGGAATTTCAATCCCTGCTTTACATATCTTTTCAAATCTAGTTATGCTTCCCCTTCTTATATAGGCTAGTTTTCCCTTATTATTGACCATTCTCAACCAGTCCCTTATGGAAGGTGGCCTAGACTTTATCCACTTACAGGTAATCCCCTTCTTAGCTTGACAGAGGCATCTTAGAATTGCAATTCGTGTAAACGCAGAACCCACGTTTTGCTCCATGTACACCAGTACACACAAAATCGGGACCAACCGTAGATTTAATTCAAATAGTGAGTTCATTTTACCCAACACCTCTTCCCAGTACCTATGTAATTTGGGGCACCTCCAGAGCCATGTGGATCAAATCCCCAACTGCAACCCTGCACCTCAGAATTTAGCAGCAATTTTGTAAAATTTGCTGTGTTTATATCTGCTAAAAATTATTTTAGAGAATTTTTAGTGAATATGTTGTTTTGATAAACATTTGTGCAAATATCACAGGGTGTTAAAATCAGTAGCACCTTATTTTTATTCTACAAGTCATGTGCTTTCAGAAAATATATGGTTTGGGGGGTCTTTAACGAATGCTGAAAGCTGTAAGGCAAAAAGTGAAAACCTTTAGATTTTTAGAGATTTTTGCGTATGTTCGATTTTCACCATTTCGCAAAAATGTACAAATATTTGGTTATTTATTAATTCAATACAGGTTAGCTTTTATATTTTATATGAATTTTGAAAAATGTGCTGTGTTTGCTTCTGCTAATAATGATTTTAGTGTATTTTTAGCAAAGATCTTGTTTTGATAAACATTTGCACACATCATTGTGCCCTAAAAATCAGTAGCACTTTATTTGTATTCTACTGGTCATGTGCTTTCAGAAAATATATGGTTTGGGGGGGGGGGGGCTCTTTAACAAACTCTGAAAGTTGTAAGGGAAAAATAAAAAAGCAATGGAAAAAATGCAAAAATCTTCTGGCCTGGTCAAGTTTAAAAGTTGAGTGCAGGGCCTGGAAGTGAAAGGGTTACGCCTAGTACACAC
This sequence comes from Glandirana rugosa, assembly GCA_018402905.1. Lineage (NCBI taxonomy): Eukaryota > Metazoa > Chordata > Amphibia > Anura > Ranidae > Glandirana > Glandirana rugosa. The sequence goes on along the minus strand of BLSH010054706.1, from coordinate 255,869 downwards.
TAGTGACACCTAAGGAGGAGCCGCTGTACTAACTATCCAATATTAGTACAGCGATCTCCCCTGCTCTTCTATTGTGTTCTTTCAGGGGGACGGAACCGCCAGAACATTCTGGTCAGCGCTCTCAGCCATTGGCAGAGTGCGCTGATCAGCACACTTTCTTCAGTCATGCCCCACTGACAGAAGGCGGCCGTACTCCTAAATCAGTAAAACAATGGCCATATGTTTTGTGTAATGTGGTTTATGTAAAGTGTTTTTTGGTTCTAACCATTCCTTTATTTCTAGGAGGGAAATATAATGATGTCCCACTACAGCCCAGTACACACGGGCCGGATGTCGGACGATTCTTATTGAACCTGCCAATGCCGCCCGACATTCGGACCGCAGGTTAGAACCAAAAAACACATTATGCAAAAACACTTTACATAAACCACATTACACAAAACATATGGCCATTGTTTTGCTCACTTATGAGTACACTATTACCAATATTTAATGAGCTCATATCAATTAATACCACATGGATTTTCACTGTTAAACTTCATTTCTTTAACCATTTGCCGACCGCCCACCGCAGCGTGAGGGCGACAAAGTGGCTCGTTATCGCAAACTGCTGTCAACTGACGGCGGCCGCGATAATTAGTATTGTGAGTGCGCGCTCTCACTGTGTTCCGGGGGGGCCAGGGAGCGGGTAGGGCGGACTCGATCTCCGCCAGCTACTCGTGATGGCTCCCCCGCAGTGAGAGGACGGAGATCCGTGTATGTAAGCACGGATCTCCATCCTGACAGAGAGGGAAGGGCTGTGATGACAGGCTTCCTGTATATGGAAGCCATGATCACTTCCCTCCCCCTGCCAGCCCAGTCCCCATACCGTTAGAACACACGTAAATCTTAGAGCGCCCCCTCCAGGTTACCCTTTTCACTGCCAATGGCATTTACACACTAATCAGTGCATTTTTATAGCACTGATCGCTGTATAAATGCCAATAGTCCCAAAAAAGTGTAAAAATGGTCCAACATGTCTGCCGCAATATCGCAGTACCGCTAAAAATCGCAGATCGCCAGCATTACTAGTAAAAAATAAAAACCCCAGAAATGAATTCTCATCATTCGTAAACGCGGTAGCTTTTGCGCAAACCAATAAACGCAGATTGCGATTTTTTTTACCAGAAATATGAGGAAGAATATAAATCGGCCAAAACTGATGAAAAAAATGTTTTTTATATTTTTTTTGGATTTGTATTTTAGCAAAAAGTAAGAAAATTTGTTTTTTTTTTGCAAAATTTTCACTCTTTTTTTGTTTATAGCAGCGATCAGAAATGACGCAGAGGTGATCAAATACAACCAAAAGTAAGCTCTATTTGTGGGAAAAAAAGGACGCACATTTCATTTTGGTACAACATCGCACGGCCGCGCAATTGTCAGTTAAAGCGACGCAGTGCCGAATCGCAAAAAGTGCTCTGGTCCTAAAGGGTGAAATCCTTCCCGGGCTGAAGTGGTTAAAGGAGTCCATTAAAAGTTGTCATTAATTCACTATGGTTTACTGGACGTTCACAATATAATTTATAGTGTATTCATCACGTGTGCACAATGATTATATGAGGGGCCTTCAGGTCAAACCAGGACCTTTAATTTTGCAGGTATAAAAAGGGATGCTAGTGTGGCAGTACTATACGCAGTAGTGAGTTGCAATTGTGTCCTAATTGTTATAGGCAGTGCAAATGTCAGTCCAGAGACCATTAATCAAGATGGCAGACAACAGTGTTAATGCATGCATGGAACAGTGTGTGGTGATGAATTTTCTTGTGAACGAAGGTGTAAAACCCGCAGATATCTATAGAAAACTTCAAATGGGTACCAGCTGTTTGCTTTTGACCGGCACAGAAGAGTTGAAGTCTGCTCAGCGTTAAAGGAGTGTTTTGACATGGAAGGCCTGGATTTTCCGGATCGCATCATTACATGATGAATTAATTCTAGATTACTTTTTTTTTGTTTAATAAGTTTTTTATTAGCATTTATCACAGAATAGGTGGTTTACAAAATGCGGAATGATAGAACCGAACAAGGTAATGATAACACAAATCCAATAGAGCTGTATGTTACAAATTCATATATACCAGCAAACAACACCAGAATGTAGAGAGAGAAGGGAGGAGTGTATCGAAAACAGGGGGTAGAAGGAGAGAGAAAAGGAGAGAGAAGAGGAGTAAAATGGGGGAAGAAAGAGGGACATATCCCTCCGCAGTGTATGCTGTCAATCTTGATAGATAGTTGTACAAAATGATAGAGATAAGGCCTCAGGCAGTGTGGGCCATAATGCTTGCATAATCAGGTAAATTTAAAAGCGAACCAGCAGGCCCATGTTTTATTGGAGACCTCCACCCTACCTCTATATGTGTGGGTGAGGTCTTTCATATAGTAAATGTGATATACAGCCATTAGCCACTGTCAAAGAGAAGGTATGGATGCCTGTTTCCAAAATTTAGGTATAAGTGACTTGGCTGCATTTAGAAGGTGAGGAGTTATAGATTTTTTATACCTGCCTGCTGGTTCATCAGTGCAATGGAACAATACAGTCCAAGGGTCATTTTTTACAGACGACCCCTGAATCACAGGATTATAATGTATGACAGATGACCAGTATGAGCGAATGAGTGGACTGTGCCACCAAATGTGGGCATGAGAGGCTTTATCCCCACATCCCCTTCAGCATTTAAAAAATGCATCGAGGGTGACGGGTGTATAATGCCACTTGGTTAGTAATTTGTAGTTGATTTCAGTGTTTTTAGAAGAAATTTAAGAAGTCTGAGATAATTGGAGAATGGTGGATTTTTGGGACTCCGTGATAGGTTGTTGCAGGTCTTTCTCCCAGTTGTGCAGGAATGTTGGTAAAGCTCTGGACGTCAAGGATAAAAGAGCTTGGTAGAACAACTAGATCAAACGTCGTGGAGGTTGCTCCTGTGCCATGATGCATTTCACTGGGGTTAAATCCAATAGTGACCGTAGTGGTTTAGGGAGTGCTCTTACAAACATGGATAATTGTTGAAACCTCCATTGTTCCATATAGGTGTTTGATGTAGATTCCATCAGTGAGGAAAGAGTCTGGATGCCCTCAGGTGAAGTAACATCGTGGAGCAGGAGAGGGTTATGATTAAATTGAACCTTGAAGTTTGGGTCCATGTTTCCCGGTGGGAAAAAGAGATGATCCGTTAGTTGCATTAGTGGCGAGTTATAACATCACTTGTGTGATTTGTGCAGAGTCCCATATGGCAAACATGGATTTGGTTAAGGGTGATGAGTTTATAGATAGGTTGCAATATTTCTTGGGGATCCACAGTTGCGCCATAAGGTCAGAGTCGCTAAGATCATATTCAAGTTGTACCCACAGTTTGGATTGCTTATGGTGCTTCCAATTGGATGTCCTAGTCAGGATACATGCTGTAAAGTCATGTTTTATGTCTGGGAGGGCTAAGCTTCCCTCTTGTTTGGGTTTGATCAGATGTAGTCTTGAGAGCCGAGGTCTTTTACGATTCCAGATGAATTTGGAGAGGATGGATCTCACAGTGGTAAAAAAAACCTTGGCATACCTTATAGGGGATCATTTGAAACATGAAGAGCAGTCTGGGCAATATGTTCATCTTTATCACTCTTATTCTACCCAACCAGGAATGCACCAATTGTGTCCACTTGTATAAGTCAGAGCGTATGGAGTTTAGGAGGGGAATGTAGTTTACTCGGAATAGGGAGTCTAGGTTCGGTGTGAGGAATGCGCCAAGATATTTGAGGGAGTGGGTTTGCCATACAAAATGGAAGGATGGTTTAAGTAGAAATACAATTTTAGAGGGGATAGAAATGTTTAAGATTTCGGATTAAGTTAGATTTATTTTAAAATTTGAGATGGAGCCAAAGGTGTTGAAGGCTGACACAGCGTATGCGGCATATTTATGTTCATAGGGCCCTACTTTAATACCGGGTATATTGGGGTTAAGGCGAATTGTAGACAGAAATGGTTCAAAAGAGAGGGCGAATAAAATAGGGGACAGAGGACAGCCCTGTCTGGTCCCATTATGAAGTGTAATGGGGTCGTTGAGAATGCCATTAATATGGAGCTGGGTTGTAGGGGATTCATAGAGGGCAGAGATCCTGTTCAACATAGGAGGGCCTATACCTAAATGGGACAAACTGGCCATCAGATATTCCCAGTCCACCCTGTTGAACGCCTTTTCTGCGTCTGTGGAAAGCAGCAGGGTGGACTGGGAAGAAGCTTTGACAAATGAAATTAAGGAAAGTGTACGCAGGGAGTTATCTCTGGCCTCTCTTCTAGGGATAAACCCTGTTTGATCCAGAGACAACACATTGCAGAATTAAGGGTAGGAGACTGTTTGCGAGAGTCTTAGCGAATAGCTTTGTGTCAATATTCACTAGGGAGATCGGTCTATAGCTCCCACAGCTAGGGTCTTTCCCAGGTTTGGGTAAAACGGTAATAAGGGCATGTAGTGTTTCTGGTCTAAGAGTTCCACCTTTGGAAATGAATTGATATACTTCAAAAGGTGGGGGAGGAGAGCATCTGCAAAAGTCTGGTAGTAAGTTACCGAGAGCCCATCAGGCCCCAGTGCTTTACCATTGGCCATAGACTTAAGAGCTGAGGATAGTTCAGAGAGTGTGATTTCTTCTTCCATTGCCTTAAGTGTTAGCGGAGGTAGTGAGGATAAATTAGCTTTGGAAAGATATTCCTGAATTAGGGTGTCTCGTACAGATTTATCCTGGATTGGTTTTTGGACATGGTAGAGATGTTGGTAAAAGGAGCGGAATTCTTTGGCTATGGCTTTTGTTTCGTGTACCAGCTTGTCTGAGGGAGTTTTTATTTTAGCTATGAATGAGACCGATTTTTTCTGCTTAAGAGACCTGGCTAAATAGCGACCAGGTTTGTTGCCCCATTCGTATATGCGTTGGAATATTACTCTAAATTATTTTTTCATATCCTCATGTAAGATAGATTTTAACTCGTCCCTTTTAAGGGTCAGCGTGTGAAATAAGGTAGGGGTTTGCTGTATTTTGTTTTTTTTCCAGTTCAGCAATTTCTTACAGGAGCTGTGATTGATGGTGCACTCTCTCTCTCCTCTTCCGTCGACCAAGCTCTATCAGTTTTCCTTGAATATGAGCCTTATGGGCTTCCCAAAGTACCCCGTGAGATATCTCAGGGTCCATATTTTCTTTAAAGAAGAGTGAGAGTTCACCGCCAATATGTAGTTTGTCAGTTTCCTCGGAAACAAGGGATTCGTTCAATTTCCCATTCAAAATAGGTAATGAGGGGATCTTTCGTTTTAGTCGAATAGGAGCATGATCCGAGATCGTTGAGGATTCGATCTTGGCGTCAAAGATCAGGTTCGGGTGATGGTGGTCTATGAAAAAGTAGTCAATCCTAGAATAAAAATTATAGAGATGGGAGTAATGAGTGTAGTCCTTTGCACTTGGATGCATTATTCACCATGTATCTATGAGTTGCACTTCTAGAAGGCGTTTGCGAACAAAGGCTAAGCGTTTGTGGGAAATACACGATTTCCCTTGAAAGGTATCAATTTTGGGTTCTAGGGATAAGTTCATATCCCCCGCCAAGATGATGCATCCGTGTGCAAACTCTAACAATTTAGTGAGTGTGGAGGAAATAAATCCTGCTTGATCATGGTTTGGAGGGTATATGTTCGCTAGCATACATGGAACGTTACCCAGACTGCCCTTCAAGAATAGGAACCTTCCAGTATCATCTGTTAACATGCTCTCAAATATAAAAGAAGAACCCCGACGGAGCCCAATGGTAACTTCTTTAGCTTTTTTAACGTCTGAGAGACTGTAATACCAAGTGGGGAATTCCTGTGATTGCAGTTGAATTGAGGTGGAGTGATTAAAAGTCTCTTTGAGATAGATCATATCCCCCTGCAAGCGTTTCAACTCTCTGTTAAGGGAATGACGCTTACCAGGGGTGTGGAGGCCACAGACGTTTAGGGATATCAAGTTAATGGAGGCCATAGAGTTTGTAGGGATATCAAAACACCCTGCAATTTCAAAAGATCACACACTGCGGCAGGTAGGAAAGATAGAGGAGAGAAAAGGAATAAGAAAAATGAAAGAGGATGTAGAGAACAGAGAATTGAAGTATAGCTAAGTAGAAACCAAAATGAAAGGGCGTCAAAAAGAAAAGAACCATGGTTGTGCACGCAAAGCCTTGCAGTGCAGGCATTGGGCCACCGACCTGAGCACATACCCCCAGGCACCCAGACCGAAAGAGGGTGGACCCAAAGGGATATGCGACCGAGCGGCGCCCCACCCAGGTAAAGAAGATGTTCCAGGAGGACAGCCATTGGCAAAAGCAGTAACATGGGGGAGAACAGAAACCTACTACTCCGGCCATGGCGCCATAATAGTCCTTTCAGTAAAACAAGAGCATACAATGACAAACCAACGTAATAGAAACCAGTACACATTTCCGAGTGGGAGGATAGGGCCTGTCCCAAAAGTATATAATAACTGAGAGGGAGAAAAGGAGATCACCATAGCGCCATAAGAGCGCGAGTCCTACTAGTAGCTGAGAAAACAGTGGAACAGTTAAAATGGAACCACAGAACAGTATAACTCACGGTCAGCCTCCAGGAAAGCTTGTGATATTGTGGTATGGGATAAGGTTACTGGGTCAAGGGTAGTGCACTGGAGTTTTCTTCTCTTTCTGTGTTAAAGGGTCAGAACGGCGAATACAAGAGACCTTTTTCCACTGTTTGCCCAAAGTATGTGGAAGTTCAGGGATGTCTTCCTGCCACCCTGGAAACTCTGGTGGCTCAATGTTCAGATCTATACAGAAAGTTTCAAGATCCTCTGGGAAACGTAGTATGGCAGTTTTACTGTCCCTGTTGGCGATTAGGCATGCAGGAAAGCCCCATCTATAATTGATAGTGGATCTCATGGACAGTGTGCAGCTTGTCCATGAGGGGTTTGAGACCTGACGGCGATCCAACGTCTCCTTTGCGAGATCAGGGAAGAAGGAGAGGTGTACGCCATCGAACTCTAGCGTGGCTACCTCTCTCGCTTTCTGCATGATGCGTTCCTTCTCCTCATAGTAATGCAAACTGCAGATGACATTGCAGGGTTTTTCTGTGGAGATATTGTCGGGACGGAGAGCGCCGTGTACCCTATTCATCTTGAGGGGGTGATCTGCCGCGTTCCCTAACAGGGTGTTAAATATTCCTCAGACAGAGGCCTGTAGATCATCATCTCCAGTGGCTTCAGGTAGTCCGCGGATCCTGATATTGTTTCTACGGTTCCGGTTCTCCTGGTCTTCAATTCTGTATAGGGCCATCCTGTGTGCCACTGCAAGAGTGCGTGTGCGGGCCTGGAGTTTCCTAATGGCCGCCGCGTGTCTGTCTAACTTGAGCTCTGACTCCTCTACTCTGTTGAGGACTTGCGACAGGTCTGCCCAAACAGATGAGACCTCCTTCTCGATTACCTTTTCCAGGCTAAGGAGCATAGAAGCGAATTCCGTTTTGGTGGTGAGGTCACTCTCCAACGCAGCCACCTCCGAGTGGTGTGTAGCAGACGCAGCCTCATCAGAGCAGACAGAGGAGGCAGGTGACTGGCGTCTAGCTGAGGGCCTGGAGCGGGAGGCGGAGTCAGCGCCATGAGGTGAGCGGCCTAGGCCATCTGTGTCGAGGGAATCCTCCGGTTCCACGGCCGGTTCCCAATGGAGTTCCCAGCAGAGTTTTCGGAGGCAGGGATTTACCTGTCCGTTTTCCCATGGTAGTAATGGTTGGAATGTCTATATATCGGTTCAAATATAGCAAATAAACGGCGCCGGCAGCGGAGCTCACCGAGGAGACATCCTCACAGCTTCATGCAGAAACCACGCCCCCCCTACATTACGTTATGTGACGAAATCTGGGCACATCATTTCACTTCAGAATCAAAACGAGCATCACAGCAGTGGAAGCATGGGGACTTACTACCACCCAAAACGTTTCAAACAATTGCGTTTGCAGGTAAAGTTATGTAAAGTTTTTTCTGGGACAAACGTGGCCTTATTCGTGTGGATTTTTTACCAAGTGGTGCCACTATCAACAGTGAATATTACTGCTGCACCCTGAGTGATGTGCATACGTGTCTGCAAAAAAAATGGCCTTGTTTGATCCCTAAGGGTGTCCTGTTTCTCCAGGACAACGCACAAGCTCATACTGCTCACCGTACAATGTGCACTTCACAGCAACTCGGCTGAGAGGTATTGCCATATCCCCATTACAGCCCAGACTTTGCACTGAGTAATGTCCTTCTGTTTGGACCCCTAAAAGAGGTCCTCAGAGGTCAGCATTTCAGCACTGATGTTGAAGTAAAAGCGGAGTTCCACCCCCCCTCCAAAAATGAAAAGTCAGTAACTACACATACTGTAGCCCCTAACTTTTAATATTAGGACACTTACATGTCCTGGAATCCAGTGATGTCGACACCCCAGCCAATGTTTCCATCGGCTGTCGGGTGCTGCCGCTGCCATTGCCTGTAAGGGAAACCCGGCAGGGGAAGGAGGAGGAGGGGGGCCGAACGTCTGATGTACCTCGCTGCGGCGAGGTCCGACGGAAGTGGTGACAGGGTACCTGTCAAAAACAGGTACCCGCTCCCCCCGAAAGGTGCCAAATGCGGCACTGGAGGGGGGAGGAATCAGATAAGCGGAAGTTCCACTTTTGGGTGGAACTCCGCTTGAAGCAGGCTGTCCTAGGATGGTTCAAAGGATGGCATATTGACAAATCTTTCTATGCCAAAATTTTCCAGGTATCAGTTAAATGCTGGGATTAGCGTATAAATGTAGCAGGGGAGTATGTTGAAAAATAAATGCAGTTTCCACTACTTGAAATGTGTTATTATTCTAAATAAACTCAGTTCTGGTTTGACTTGAATGCCCCTTGTACATCACCATTTCCATATTGGTTTATATATCCTCTTGTTCAATCCCAACTATACAGATCTTGGAAACCTCTTAACTTCTAGGAACAGATCTGGTTCCTCCTGTACTAATGAGAAAAACTTAAAAACCATTAGTGTTATATTTTATAGTTTTACACTTCATTACAATCACCAGAAATAAAGGACAATACAAAATAGACAAATAAATCAGATACATGTTTATCTCCAGTGTGATCATTCACTATTGTCTCGTCTTATGCTGTTACTCTTAGCTTGGTCACAAATATAACACGTTATGTTGAACTCTACTAGTTACTAAATTGTGCAGATGACTGCCATTAACCCTTTCACTGTCAGGTCTGTATGGCATACGAATCTACAGCACCGCTTCCAGTTGTCTATTCTTAATTCTGCTAAAAGCTCATGGTCACTTCATTACAAAATATCAAGTATACCATGGCTCTGTTTTTTTCCTTTTTTGTTTAAAGTTATTACAGTTATAGTTACCCACTATAGGGGTGAGTGGTGAAGGACACGGGGCAATCTCCGATGTCCGAAACAGGTAATAAAAAATGTATACAAAGGATACAGCGCTCTCTCTTCCCTACTTGAGCAATTAAACATGCAATTTTATTAATAATGTCAAAACAATTTTAACCGGTTCCCGACCGGCTCGCGGTTATAAACCCTTCTCTGGGCCTCCTGTGCTTGCTCCATATGTTCCCATACAAGCGGCATAACAGCAGCGATGTTCTATCTTGCATCAGTGAGATATGCTGGATGACGCTTCTATAAAGGCATGGTCGCTCCCTCCCGTGTTTCTTTGGCAACACCTAGCAATCCCCTAGGATGTCTACCATACAGTAGTTCAAAAGGGGAGTAACCTGTAGACGCCTGAGGTACCTCTCGTATGGCAAACATGAGGTGTGACGGCAAGAAATCCCAATTTCTCCCATCTTTGTCCAACACCTTTTTTAACATGCTTTTGAGCATTTTGTTACACCTCTTCAGTTTGTGGGTAGTAAACAGGGGTATGGAGATGGGAGATTTTCAACAACTTACACAATTCTTTAGTGACTTGGGACATAAATGGGGTGCCTTGATCCGTTAATATTTCTTTTGGAATACCCACCCAACTGAATACCTGGACAAGCTCTTTAGCAGTAGTTTTAGCTGAGGTATTACCTAAGGTAATGGCTTCAGGATATCGCGTGGCATAGTCAAGTATTACCAGTATGTGCTGATGGCCCCAGGCAGACTTTACTACTGGTCCCACCAGATCCATGCCAATTCGGCACTTCAATTATTGGTAACGATGCCGGCGGACTGCAAGAATGGGGCAGAGGCACAGAATGCTGACACTCTGGGCATGACTCACAATATTCTTTGACATCTGCATATAACCCGGGCCAAAATAATCTCTGGGTTATCCTTATCCTCTCCATAGTTTTCTCTATACCCAGATTGAAAGGTCCCCCCATGATATGACCATGGGCTAAATCTAATACCATTCGGCGATAGGGTTTGGGAACCACTAGCTGCTCTGCCTCCAACTACCCTTGCTTTCCCACCTGATGCAAGTTATTTTTAAGAGCCATGTAGGGAAAAGACACCCCTATATTAGGTTCAACGGGTTCCCCATCTACCTTTTTAACGGTTTCTCTGGCTCTATTGAGTGTGGCATCCTTTAGTTGTTCCATACAAAAATCATCTTTTCTGACTTTTAAGTCAGGCACCACATTCTGTCCACTCTCACTATTAGAGTCATAGCTTCTCGTTCATTAACCTCCAGCTGGGGGCTGGATTCCAGCTCCTCCTGCTCCCCAGCCATCACAGAAAAAGGATCTTCTCCTTCCTCGGACACACCAACAGTTTTCCTTTCAATTTTGTAATCAAAAGGGTCTGGTGTTAGTTCCAGTGTTTCCTCAGCAGGGGGCGCTCTGTCCTCCCAACTCCTTTTGTTTTCCCATAAACTCCAAAAGTGGGGAAAATCTCTCCCCACTAGGGCTTCATGAAGTATTGAGGGTACCACCCCCACTGAATGTGTCACCATGTCCCAAAGGGTATAAATCTCAACCACAGCAGTCCGATAATCACGTGTGTCACCATGTATGCAAATAACCCCAATAGTGCTAGGGTGTAACTTTGCGGGATTTACACAATCGCCTTTATCTAAGGTCACCACACTACCAGAATATAGCAGAGCTGTGACTGGCTTTCCATCAACTGAAATTACACACATTTGCTTTTCCATGCATTCCTGACATGTTTGCAGTACATGGTATCTGTGCAAAAAGAGACATGCGTTTTTCCAAGTAAGCATTATCATATTGCATTGGTTCACCAGTTAGAGAACAGTTAGCAGCAATATGACCAAGCGCATGGCAGCAATAACATTTTATATGTTCTGTACCCAGTCCTCTAAATGGACTCGGAGACCTTCCTGACCTATTTGGCCAGTCTCCAGGTCCTGAGCCCATAGTCTCTTTATCTGTGGCAACAGACTTGTAAGTTCTTCCCATGCCCTTGCACCCTGGAACAGTCTTACTGGATCCTTCGGGTGATTTTTCACCCCTAGAGACATTACAGTGGGGCACGGATGGGTACAAGTTCTCGGCCGCCATATATATCTCTCCACCAGGCCCACCAGCTGGTTTTCAGTCTTAGGGTCCCCATGGCTGACCCACTTCCTCAAAGTGGCAGGGAGCGCCCATAAATAATGGTCCATGACCACACGCTCCACAATCTTAATGGCTGCAGCCATTTCTTGATGAGGTGTATCAAATCAAACATTTGGGAGCAGGGTGGCTTGTCAGTACTGTATTACCAGAGCTGCACCCATTGAGCCTGGACTGCAATAGTGACACCCATGCATGCATCTCTGCTTTCAATGTCTCATAATCCTGGGCAGCCTCTGAATCCAGGTCATTATAGGCTTTTTTGGGGTTCTCCTGTCAGTAAAGGCGCTAGCGGTGCTGCCCATTGCTCTTTTTGCCATCCCTCTCAAACAGCGACTCTTTCAAAAGTTGCTAGGTATGCTTCCACATCATCTGCAGGTGTCATCTTTTGCAGGAAATAGCTAGCACGCACCATTTTCTGTTCTACCTGTAAAGGACTTGTGGACCCGTTCTTTAACTCCACCAGGGCCTCCACAAACTGGTGATTCACCTCCTGCTGGGCTGCCACAGCCTGCTGCGCTGCAATGGCCTGTGTTCGTTTCCTGCTGCTGGCGATTGCTCTCCTACTGGGTTGCAGTGGCCTGCAGCAGAGCTTTTAACATGTCCTCCATCTTGTTTAGGAAGATGGCTTTTTCTGTCACTTATTAAATAGCTTTTTTTTTTCTTTCCTTCCTTCAGACTACTAATGAAGGGGAGTGGTTAATTGGTCACAGGTGATCCAGGTCCTATAAAACTCTCTGTATAACTAATTTCTGAGTTTGCTCATCCTTGAGTTTTCTACCTTTTTGCTTGCTGGACCTCTGACTAAGTGATGAGTTAAAAAACAGAGTTTAAAACAGGAGATTCTAACAGTAGTCTTCAAACCTGTAAGTAACATCTGAAATTTCCTGTTATTAGTAGTGTTGTATCTGGGAAAATGTGTGCTAGCAAGATTGAAGGCTTTGTACAGTGCACAGCATGTATGCAACTATGGAGCCACAGCTCCAGGATGGATACAGCTGCGACAGATGTGAGCAGGTTGCCCTTCTGGAAGCTCGCATTAGAGATCTGGAGGAGCAAATTGCAACGCTGGGCAGAACTGTCAACCTTGAAAGGGGTCCTCTGCTCACTGAGCAGGTGGCTAGTAGGGTTAATGGGGAGGGTGGAGGGGTAAGTACGGATTATAAGGTACGTAGATGGGTTAATACAGTCAGAGAGAGTGGTAGGAGCTCAAAGAAAAGGAAGGCCAGCCCTGGGATTGAGCATACTAACAGATTTGCCAAGCTGAGTGAAGCTGTGGGGGTGGCAAACTCAGAAGTGGCAGCCCTAGATGTCACTGCTCCCCCTAACAGCCAGGAGAGCAGTCCATCTAGTAGGGGTGGTATGGGTAGTGCAGGTAGGCCTAGACAGTTGGTGGTAATTGGGGATTCTATCATTAGAAGGCTGATAGAATAATTTGTCACCAGGATCGCCTCAACCAAATGTTTTTCTGTCTCCCTGGTGCCAGGGTTCGGCATGTGGTGGCCCGGGTTGATAAATTACTGGGAGGGGCTGGGCATGACCCAGCTGTCTTGGTCCACGTTGGAACCAATCACAGAATGTATGGAAGAAGCTCCTTAAGAACCAATTTAAAGAATTATGGTTGGTGGGGGGTTTCTTGTGAATGTACATCTTATATCGCCCTGATGTTCCTCAATCTGGCAGGTAGAGTGGTTCCTTTTGGATGTCCCCTCTGTGCTGGTGCACATCTAGTTGTACTGTGCCCAGGGGATATATGTGGGATCTATTTATGTTTAGTGATGGGTACCATTAAGGTTCCCCATGATCCCCGCTCTTTGTTGCATATATGTCTATACACAAATGGGACCCCTATCCTAGTGCCCCCCCCCTTATATGTGGTGTATTGGGGATACTCAGTTTACTTAACTATAGCATATGATGTGTGCTATGGTTGGCTCTCCCCTGAAATAGCATTAGTGGTCGAAGGGACAGGATGGATATGGTTGGGTCGTTCTAGACCAAATTGGGATCGGCAGACCCGAGTGGTATTTGGCTTTGTGGGGTCTGCTGGCCTCATGGTAACACTAGGTAGGTGCTGTTGGGTGGCCTTTGATCTTGGGGTATACCCAGGCTGGGGTTTTCCAGGTCCCACCTACCCTACCATTCCACTGCCATGAAAAGCCATAGATGGGCCGACCAAATTGGGATCGGCAGACCTAAGCGGGGCTTGGCTGGGTATGGGATGAGGGATCTCTCTGTTAAGGGTCTTTCCAATTGCCTTAGGTGTCTTAGGATATATGTCTGCTCCCATAACCCTTCTTTTGGAGGGGCTAAGATTTGTTTCTATCCGCTCCCCCCGTGTTTACATGCTTACATGCCTATAAGCTCCTATCTGTATAGTTTGATCATGTGTGTGATCGTACAGGGGCGAACGCCTACGGAGATGTTGCATTGTTTTTAACTATTTTGTTTTTTTTTGTGCATTGGTTTTTGTACTCATGTTTTGATAATATATGTGGCACAGATTGTCTTGCATTTATATTGAATACCTGCAAATGAGATGTATATGTAACAGTGTTTTGTGTATTTCCTTGGGGTCTGTCAGACTCTGAAGTTCACACATTGTTGCACTTGTCTCTATGTCTGTTTGTCATTAATAGGTTTTTATCGGTAGCACTATGTGGACTTCATTCAGATTGGGATGTGTGCCTGCCTTGCAGCTGATGGGGGATGGTCGTATCGACCACTTGATATTGGTTGGTGTATGTCGGACAGAATCGTTTTTCTGGATATATAAGTGTACTTTGTCTAGATATATAAGTGTATATTTTTTCTTTCCCCAATGCTACTGATCAGGTACACACCCTCCTCTGATCAAGGTGTACAACTGTTTGTCTACTTCGTGACCTGGCTCCACCCCTTTGAGGGTGTGGTGGTCATGCGGCAGGTAGATAGGTTTCACTGAAACTTGTAGTCATTGTAATGATTAAGAACGCGGCTGGTGTGTGAAACGCGTCTACGGACTGCTTGCAGGTATTTGTGGTGCCCTTGACCCGAATAAAGCCTGGAAATCATCTGCATGTGCCGCTTCTTTCTTCTATTGGTGGATTCACGTGGGGCGAGCCGCAGCAGGCACTCCAGAGCTTCCAACTAGTGTGTGAGCCATTACACCTGGAGCAGTGATTTTCTCTTTGGTTTACCAATTTAAAGAATTAGGTTGCACATTGAAGGGAAGGACCTCCAAGGCAATATTCTCTGAAATATTGCCTGTGCCATGCGCAACACAGGTACGGCAGGGGGAGATTAGAGCCCTGAATGCATGGCTAAAGACCTGGTGTAAGGGGGAGGGCTTTGGGTTTTTAGAGCACTGGGCTGACTTTTCATTGGGGTGCAACCTATATGCTACAGATGGTTTGTACCTAAATGGAAGGGGGTCTGTTGTGCCGGGGGAGAGGTTCATGGGAAGGCTGGAGGAGTATTTCAACTAGGATTGAGGGGGAGGGTGCATTAGATTATAATGGGGTAGACAGGTCAGACAGGGGTCAGCCCCTATTGGTGGGTGGAATGGGGAGAGATGGGGGGAGGGCTATGGAAGATGATATGAAGGTTCCCATGTTATAATCAAGTTGGAAGCTCTGGTACATGAGGAGAACTATGATTTAATTGGTATTGCTGAATCTTGGCTTTATTCTTCACATGACTGGGATATTAATATTTCTGGCTAGGCTCTCTTTCGGAAAGACAGGGTAAAACAGAAGGGTGGTGGAGTCTGTCTCTATGTGAGAAGTGATCTCAAAGCGAGTGTGAATGTGGACTTAGTTAATGGAGAGTGTGAAAAGTCTGAAGCATTATGGGTAGATCTGCATATGGGTGTGCACACTACAAAGGTTATCACTGGAGTTTGTTATAGACCTCCCAGTGTTAAAGAGGAGGTGGAGACTCGGCTCCTTGCACAGATGGAAAAAGCTGTAAGGTCTGGGACAGTGATAATAATGGGGGATTTTAACTACCCGGAAATTAACTGGAGTAATGGCACTGCTGGGACAGTTAAAGGGCAAAAATGTATAAACCTATTACAGGACAATTTTATGGTCAAGTTTATTGAGGCCCCAACTAGGAATGACGCTTTGCTGGACCTGGTAATCTCAAACCATGCAGAGCTTATTACCAATATTCATATAAAAAAACATCTGGGTAACAGTGACCATAACATGATTTAAAACACATACAGGATAAAAACACTTAATTTTAAGAGAGAAATTTTTACAAGGATGAGGGCTGCTCTCCAGGACTTAGACTGGGAGGGAATATTGGCATAGATGAACACAGAACAGAAATGGGAATTTTTCAAAAAGACTGTATGCGAACTCACTGCAAAGTATATTCCCATGGGCAATAAGTTTAAAAGGCTAAACATAAAACCTATATGGCTCACAGGGAAAGTTAAAAAAGTTATAAATGATAAGAAAAGAGCATTTAAAAAAATATAAAAATGAAGGAACCCTATCATCTTTTAAATGTTACAAAGAATATAACAGAATATGTAAAAAGGAAATAAAGGATGCAAAAATTCAAAATGAACAACAGATTGCAAAAGATAGTAGGACAAACCCCAAAAAATTCTTCAAATATATTAATAGTAAAAAGGTCAGGTCTGAGCATGTAGGCCCTTTACAAAATAATCTAGATTGCGTGACTGGGGACAAAGAGAAGGCAAACGTATTAAATACATTCTTCAGCTCTGTGTATACAAAGGAGCATGGGGGAGCTCATGTCCATAATGGGGGTGGTAGTGACACAGCCCCAAATCATCCACAATGGCTCAAAAGTGAAATGGTCCAGAAGTATGTAGACAGAATAAAGGTAGATAAAGCACCTGGACCAGATGGCATCCATCCCCAGATCCTAAAGGAATTGAGCTCTGTTATTTCAAAGCCATTGAATATAATTTTTAGGGACTCCTTAATGACTGGAATAGTACCACTGGATTGGCGTAGGGCCAATGTGGTGCCCATATTTAAAAAGGGATCAAAGTCTTTACCAAGTAACTATAGTCCTGTTAGTTTAACTTCTATAGCTGGGAAGATACTGGAGAGGAGAGTTTAATAAAAAGACCACATAGATGAGTTCTTGTTGGAAAAAAATGTTTAAGCAACAGACAGCATGGATTAATGAAAGACAGAAGTTGTCAAACAAACCTGATTTCTTTTTATGAGGAGGTAAGTAAAACCTTGGACAGACGGGTGGCTGTGGAGGTGGTATACTTGGATTTTGCAAAAGCGTTTGACACCATTCTCCACACACGGCTAATGTGTAAGTCTACAGGCTTGGAGAGATCAGTTTGTAAATGGATAGAAAACTGGCTAAAAGACCAAATTCAGAAAGTAGTGGTTAATGATTCTTACTCTGAATGGTCTAAGGTTATCAGTGGTGTACCCCAAAGTTCAGTGTTGCTTTTCAATATGATATAGGGTCTGGGATTAAAAGTACAATTTCAGTGTTTGCAGATGACACCAAGCTATGCAGTGGAATAACGTCCTTACAGGATGTTTCCAGCTTACAAGCAGACCTCAATGCACTGTCTAATTAGACGACTATGTGGCAAATGAGGTTTAATGTTGACAAATGTAAAGTTATGCATTTGGGAGCGAAGAATATGCATGCATCATACATACTAAGGGGAGTACAACTGGGGGAATCCATAGTGTAAAAGGATCTGGGGGTTTTGGTAGATCATAAGCTTAATAATGGAATGCAATGCCAAGCTGCGGTTTCCAAAGCAAGCAAAATCCTTTCTTGTATTAACCCGTGACAACCACTTTAACCTACAGGTAAGCCTATACTAAGGCTTACCTGTCAGTGCCCTGCATATCTCCCAAACCTGCATGGTTTAGAATATATACAGTGTACTAGCATTGCCAACGTCATTCATGTTTGTGTTGATGGAGATCACTATAGAAGATACTGAACTGGCCTCTCTCTTCCCTATTGGAAATTATTGGATGGACCCAATATCTTCGGCTTCTCATCAGTCTCCTACTCCTCCTCCCCCTGGCTTTGTCTTTCTCAATCAGGACTGCAGCAGTAACAACTGCTACCATGACCAAGGGCATGTGGTAAAACATTGTAGAAAACCACAACACAAACCACACTCGTCAGCGACAGTACTCTCCCCACATAAAAACAGGAAGTGCACAGGAAGTTAACACCCATTTTTTGCATGCCTTTTTGATTGACCTAAGCACAAATTGCATCTGAGCCTCATTTACATGATAAACACATTCAATTCGCATTACAACTGCGCTGTCAATAACCAAAAGGCAATGCAAACTCGCACTCAAACAGCAAAAATTTGCATTGCAATCGCACCGGTTTGCATCGCACAAGTGTGAACCAGCACTGAAGGTCTGCTTTAAGGCCTTGTGCACACGGGACGTATGAATCTGTACCCCGTTTGGGGGCTGTTTTTACCCGCACAGGTCCTCCTTGGATGCAAACGGTCTGCACGATTCTGGCCAAAATCAGAATCACAATTTTTTTTTGCTTATTATAAAGATCACGATTCTCGTGGCGTAACATCTTACATATTCCAAAAAAATTGGGCTTACAGCACTGTTTAGTTTTTTCTTTTGAAAGTGTAATTTTCCCCAAAAAATTGGATTTGAAAGACCGTTGTGTTAACACCGTGTGACATAAAATATTGCAACAACCGTCATTTTATTCTCTTTGGGGATTCTAAGTAATTTTCTAGCAGAAAATACTGGTTTTAACTTGTAAGCAACAAATGTCAGAAAAGATTTAGTCTTTAAATGGTTAAGCCAAACTCTTCTATACACCGCAGAGTTCATTTCTTTGATAAGTAGTTACATTGTATCTCTTTGCTTCTTTTATCAGCAATGATCTCAGACTTGGCAGTCTGCCCTTATAGGAGAGACTCAAGTCGCTCCAACTTAGAGAAAGGTTTCTGGGGAGACTTCAGACGAGATCACGATTTTATTACGATTAATCGTGCAGCTCTAGTCTGCACCTAGGGCCAGTCATCTGTCCCCAATTGCTTGTAACCACTTGATGCGCAGTAACATGCGAACAACCTGTCAATGATTTGTACAGACTTCCTGGCCATTGGCAATTGCACATACCTGCGATCCCAGTTACAGATTCACACTGATTCTACACAGTGTATAGCTTTAAGGCCTGGTTCACACCTATAGGTTTCAGTTTGTACAAAAACGTACTACACTCCATTTAACATGATTTCCTATGGGTAACAGTCAACAGTGACATAGGTGACAATTTACGGCCATGGAGACACATGCTGTTGTGGACTTCCGGTTTTGTTTTTTTTCTATGCTTGTATACCTCCACACAAATGTGAGTGGATATGTTTTAACTTGTTGATTTTAATTAATACATAGAATTATGCTATGTGGATCTCTTTTAGCATTTTATCCACACATATCCATGAGCACCTTATTTCCCCAAACACTGAGAAGCTGAGCCAGTGAAGAGGACAACAAAGACCAGCACACCCAGGATATTTATAAAGCGCATTTGACTCCTGTCACTGGGAGTACATAGCAGCTGGTGAGTGGGAACAATGAAGGGGAGCATGACCTGCACAATATTTGAATCTACAGCACCTTGGCATGATGGATAACTTTATTTCACAATCATGAAGATTTATTTTCAAAGACTTTTTTATGAAGATTATGTTGATGTATTTATGCATTATTAATTTTATTGCTGATTAACCACTTCCTTACTGGGCACTTAAACCCCCCTCCAGCCCGGACCAATTTTCAGTTTTCAGCGCTGTCGCTCTTTGAATGACAATTGCGCGGTCGTGCGGCGTTGTACCCAAACAAAATTGGCGTTCTTTTTTTCCCACAAATAGAGCTTTCTTTTGGTGGTATTTGATCGCCTCTGTGTCATTTCTGATCGCCGCTATAAACAAAAAAAGAGCAACAATTTTGAAAAAAAACAATATCTCGCTGTCGCGACTTTTGACTTTTAACCAGGCCCGACCTCCCCCCAAATTCACGGGTCATTCCTTCACCAATTAGTCGTTATTTTAATTATTACGTATTTATGTAGTTGTATTAGAAGTATTTTTTCAGAAACTTTTATTTAGAAGTACTAACACTTTATTTCAATAGGTAGTACGGTTCCACGACATCTAAGTTTATAACACGTCCAGTACGAGGGGAAGTAACAAGGGTGAGTGGTCGACGATACATGAGGGTCACTGTCCTCAGTTTA
>BLSH010054706.1:209399-232063 GCA_018402905.1 Glandirana rugosa | reverse complement strand
TGACAGGTACTCGGGTACTCTGATGGACAGGTACTCGGATACTTTGATGGGCAGGTGACAGGTACTCGGGTACTTTGATGGACAGGTGACAGGTACTCGGGTACTTTGATGGACAGGTGACAGGTACTCTGATGGGCAGGTGACAGGTACTCGGGTACTCTGATGGGCAGGTGACAGGTACTCGGATACTTTGATGGGCAGGTGACAGGTACTCGGGTACTTTGATGGACAGGTGACAGGTACTCGGTTACTCTGATAGGCAGGTGACAGGTACTCGGGTACTCTGATGGGCAGGTGACAGGTACTCAGGTACTTTGATGGGCAGGTGACAGGTACTCGGGTACTTTGATGGGCAGTTGACAGGTACTTTGATGGACAGGTGACAGGTACTTTGATGGACAGGTGACAGGTACTCTGATGGACTGTGACAGGTACTCTGATGGAGTGGTGACAGGTCCTCTTTATTGGGGGGGGTGATCAGTGTGCTTGGTGTACACAGTAGGCGGTAACGAGCTGTTACCGCAATCTCCCTGTCACACACGATCGGTGTGTGACAGGGAGAACCGCGGTAACAACTCGTTACCGCGGTTTGTTTACATCACATGACCGGCTGTGATTGACACAGCCGGTCACGTGGTAAAGAGCCAAATCTATTGGCTCTTTACACGGATCGGAGCTGGGCTTTGTACGAGGGACAAGCCTCAGCTCCGATCGCCACGCTGCGCGCCCCCAGGGGCGCGCACGAGCGGCGTGCACGTGAGGCTCCTTTGTGACCGGCTGTGATTGGACACAGCCGGTCATGTTGTAAAGAGCCAATTTTATGGGCTCTTTACCCCGATCTGGGGGGGACACAACCCCCCGGCAGACGAGCGATCCGCGATCGCCGCTGTGCGGGCCCCTGGGGGCCCGCAGTAGCGGCGAGAAGCGGAGGACGTCATATGACGCCCTCCCGGATCGACGGCCAGTCCCTGTCGACGTCATTTTACTATACGTCGGTAGGGAACTGGTTAATTGTAATGTTTTATTGTTACTGTTTCATCATTTTTGTTTCGCAGGTAATGAAATTATTTTATAGTTTATTGTGTTTTATTGTTAACCATTGCATTGCAGGTACGCCATTCAGCTGCACCACTGATTTATTTATCTTGACAGCAACTCCTGTGTATGACCCCAGCTTGTTACAAGGACTTTGCTGCTGCCTGAATTCCTGTGTATGACCCCGGCTTGTTTCAAGGACTCTGCCCTGACTGATACTCCGTGCATGACCTTTGCCTGTTATTTGAACTTTACCTCTGCCTACTGCCAAGCAATAGGTCTTGCTGCATACAAGGACTACACTTCTGAGCGTAAGCATCCAAGCAGCCCAGCCGGAGTTCCTGACAGACCACAGTTGGCCACGCTCATCACCGCCAGCATTACCTCCTTCCTGCCAGACCCAGCTGGATCCTGTCTGTGACCTGTGCCTCTTTGTGCCCTATACCTGCCGTTACACCACCAGGGGTATAGTGCACTTATGGCTCGTACACACTATAAGAAAATCGGCCGAAAATATTCGCCAGACGAAGAATCGTATGATTTTAGTGTAGTGTGAACACTACTTTCGACGGCCGATTCCAACCGTCCAAACGAAATTTAATGAAGGAACAAACTCCGAAAATGTTCTTGTATGAATGATTTCTGTTTAATGTGTACAGTAGTCGCACAAAAAAACCCATTAACGAACGATCGGAAGTTGCTTCTGACACGGAAGAAACTCTCGAAATAAACAATGTGCATAAATAGCCTTCATGTCAGTAAACAGTATATATATATATATATATATATATATATATATATATATATACACACACACACTGCATTTTTTATAAATATATATATATATAGTTATCAATGGAGCGCATGTGCAGTGATGTCCCAGTGAAGGCACGTTCCCCTTGAAAAAAAAGCCGTCAGGGCCCATTATGCAGGCTCCAGTGCTGTCCATCCAAAATAAAGGCCATCCCCACATTTAGGGTATGTTTACTGAGCATAGAAGAAAAACATAGGACATTGATCCAGATACTGCCAGTCCCCCTCATCCCTGCTTGAACCATTGATAAACGATCTATTTTAATGCCACACACCCCTGTATACCCAAACAAGTCCCATGGCCATGATCCAATCAAATCAGACATGACTTCTATTCAAGCCTGAATAAATGTGTGGTTTAGGATATAGCAATAAATTAAACAAATAAAAATGTAGAACCATATAAACTTTATTAAATAGCAGATCTAAATAACGCACATATCATAGAGATCACATATACTGCAATGCTATTATTGAATTTAAACATAAAAAAAATAACATTTCTAAAGCAACAAATGGTTCAACTAAAGAGTTATGTAATGATAATCCTGGCACCAAGCAGATGTTTGACGATCTGGCGCAGGACAATGCCAAACATTTGTGGGCTGTGGTGGTGGTGGCCGTAAAGGTGATTATGTATTTGACAATGGAGATGCAGGTTGGGCCTCAATAATCATGGAATTTTTTGTAATATCACCTCTCACCCCTTTATGTAGCACTTGTAGTAACAAGCACTCTGCCATTGATCTCTGTTCCTCAGACATGTTTCTTAGCTTATTAGCCGTAAGAATTCCAAAAGCATCTTGTTCATCAGTTTTCTTTTGTAGGGCTGCTGAAGATTATGTAAAAAAACGATCATATAGATTCCTCCAGATTTTTGCGCTTCGTAGGTCCTCTTGGTGTTGACATTATGGTTTCCTCTGAATGTTCTTATGGATAGGAAGGAAATAGGTAGTAATTGAAAAAAACTATTTTTTCCAAAAATTTTAAAGTGAGTTTATAGAACATACATTTTAAAAAAAATTGTCATATGAATTTAGAAATGTAATAATCTTAATGCAATGTATCTGTGTGCCTGATTGAACTTGTGTTAGCTCCTCCTGATCATCTCCAAAGAGTTCTGGTGACATACACCCAGCAGATGTTGATGGTAGAGTGGATAAAGAGGTCCTGGAGTCACACTGATCAGTTAAAAAGCGCAAGCTGTTAAAGTACCACAGCCGTGGCACATAAATCTCTTCAGCAGCAGCTCCAGACCGCTCAGAATCCCTGATTTTATTCAATTCTTTTTTAATACTGTCCTCAAATTGGCTATATTATGTTTCACATAATCTATGTCAGCCTGAGGAGAGACAGCCTTACACATTTCCACCAGCTTGGTATAGGCCTCATGCTTCTTGACCTTATCAGAGTAGTCCTTGGACTTGAGTTTCCACAAACAAGGCATCTGCTTGTATGCAGCTATAAACTGTGGCAAGAAGTCTGGTGATGTGAATTTGTCTGCCATGAAACATATAAAATGCATTTATAGTTTGCTATGTCATGCACCATATATAAAATGCATTTATTAGTTTGCTATGACATGCACCATAGCCAAAAATATTTTCAGTTGAGGCCTATAGCAGTAATGACATATTAGCTCCGTTCTTTCGTCTCAAGTAAATTAATTATTACCTTCTTTCGGATCAAGAACCTTCACAGCAATTATCTCTGAATGATCGGACCAAGAATGGTGCGGTAACAATATTCCGCACAGAGCAATCATTATGGAAGACGGAGCGCTTGTGTCCTGAGCTCAGCCCCTGTCAGCCTCGTTATCGCGCTCCGCTGTCTGCGACATTAGGCCTACTAGGGCAGGAGCTGGCACGGAAGAGACAGAGGAGACACAGCCTGGGCAGAAAGAACAGCAGCATTAAAGAGACAGAGGAGACACAGCCTGGGCAAAAAAGGGGCAGATAGAGCAGCAGCATGAAGGAGACAGAAGAGACACAGCTTGAACAAAAATTGTCCAGAATGAAGAATCCCACGATGAAGGCAACAGCCATGAGTTTAGGAGAGATGGTGGTGCTTGTGAGGCTCCTTGAAAAATACGACTATGATTGCAAGTTAAACTATAACAAGCCAAATGCAAGAAAAGATATGATAATGGATGAAGTAATCGAAGTTATCCAGAAGAAATATGGAATAATACACTCAAAAGAACATCTGCGCAAAAGATGGTCCGAGAAAAACAGAGAAAAAGGAGCAACTAGAATATATTCACCAGAGCATAGAAAAAAGTAAGATTTTTGGGGTAATTTACTGAATGCCTTTTTCCATTGATTTGCAATCTATAAATTGTATTTATTCTTATTTGTCAGCTAACAAAAAGAAAAAAATTGCAAAGAAAAAAAAATGCGTCTGCTATGTTGGCAAGAACTGGAGAACATGAACAAGATACACCACTAGAATGTGATACAGAGGAGAGATCCATGGGTAAGTGAAAATTATTAAATGTATACCTCTTGATGAAATTTATAGGTATTGGAAGCTGCCAAGTTGTTACTAATTCAACATGTAACTTTAAATCTAATGCAGTGCATGAAGAATGCATGTACATTGAGTTTTTTTTTCCCCCCCTCATGATGCTTAATATATATTTTAAAGTGGTTGTAAAATTTCATGTATTGTCACCTACATGCATTTTGTGCCCACATGCATGATCCCAGGGCAAGCACTTCCCTGTCATATCACTCAAGAAGAGGAGGAGCACAGGAGCGCAGATTGATGACATCAGAAAACGATGATTGGTCACACTCGGTGAAAAAACGCTGCACAGATGAGGTGAGTAATTGACATGTTTACTATTAAAAAGAAAGATAACTTTACAGGCACCTATCAAACGGACTTTATGTTCAGGTACGCCTGAAGATTATTTGAGGGTGTACCTGAACTGAGTCTCCACACAGCCCTATTGGAGTGATGGATGTCAGCAGAGCCATACCTGTTGACACGTCATCATCCGTTCAAAGCATAAGTGTTTATCGCAGAGCAATGCGGGGTGCAACAACACAGCCTCCACCACGTTACTACTGCTGGCGTCTAGTTTCTATGAAATATCAACAGCTAAAAATGGATGATAAAAAAGTCTAATACATTTCTACACTTTCTTGCTTAAGTGGCTGCTATATTGAATATGTAGTTGTGTGTTCTATGGTGTCTGCTGCCACCCTTGGACTACTGGTGTTCTAACAGATTGCGAAACATGCTATCGGTGTAATGCATGGGCAGTAGGTATTTAGGTGAAGGAACGTCACTTACATTACCTATTCAGATGCGTTGTTGATAAGTGAAGGAACAATCTGCTTTATGACTTCCTCCACATTTCCTTTTTTGCAGGCGCATCACCAAAGCATTGCAATGAAGAAAAAACACATATGGAACCAGTGCGAGCAGAGGAGAGCATTGTAAACTCTCCACCACTGGATACAAGTTTTGAAGGTTAGCAAACCAAATAAATAAACATTTATGTAACGTGTATGTCTTACAACATGTAACTATATAATTTGTATGTTCTCTATAATTATACTCTTCTCAGCTAATTATCCCATACAAATAGAAGGACAACACATTCTGTCTCACAATCAAGATTCTGGCTTAGATGTATGGGAGCATTCCTCTCGTGATAGCAATGTGCACCTGCACATGATCGAGCTCATCTCATTGGCATTGGATAAAGAAGATCCTGATTCCACTAAAGAAGAGAGTAGTAATCATGTGTCCTGTACAAGTATGTGCATGTATGTAAGCAGTTGAATGATTGCAATTGTGTCTGCAAGATTGTATTATTAACATTGCTTTTTAACAGGTATGGTGGATAGTGCCACAATTGCCCAGTTGAGGAAGGATTTATTCCAGTGCTGTGGTGAATTGCAACAAATTAAAGAATCAGATTCACTCCAGCACAGATTGGAAAAATTCATAGATCTCATTGATGGATTGTAAAAGTGCAAAGAGACTTGTGAACACATCTTTGTATTTTCTTAAGTTTGTTTTACTGTTTTTATGGCTTAACTACATGTTTCAGTTTTTTTTGGTTGTTTTTTTATATTTAATATATTAAATTCTGTGGTGCCAAGGTTCACATCTCTGTGACCTAAACCATACGGCTAGATTCCATTATAATGTTTATCATGTTGAATCAAAATTTAATTTATATTATCCTTCAGTAAAGTGGGCCTTCCACTGTCTTATCTTATTCCAAACCCCACCTCTTCAGTTTACCTTCACAGAAGAGATGAGCGCCATACACCATTCCCCCACCCCTTTGTTCCCAAGTTTGTTTTTTTTCTACTCCGATCTTCAATACCTAAAATCACTGAGAGAATTTGTAATGTTTATAATGTGCATATCATTTTTGTATGATTAGCAAAATATTAAAAATGGCCATTTCTATTGTCATATTGCAATAAAGAATAATGTTGGTTCAATTTCACAGATATGGTTTTGTTGCATATTTGCTTCTTTAGAAGTGCATACATTGTCATATGTAATTCAGATGGATAAATAGAGAGATCTGTTTCTCTGTCACTCTCCCCATGAAAGAGCGTAATATGCTAATTTATTGGTGTATATATATATTAAAATTTAATCAATTTTTTTGAAATTTACAATATTCAAAAAATAATTTTTACCTAGTAAATTTATAGTGCAACATAAAATATATGTATTTGGAATTGTAGACTAGGAAATTTTAATGCACTCAAAAAACTAATTTCTGAATTCAAGAATATTTTTTTTCTGGTTTTCAAACATTCTCCTGCCAATCCACTGCACCAACTCCATTAAAATAGTTCATGTAATGGATGCGATTTTGCCTAGCACTTTGTGTGGGCAATCGAGGATGAGCAATGGCAATGGGTGTCAAGTTTTCAAATTGATCATCATGTGAACTTTTTGCTGAAATAAAGGTGTCATTGTCACACGGGGCAGGAGTTATGTATCCTGCTGTAGTGTGACGTAGAAAATTGTGGAGTATACAGCAGCAGAGGACTAGGTTGTAAAGTTTGTACAGTGCAAGGATTCCAAAGGCATTCTCCCTAACTCTCCATGCACAGGCTAACCTATAGTTGTAGATCCTTTGCTCTCTGGTAAGGTTCCGCATGGGAAATGGTTTCAATAAGTTTTCATTGTTCGCATGGGAAATGGTTTCAATAAGTTTTCATTGAGTGCAAAAGCTTCATCAGCTACAAATACAAAGTTCATGCCTTCAATGTTTTCCTCACATGTGGGTAAGTTCAGGGTACCATTAAGCATGCGTTTGTAAAATTCTGTTTGGTCAATAACTCCACCATCCGAATTGCGACCATTCTTGCCAACATCCAGATATAGTTGGCATTTACCCCAGCCAGCATGACTATGCTAAAAAATCCTTTGCAATTATAAAAGTAGGAGCCTGAGCTAGGTGGAGGGTTAATTTGCACATGTTTACCGTCTATAGCTCCTCCATAGTTTGGAAAGTACCATTTTCATGTAACTGCCTACCAACTTCTTTCCATTCGTCAGGATTGCTCGAGAACTGTAATCAACAAAGACAAAATTATTGTAGAACATGGAATGATGCGATAGTTGTGTGTTATGCCATATGCGCTAAAAGCTACGGCGATTTGCCCAGGAGAGCTGATCTGCTGCCATATAGTGATGTTGCTCAACCATGGTCCATCTTTGCTTCTATTAGGAATCTGGTATGGAGAACAAAGATGTGCTGCCAAAGCAGGATTGAATGCTTATAATGTTGATAGGAAGTGACTGAAAAAGGCTTGAGGAAACGAGCAGCGTGATAGACAGTATGTACAAGCAGACACTAAGCATTAATAATTATTGATTTGAGAAGTTTATGTACACAAATATCAGTTTACCTTAATGTATTCGTCCTGCATTACTTTTATGATGGCACTACAGGTCTCTGGTATTATTATACCAAGTGCTTGCGGTGAAATGCCGGAGGAAAACTTTAGATCTTGCAAGCTTCTCCCTGTGGCAAGATAGCGCAGTGTGGCAATCAAACGTTGTTCCGCACTAATTGACTGCGTTGCATTGAAGGTGTTCCTCTTTGCGATGTGAGGCTCTATTGCAACCAATATTTGTTTGAAGCAGTTGTCATCCATTTGTAAATAATTGTGGAAATCATCACAATTGTTCTCCTGCAGTTCTCTTAACAGACACATGTGGGAGTACTCATCACGCTTCTGTAGCCACCTTAGACCACATCCTCTTTTTTTTTTCTGAAGTAGAATCAAACTTGCCAGAACTCCACAACCTGTGATAGCAAGTGCTACATGATGCGAATACATTGCTTCGTCGAACGAAAGATCCTTCGCGGAGGAGACAACGAGGGATGCGCCATGTCCAACAATGATGTACAGGCGTGGCTAAAAAGGTCACACATAAGTTACATCACTTCCTCAGCTACGCTACAACGTTCCCGACGTCTGAACGTTGTTTTCCGAGATTTTTCGCACAGCGTGTACCATTGTCGCTTTCGACCGGCAACGAACTATCGAGAAAAGACGGAAATTCGA
The DNA here is from genome assembly GCA_018402905.1 of Glandirana rugosa. Taxonomy (NCBI): domain Eukaryota; kingdom Metazoa; phylum Chordata; class Amphibia; order Anura; family Ranidae; genus Glandirana; species Glandirana rugosa. The sequence continues at coordinate 223,655 of BLSH010054706.1, read as the reverse complement.
TAATCTATACGTGTGTATGAGGCTTAAGCTGAAAGGGGAGCCACTCTCTACATTTGGCTTCGGATCAGGTATGTGACACCCTGGGTCTCCTCCTACACTCCAGACATGCTAGTAGGGTCATTGACACCTGTCTAAATTGGACCTTCTATGGGTATGTATGAATGTGAGAGTTAGGAACCTCAGATCATAAGGTCATTGAAGTCAGGGACTGACGTGAATGGAAAAATGGTGTGTGTATATATTATATATATTTTTTTATTCATTTTTTTACACACATATATAAATATAAACACACAGTATCTCACAAAAGTGAGTACACCCCTCATATTTTTGTAAATATTTTATCATATCTTTTTATGTGACAACACTGAAGAAATTACACTTTGCTACAATGTAAAGTAGTGAGTGTACAGTTTGTAAAACAGTGTTAATTTGCTGTCCCCTTAAAATAACTCAACACACATCCATTAATGTCTAACCCGTTGGCAACAAAAGTGAATACACCCCTAAGTGAAAATTTCTAAATTAAGCCCAATTAGCAATTTTCCCTCCCCGGTGTCATGCAACTCCTTAGTGTTACAAGCTCTCAGGTGTGAATGGGGAGCAGGTGTTAAAATTTGGTATTATCGCTCTCTCTCATATTGGTCACTGGAGGTTCAACATGGCACAGAACTCTGAGGGTCTGAAAAAAAGAATTGTTGCTCTACATAAAGATGGCCTAGGCTATAAAAAGATTGCCAAGACCCTGAAACTGAGCTGCAGCATGGTGGCCAAGACCATACAGTGGTTTGACAGGTTCCACTCAGAACAGGCCTCGCCATGGTTGGCCAAAGAACTTGAGTGCACATGCTCAGCGTCATATCCAGAGGTTGTCTTTGGGAAATAGACATATGAGTGCTGCCAGCATTGCTGCAGAGGTTAAAGGGGTGGGGGGGTCAGTCTGTCAGTGCTCAGACCATACGCCGCCCACTGCATCAAGTTGGTCTGCATGGCTGTCGTCCCAAGGAAGGAAGTCTCTTCTAAAGATGATGCACAAGAAAGCCTGCAAACAGTTTGGTGACGACAAGGATTACTGGAACCATGTCCTGTGGTCTGATGAGACCAAGATAAACTTATTTGGTTCAGATGGTATGTGGCGGCAACCAGGTGAGAAGTACAAAGACAAGTGTGTCTTGTCTACGGTCAAGCATGGTAGTGGGAGTGTCATGGTCTGGGGCTGTATGAGTGCTGCCGGCACTAGGGAGCTACAGTTCATTGAGGGAACCATAAATGCCAACATGTACTGAGACTTACTGAAGCAGAGCATGATCCCCTCCCTTCAGAGACTTGGCTACTGGGCAGTATTGCAACATAACGACCATAAACACACCTTCAAGACAACCACTGCCTTGCTAAAGAAGCTGAAGGTAAAGGTGATGGACAGGCCAAGCATGTCTCCAGACCTAAACCCTATTGAGCATCTGTGGGACATCCTCAAACGGAAGGTGGAGGAGTGCAAGGTCTCTAACATCCACCAGCTCCGTGATGTCATCATGGAGGAGTGGAAGAGGACTCCAGTGGCAATCTGTGAAGCTCTGGTGAACTCCATGCCCAAGAGGGTTAAGGCAGTGCTGGAAAATAATGGTGGCCACACAAAATATTGACACTTTGGCCCCAATTAGGACATTTTCACTTAGGGGTGTACTCACTTTTGTGGCAAAGTGTAATTTCTTCAGTGTTACATGAAAAGATATAATAAAATATTTACAAAAATTTTCTTCCACCAGCCCACTTGCTCAGCAAGGGATCGATCCGCTGATTCCCACTGAGCGGGTGGATGACAGGCCCATCTCGAATCACTGTGCAGAGATGGACCTGTCAAGAGCCCTGCTCTCCTCTATGGGAGATGGGATGAAAAGGGACCGCCTGCCTGTTTTCGTCGTCCAGGACAGCACTAGAGAGATATAGCTCCACCTCCGAAGGCAGGAAACACAAAGGGTTAAGTCTTTAAAGGGGCCCCTTCTCTTCCCCAGTCTTTAACCGAGAACTTTGGAATGATTTCTGAAAGAAACACACACACACACGTCCACAGTTACAACAGCATATAGAGGGAATCCCTGCTGTCCTGGACGACTCCCAGAAACAGAGTTACCAGTAAGTCTAACTCTGGTTTTCTCTGGTCGTCTGTCCAGGACAGCACTAGAGAGGATCAACGAGAACTTACCAGATTGGGGGGGGGGGGGACTACCGCCTGGAGGATCTTTCTCCCATACATTTGATCTTGCGTGGAGATGAGGTCCAACCTGTAGTGCTTCATAAAGGTCGTATAACTTGACCAAGTTGCAGCACGGCAAATTTGCTCTGGCGTCGCTCCAGCTCGTTCTGCCCAGGTCGATAACGCCTGGGTGGAATGGGCCAGGGGGGAAAAAGGGCACTCCTTCTTAAGAATCTTGTAAGCTCCCACAATTGCTTGTTTAATCCAGCGAGCAATCGTGCCTTTTGAAGCTTGACACCCCAACCTTTTACCAGAATGTAGTACAAAAAGAGCATTGGATTTCCAAATGTCTTTTGATGCCTCTAAATAATGCAAGACACAGGCCCTCACATCCAGATGGTGGAATTCTGCTTCCTTAGGCCCCTTTGGAGACGCGCAAAAGGAGGGCAGCACAATCTCCTGTGTCCTGTTGCTACTAGAAGCCACTTTTGGCAGGAAGCCTGGGTCTGTCCGAAGCACCAGTCTATCCTTAAAAATCTGCAAGAAAGGCTCCCTAATAGAGAGCCTGAATCTCACTAATGCACCTGGCCGTGGAGATTGCCACTAAGAACACGGTTTTGAGTGTGGCCCACTTCAGGGATAGGTGTCCCCCTTGAGATTGTTTAATCCAGCCCTGTAACACAGTAGTTTAGGCAAAACTTTAAATGGAGCCGGCCTTAGCCTTGCTAACCCCTTGAAGAACCTGCTGATCAGCGGGTCTAACGCCAGGGGTTGCTCCAAAAAAACGGATAGGGCTGCGATCTGTACTTTTAAAGTACTTATTGCCAGTCCCTGATCTGCGCCATCTTGTAAAAACTCCAGGATAGCTGCCACTTCTGCTGACCGCCTCCTGCTATGCAACAATGAACAAAAAGTTTTCCAAACTTTAAAATAAATAGCTTGGGTCACTTTCTTTCTACTAGAAAGAATGGTCCCGATTACCCTAATGGAAAGTCCCTTAGATTTCAGAAAGCTTTCCTCAGAAACCAGGCCGACAATTTTAGGGCCTGCATCAATACTAGAACCTGCGACAGCAAATCCTCCCTCTCGGGCAGAATGAGAGGGGGATTTTTCACTAGCCGGAGCAGCGTCGAAAACCACGGCCTCTTCAGCCAAAAAGGAACTACTAGTATTAGAGAGGTTTGTTCCTGCACAAACTTCCTTAGAACTAGCGGAATGAGCCTGGCTGGTGGGAAGGCGTAACATAGATGAAAAGTCCACCTTTGGGCCAGAGCATCTTTTCCCTCTGGCCCCTCCCTCTCTTTCCAGAGAGAAATAAGTGGGCACTTTGGTGTTCGCCTTGGTGGCAAACAGGTCCACCTCTGGTAGACCCCACCGCACAGACAACAGCTGGAAAACCTCATCGTTCAGCTCCCATTCCGACTCTCCCACCTGATGCCGAATAGTCGGCTAGGTGATTGTCTACACCCCTCAGGTGAACTGCTGACAACGAACTTAAGTTTCTCTCTGCCCACACAAAGACAGTCTTTGCCAGTCTGATCAGAGATGGGCACCGTGTGCCCCCCTGTTTGTTCACGTAGGCGACCGCCACCACATTGTCCGAAAGAATCTGAACATGCTGACCTTTCAGATTTTTGGCGAAGATCCTTAGAGCCTCCTAGATCGCCTGCAACTCTCTCCAGTTGGCTGATCTTACAGCCTGACTTTTCTCCCAGCAGCCCTGGGCTACCCTGGATTCCCAGTGAGCCCCCCAGCCCCAGGAACTGGCATCCATCGTGATGCGGGTAGAGACTGGGAAGGACCACTGAAGACCTTGCTTCAGGTTCGCTTCATCCCTCCACCACCACAGAGATTTCTTGGCCCTTGGGGACATGCGGAAGGACGAGTCCAGCGACCCCTGTGTTCCGTCCCAATTTTTTAGAACATTGGCCTGGAGACACCTGAAGCGGGCCCTTGCCCATGGAACAGCCGGGATGGTCGCTGCTAGTAGTCCTAGACCAGACATAGCTGTGCAAATAGCCACCATCTGCCTTCCCTGCAAAAAAACGGCCGTCGCTATGACCTTCCGAACCTTGTCTTCCGTAAGGAAGATCTTTTGTTCCCTTGAGTTTACCAGGAACCCCAGATACTGCAAAACTTGCGTCCGAGTAAGGTGCGATTTGTCCTGATTTATCAGCCACCCCAATCTGTTCAGGAAGTTCATGGCCACCCGTAGGTATTTTTGCAACTGGGCTGAGGACTAGGCAAAGAATAGCAGGTTGTCCAAGTATGGAATGACCTCGATTCCCTTCAGCCTGAGGGGGGCCAGCGCCTCTGCCAGAACTTTTGTGAAAATTCTGGGAGAGGACGACAGGCCGAAGGGCAGAGCCCTGAACTGTAGGTGGCAAACCTCTTTCCCCCATAAGATTGCCACCCTCAGAAATTTCTGAGAGTTCTTGTGGATAGGGACATGCAAATAAGTGTCCCTCAATTCGAGGGAGGCCATAAAGCAGTCTGGTGGCAGTAACGCTTTTACCGTAAATATCGTTTCCATGCGGAAAATTTGTAAACCACCTCCTTGTTGAGAGATTTCAAGTTCAGAATTAAACGGAACTTGCCCAAGGGTTTCCGAACTACAAATACATGCGAGTAGAAACCCTGGTTGATCTCTTCCTGTGGTACCGGGACAAGCCTTTTTCTTATCGGCCGTCCTATCTAGAACCTTTTCTAGATCCGGCCCAAACAACAGGTCTCCCTCAAAAGGAATCCCACAAAGCCTGGTTTTTGAAGCTGGGTCACCCGCCCATGATTTCAACCACAGGGCTCTGCAAGAGGAGTTAACCAAGGCTGCGGCTTTCGCCGCTAGTTTAACTGATTCCGAGGAAGCATCCGCCATGTAGCCTGCTGCCTTATACAGCATCGGTAAGGACTCTAAGATTTCTTTTCTAGAAGTCCCTCCTTCCAAATGAGCCCGTAACTTGTCCAACCAAACTTCCAGGTTATGAGCTACGACCGTAGTGGCCATTGCTGGCTTTAAACTTGTCATGACTGTTTCCCATGACTGTTTTAACAGTACCTCCATTCTTTTATCCCTGGGGTCCCTCAGGACTCCCATGTCTGCAAAGGCGAGGTCGGTAGATTTGGCACATTGCGAAAAGGCCGCATCTACCCTAGGAACTTTGTTCCAGATGCACTTTGCGTCTTCACTGAAAGGAAATCTCCTTTTAAGGCTCTTGGGAAAAAATATTTTTTTCTCTGGCTCCACCCACTCCTTTTTAATGGAGTCCGCCAGGGAGCTATGCACTGGAAAAATCCTCCCTTGATCCTCTCTCAGGGTCTGGTACATTGTATCGTGCAAAGACAGAGGCTTGTTCCTCCTTGATCTCAAGCGTCTCGTAAATCAGCCCCAACAGCGCATCCACCTCCTCGAGTGAGAGCCTGTATCTGGGTGATTTTTTCTCTTGAATCGGTGCATCCTTAGATGACACAGCCTCGCTGAGGTCATCCAGGGAATCCGATTCTTCTCCCTCTGTTTTGTTACCCTCCTCTGGGGTTGGAACAGGGGGGGTTTCTGCTGGTGGTTTTGGGGTCTCAAGGTTCCACAGCATGGCCTTAATAGCATTCATTTCTTTTTTAACGGCTGTAATCAATTCTTTACATGCTCCCGTAGACTCCTTGTATACCAGTTTGTCAATGCAAGGTCTACAAAGCGGTTTGTTCCATCCTTCTTTAAATTTAAATCCACAGGATGGACACCTCTTCTTTCCCCCTGACCTCTCTCCTTCCTTGAGCTGCCCCTGAGCAAGAAAGGGAGATAAAAAGGAGAAGGGAACAAACAAGGGCCAGCTGTTACCAACCACCATGCACATAGTGAGCCACCACCGACACCTATGTGCACCCACCACCAGCAAAGCCGGATTCACAAGGCTCATTAGCCCGGATCCGGCTAATCCATACAGGGAAGTCAGAGAGGGGCCCCTAGCCGAATGCCTTCCAGCCCCCCTCCTTCCTCCCACAGCCCCGTAGGCCCAGCCACCCTTGTGCCTCCTACCTGGGCTGCGCCGGCGTCACTGCCACCTTCTGCTGGGTCCATCATCTCCTGCTGCATTGCGCCGTTGTGCTGTAGAAGGATCCCAAAACCACAGCACTGTGACCGGCTCTGTTTTTAAAGAACAGGGCTGGTTCCGGCATCCATGCTCCTCGCTGGACCCGGTAACGGAAGTGACGACCCGGAAGTCCCTGCTCTCCCCCCTGCGTTCCACAGGCTGGAACTCGTGGCCCAACGCCCGCCCCCCTCACAGTCTGCCCGGGATCTCCTCCAGCACAGGAGCCGCAGACATGTGCAGGGAGCGTCAGTCCCCTTGGACTTGCTTGGAGGGAGAGGCGCCGGTCTCAGCTTCCTCTGTGCCTGACCGGGGGACCCACGATCCACCACCCTCAGGTAAGTAGATCCCTAGAGCTCCCACACCCGCCTCCTCCTCCATGGAGGAAACAAAAAAAACTGGGGAAGAGAAGGGGAGACGCCCCTTTAAAGACTTAACCCTTTGTGTTCCCTGCCTTCGGAGGTGGAGACATATCTCTCTAGTGCTGTCCTGAACAGACGACAAGAGAAAACCCCCGTTAGTCTTACAGGTAATGGTATTTCCAGGAATCTTCCAGGACAGCTACTTGAGAGATGATTGGCTCCGCCTTCTACAGGAAACACAAATCAGACACAATTTAAAAGGCCCCTCCCTTTCCTCTGACCCTCAGTTGTTGAAGATCAAGTAACCCTCCACCAATGGTGCACTCGGCAGAGGAAAAAAACACTAGAATATTCACTATAACCCACCACCAGGTGATACTTCAGGATACCAGTAAAGAATAGGGTGGGAATATGGACGATGTCCTGGAAGATTCCTGGAAATACCGTTACCGGTAAGTCTGACGGGGGTTTTCCCCCCTCATCTTCCAGGACAGCTACTTGAGAGGATAAGCAAGATTCTATACCTTAGGGAGGGACGACAGCCTGGAGCACCCTCCTTCCGAAGGATAGGTCCTGGCTGGAGAGCATCTGGACTCTGTAATGCCTCACGAATGCATGAGCGGAGGACCAGACAGCGGCTCTGGATATATCTTCCCATGATGCTCCTGCTCTTTCTGCCCATGATGTGGCCAGAGATCTGGTTGAATGGGCCCTAATTGTGGCAGGAGGAGACTGATCTGACGCCCTAATCCATCTGGCAATAGAACTTCTGGATGCCTTGGTCCCTTTTTTGGGGCCACTAAATAATATTAGGAGTTGGGAAAATTTCCTAAACTCACTAGAAACTTCTAGGTACTGTAGTAGACATCTTTTTACGTCTAAAAAACTAAATCTCTCCTCCTCTGAATTCTTGGGGGAGGAACAAAAACTAGGAAGTATCACTTCTTGGGACCTGTGAAACTTAGAAACGACTTTGGGTAAGTACAAAGGGTCACGACTAATCACTACCCTGTCGTCCAAAATCTTTAAGTAAGGGTCTTTACAAGAGAGGGATTCCAAATCAGAAATCCTTCTCCCTGACGGAAGTGCTAAAAGAAAAACCATCTTTAAAGTAATTAACTTCACAGAGATCTCCCTTAAAGGCTCAAAGGGAGCTCTGGTAAGAGCATTCAATTCTAACGACAGATCCCAAGGAGGAATCTGCCTCAAAATCCTGGGTGTGCGCCTGGATCTGGCTACAAGGAACCTTTTAACCAAAGGATCCTCAGCTAATTTTCTTTGCAAAAATAAAGATAAGGCAGTGACCTGCACCCTCAGAGTGCTGACCGCTAGCCCCTTCTCCACCCCCTCTGCAAAAATTCCAGCACACAAGGGGTAGAGAAGGAGTCCATTCCCGCACTCTTGCCAGGATACAAAGGTTTTCCAAATCTTACCATAAATCTTTCTAGTAACTAACTTATGGCTATCTAGAATCGTGTCAATCACCCTTGTTGAACATCCCTTTAGCTGTAGGATGCGCCGCTCAGCCTCCAGGCCGTCAACCGGAAGGTCTGAGGGTTTGGATGGATCACTGGTCCCTGATGGAGGAGGTCCCTCTTCTCCGGCAGGGGCCAGGGTGACCTTATGGACAGTGCCTTCAGGGCAGAGAACCAACTCCTCCTGGGCACCATGGAGCAATTAAAATCACTTCCACTCGTTCCTGCATAATTTTGCGTACCACAAGTGGTAAGAGGGAACGGAGGAAAGGCATGGGCCAGGGAAAAATCCCACGGGAGGGAGAGAGCATCCGTCCCTAAGGACTTCGACTCTCTCTCTAGTGAGAAGAAGGCTGGAAGCTTCCTGTTGCAAGTGGACGCAAACAGGTCCACTTGTGGGACCCCCCCCACCTTGAAACGACTTCCTGGAAGGTCTCTTGATTCAGTTCCCAATCGTTGGGACTGATATCCACCCTGCTTAGGTAATATGCCAGCACATTTGTCGATCCACTGATGTGAACTGCTCAGATTGATGACACCTTGCCCTCTGGCCAGGATAGTATCTCCTGACTTAATGCTAGCAAGCTGTCCGAGCGAGTACGCCCCTGTTTGTTTAGATACGCCACCGCCGTGGCATTGTCTGAACAAATTAATAGGTCTCTCAACCCTACACTCGCTTCCAGGGTCACCACTGCCTTCTTTACAGCTAGGAGTTCCCTGAAGTTGGAAGACTGGGTTGCTTCCTTGGGACACCAGGCTCCCTGTGCTTGCCAGTCCTCTGTGTGAGCCCCCCCAACCCCACAGACTGGCATCCGTGGTGATCTTTATTGGGGAATGCTGTGCCCAGGCCTTCCCTCCCTGCAGATGCTCCGGCCGCTCCCACCAGGACAGACCGAGGGAGTCATCTCCCGGCAGAGGCACCAGGTGATCCAAGGAACCCCTCCGGCGATCCCAGTGATGTAGCAGGAATGCCTGAAGGGACCTGGAATGACCCTGAGCCCACGGCACTCCCGGGATTACTGCAGTCATTAGCCCCAATAGCTGCATGATCTGCCGCAGAGAGGCCCATGTAAGCGACCTGAAACTCCGCATGGAGCGAAGGATCTTGGATATCTTTTCCTCTGGGAGAAAAATCCTTTGGGCAACTGAATCTATCAGATAACCCAAAAACAGGCAATTCTGGGAGGGAATCATAGCGGATTTCAGTGGGTTGATCTTCCAACCCAACTTCTGAAGGGTCTTCAAGATGAACTGTAGATCCTGGCAAGCTTCTCCTCCCCTGCCGCAAAAATCAGAAAGTCGTCCAGGTACGGGACGATTGTGATTTTTTGCAATCGGACAAAAGCCATGACCTCGGTCATGATTTTTGTGAAAATCCTCGGCGCTGACGAGAGACCAAAAGGAAGGGCCCTGAACTGCCAATGAACTGGGCCATCGTCCATAAGGATAGCAAATCTCAGGAACTTCTGATGTTTCTGGTATATAGGAACATGAAGGTAAGCATGCTGAATATCCAGGGTTACCATAAACACCTCTGGTAACAACAGATTCCTGAGAGAGTGAATACTCTCCATCCGGAACGTCTGTAAACCAGAAATTTGTTCAGGGCGCTTAGATTGATAACCATCCGAAACCCTCCGGATGTCTTCCTGACCAGAAATACATGGGAATAGAAGCCCTGAAATTGCTGATCTTCTGGTACGGGAGAAATGACTCCCTCTGATTTCCAAAGGGAAATCAGATCTAACATGCCTTTTCTTTTCTCTTGGTCTCTGGGCAGTCTGGTGAGAAAAAATCTCCGGGTAGGAAGGCGTATTAACTCCAACCCATAACCCTCTTCTATGATCCTTAGAATAAAAGGATTTTGGGTGATTTTCGCCCATTTTTCTTTGAAGTGGGTCAGCCTTCCCCCTACTCCCATGGCGTCGCTGGGCGTTTTTGGTCGGGGCTGAAGGAGCAAAGAGGGGACCCTTAGTCTTGTCCTTGTTAACCGCCCACTTCTTCTTGGTCTGCTGACCACTAATTTTGAAGTTATTTTTGTTTTGAAAACCACGAAAGAGTTTTCTACGCTTAGTCTTTTTCACCGGGAATTGCTTACTCTTTTCAGAGGAACGTGCAAGCATCTCCTCCAAGGTAGAGCCGAACAAAAGTTTCCCTTCAAAGGGAATATTGCACAGCTTATTTATTGAAATAAGATCCCCTTCCCAAGATTTTAACCAAATTGCTCGTCTTGAGCAGTTAATCAGTGCATAGGTCTTAGCCACTGACCTGACTGAATCTGCTGCTGCATCGGCCAAAAAAGCCACTGACTTGGCAATTAAGGAAGGGATTCCCTGACCTCCTCTACTGGTGTACTAGTGGAGAGCAGGCCGTCCAACCTGTGTACCCACACATCCAGGTTTCAGGCAATACACGTGGCTGCCAAGGCTGGCCCCAGTGAGAAAGCGGATGCATCCCAAGCTTTGCGCAGTAGTGCATCTGCCTTCCTATCCATCTGATCTTTGAGTACCCCGGAGTCCTCAAATGATAGAACTGATCTCTTAGACACTTGTGACATGGGGGCATCTAGTTTAGGACACTTAAAGATTTTTTTTCTCGATGTCCGCCTGGTAGGGGAACCTCCTTTTGTGACCCCTGGACTGGAATAACCTTCTTTCCGGTTCCCTCCACTCGGACAGCACCATGTCCTTGAGAGAACTATGAACCGGAAAAGTCCTACCCTGGTGACTCTGGAGGCCCCTATACATTTTGTCTGAACCGACTGAGATTGGTGTGGTATCTCAATTTGTTCAGAAATATACACTGCATTTAACAGTTTGTCTATATCCTCAATAGGAAAAAGGTATTTGGCTGCCGTTTTCCCCTTTTCCACCTCAGAATCGTTATTCTCTCCTTCCAGGTCAGAGACCACCTGTGAACTCACTGTCTCTAAAACCAAAGGGGGGTAGAGATTTAGCTGACACTGTAGACTTCAGGGTCCCAGACCTAGTACCGGGGTGGATGGCCCTAAACCTGCCAGCTTGTCATTAAATGCCTGAAAAGAGGACACTACCTCTTTCATAGAGACCATTAACTCTTTCATATTAGCAGCAGAATCAGCTGCTGCCACTGTAGAAATACAGGTCTCACATAACTTCCTGTAACTATCACAGTTTAGCTCTACAGTTGCCACATTTTTTCTTAGGAGGCTTGGCAATCTAAGAAAGAAGAAACAAACAAAATAGGGGAGAACATATCAACCTCAACTCTATAGGAGGCTACTATACAATTCTCCTAACAAGCCCGGCTAAATGTTTCCCAAGCAGTTTTAAAAAGGGAGACACTTACCTTAGGGGCTGCAGAGGAACCAGACCCAGCCACTGTGCTTACATAAGCGGGTGCTCTGTCCTCAGAAAGGTCTAATGCCTCCATGATAAGGCAAAAGCTCGGACAGGGAGAGCGATGTGCACCGTCTGTCTCCAAAAGCTGCTATCTGGCAGCCATCCCCCTTTTATCTGCTGGCGCCCGGAAATGTAGTCACACTACTTCCTGTTCCAGCTCACCGGAAGTGCGTCATCCAGGACAGCAGAAAATCCAAGGTAAGTACCCACACACACACACACACGAGCACATGTGAGTGCCCAAGGGGGGGACCCTTTTCAGTCTGCATTGCAGAGAATACCAATTAAAGAGCCACAGCCAGTCAGTGTATAACTGAAACGGGGGGGGGGGCGCTAACCAAAGTTACCAGACCTAGCGAAAACAACAAACATTACGGTGTGTACTCCTGGAGGTCTGGAAACACAAAACAACTGAGGGTCAGAGGAAAGGGAGGGACCTTTTCAATTGTGTCCGATTTGTGTTTCCTGTAGAAGGCGGAGCCAATCATCTCTCAAGTAGCTGTCCTGGAAGATAACGGGGAAATGGGGTTTCCACCCGTCTAGATTTCACAGACAGGATCGGATATCAGCGGACAGGTCGCTGCTGACATCCACCGCTCCATACAAGTGAATGGAGCATCCGATCAGGTCCGCCTGAAAAACAGGCAGGTGGACCTGATCGGAGCGCCTGTGAGAAAGGGGCCTAAAGGTTTACAAGTCAAGCGACTGCACAGTTTCGGACAAACCCATGTCCTTCACAAGCCACATGCAGTTTGATGAAGGACATGGGTTTGTCCAAAACTGTGCAGTCACTTAGCTTGTAAACCTTTAGGCCACATGCACACACGATGTTTTAAAAATGTCAGTGCTAAAAACTTGGGTTTTGCCATTAGCGTTTAACCACATTTTGACGTTTTTACATTAAAAACACTCTATATAATGTAAAAAATGCCTATCAAACACAGCTGCCATTTTAGCAGCTTTTACTGCTCCTGGAAGCACAGGCTGTCTTTTTCTACTGCCTCTAACAGTTTATGTGCGCATGGACACATAGGCCAATGTGGTGAGGCTTTTAAAAAAAAAAAAAAAATCAAACGCCCCTAACAGCAGCTGTAAAACGTCCTGTGTGCATGATGCCTTATATGCATGAAGAATTGAAGTAAAAGGAATGCAACAAACAGAGATCGCATCTCCAATTTTTTTATACATACACCACATAAATTATGGGCTCTGTATAAATATCTGTATTATATAAATTGCGCCTTGTGCAGGAGACCATAGGCTGATGACATGCAGGCGATTGTAGCGACAAATCACCAAAGGCTGCCTGTGTGTCCCTATGAAATTATTCCCCTTTGTGGCCACATGCTGCAAGATTTTGCTAACCTGAATAAGGCCTCATGCACACAGGACGTTTTCACATCTGCTATAAGGCCTCATACACATGGACGTTTTTTGACGCCGGCGTTTTCTGGCGTCTTTTGCAGCTTTCCATGTTAGTCAATGGCCCCATAAAAACGTCGGCGTTTTTGAGCTGTAGATGGCGTCGGCGTTAGTGAGCTGAAACTAGAACCCACAGCCATCGCGTTCTGAGGCTGTAACGTTTTGGCATTTTTTGACGCCGACACCACAATATGCCAACAAACGCCACCTAATATTATACCGGCGTTTTCCTGCGTTTTTTGACGCCGACGTTTTTAGGTTGAAAAATAGCAGAGGGATGATTTTTTTTAAAAAACGCCTATTGACGCCGACGCTCACTAACGCTCAAAAACGCTGATGCATAACGCCGAAAAACGCCGACTTTTTTTCCTTGACGTCGGGCCCGACGTTTTGTTTATTTTTTTAGAAACGTCCGTGTATATGAGGCCTAAGGCTTCATGTACACTGCTGCTGGTAAACAGAGGTTTAGAGGCATTGTAGCATTTTTTTCAGCTGCCCCTGAACTCTCCTCTGTTATCTTATCAGTACAATTACACAGGGTCATTTAACCACTTACCAACCGGAATGTTTTCCAGCTTTAGGACCAGAGCACTTTTTGCGATTCGGCACTGCGTCGCTTTAACTGACAATTGCGCGGTCGTGCGACGTTGTACCCAAACAAAATCTGCATCCTTTTTTTCCCCACAAATAGAGATTTCTTTTGGTGGTATTTGATTGCCGCTATAAACAAAAGAAGAGTGACCAGTTTGCAAAAAAACCCAAAATTTCTTACTTTTTGCTAGAGAAAACTGAGTACTGTCCGTGATACTTTTTTTATTTGCACTAACATAACATTTTTCAGGACAAGCTTTCGGGGTATCTCCCCTTCTTCAAGGTCCAAGCAGTACTGAATAAAAACGGTTTTAGCCAAATGTTAAAAAAAGAGAAAAAAAACCTCTAGGGGAAAGGAAAAACAAATACAAATCAATGTATAAGGCCATGGTAATGAAACTAGCTGTAGAGATAGTGAGATAAGACAGGCAGAGTTATAGACTGGGGAGGGGAGGGGGGGTGACAGTCACAGAGGGGGTCGTAAAGTTTAGGAATAGTGAGTGAGAAAACCAATATCCAAGTTTAAGCCATTATTTTTTGTATCAAAAAGAAGAATCATTCTTAGTTCAAACGTTTTCCTTTCCTGCGTGGTTCTGAAGTCCCCTTTAACCGGTTCCCCACCGTGCGCCGTGTTTTTACGGCGGCAGTGGGGGAGCCCTGCGCGAATCGCCGTAAATAAACGGCGATTCGCATTTTGGCCACCAGGGGGCGCGCGTAACCAAAAGAGTGAGTGATAAGGATTTGAAATGC
>BLSH010054706.1:139285-151564 GCA_018402905.1 Glandirana rugosa | reverse complement strand
GGGGGGAGGGGCGTGTCCCCCAGAGCAGTAACTTAAACAGGGAGTTTACCACCAGAAAAGTTTTCAGGGGGATGACCACCGGAGAGTTGTGCAGGGGATACAGGAGTTGGGGCATAAGGATCCTTTTGATTAAATTAGTTTTCCCCGCCAATGACATTTTGAGTTTATTCCAATTAATTATTTTATCTTTGAACCTCGGTAGCAAGGGGCAAATATTGAGATTACAGTAGTCTGTAAAGATAGGAGAAACAACAATGCCTAGATATTTAAAGGAAGTTACTAAGGGGATGGAGCCTGTGATTGACTCAGCCTGACCCTGTGCATTATCCAATAACATTAACGCCAATTTGGTCCAATTAATTGTGAGCCCAGAGAATCGTCCGAACTCCACAATCAATGACATGCCATTGGTCAGGGAGGAGGAAGTGTCTGCCAGGAACAGCATCATGTCATCGGCATACAGCATGAGCTTTTCATGCAGCCCATTGTACTGAAACCCGAAGACACGGGACAGTCCCGTATCAAGGTGGCCAAGGGCTCTATTGCTATGGCGAAGAGCAGGGGAGACAGGGGGCAACCCTGCCTGGTGCCCCTGCCCAACATAAAAGCTGGTGACATCCTGTCTGCGGTCCTGATGGCAGCCTGTGGGGAGTGGTACAGAAGACGCACCCATGTTATAAAGCGGGAGCCAAAGCCAAATTTGGCTAGCACTGCCCAGAGATAAGGCCAGCTGACGCTATAAAATGCTTTGTTTGCGTTAAGAGAAAGGAGGGCCCTTTGGCCTGCATTATCTGCCTTAATTTGCATATTTAAAAACAGACGCCTGAAATTAGTGGCTGTGGATTTCTGGAGCATGAATCCTGCTTGGTCCAGGTGTATAATAGATAGGATGAACTTTTTTACCCTCAGAGCAAGGACCTTAGCCAGGATTTTTACGTCTGACTGTAGTCAAGAAATAGGTCGATATGATTCAGGCTCCAAGGGGTCTTTCCCCGGTTTAAGTAACAACACCACATTTTCCATTGACATGGATTCAGACAGGGACCCAGCCTTGAGCGAGGCATTAAATATCTCTAATAGTTTGGGTAGGACCGCATCCCCGTACGTGGTGTACACTTTCACAGGAATTCCGTCACCCCAGGGGCCTTGCAGGTAGGGAAGGAACAGGCCGCCTTCTGTATTTCCTTCAAAGTTAGTGAGGTGTCCAAGGCAGCGTGGGCTGCAGAGGTCAAAGTGGGAAGGGATATGGCATTGAGATATGTTTCAAGAGAATCAAGGGAGCAATCATCTCTAGACTCATATAAGGTCGAGTAGTAAGAGGCAAGCTCACCCGCAGTCTGGTCGGGATCGTTGCTCACTCATCCAGAAGGAGACCGAATGGCTCCAATAGTAGGGGAGGGCTGTTGTGACCTCGCTAATTTAGCTTATAGGCGACCTGTTTTCTCCCCCTCCTCGTAAGAAAGCCATTTTTGTAAAAAAGCGTTTCTGCTCAGTGGTGGAGGCTCTCAGCCGGTCCAGAGAGTCCTGGGCCAACATCCATGACTCCCTCGCGGAGTCGGAAGGAGTCATAACATAAGACAATTCCAACTGTCGCATCTGGTCTTCCACCCTCTCCTGCAGGATGGAGGAGTCATGCTTAACTGTCATAATTTCAGCTATGAATGAGCCTCTGAGCCATGACTTGAACGTCTCCCACCTGAGGAGAACATGCTCACAGGCTGAATGTGTATGGAAAAACTGGATAAATTGCCTAGTGATACGATCATGAGAGGGGAACAGCTTCAGCCAGAAGGCATTCAGCTTCCATGGGGCCCTGCTCAGCTTCGAGGAGGGCCTCGTGTTTAGTCTAATCACTAGGGGGGAATGGTCTGACAACCCCGGGGAAGGTAAACTATGTTGCTGGTATAATTTGGGATGTGCAATGTGCCCAAGTAGAGGTCAATGCGGGACAGCAAGTCACGTGATTTGTAAAAGCAGGAGAACAGGTGAGTTCCTGGATTACGGAAGTGTCAGACATCTATCCAACCCAGCTCTGCCAGGAAATTACTGAGGACCTTACCCCTCCCCCGAACAGCCGTCAAAGTCGGGGGATGCCTATCTAATCGGAAATCAAGACAGCAGTTAAAGTCACCCATGACCATAATCGGAATATTAGGCTTATCGACCAGGTACGACAGGAGCAGTTGTAAAACATCTCTAGAGAATGGAGGAGGTATATATATAAACGCCAGGACCAATGTCATTGAGTACAATTTGCAATATAAGAATACAAAACGACCCAGAGGGTCCACCCGTGAGTCCAATTCCTGATATGTCAGGGATTTGTGCATCAGGACGTTCAAGCGGAGTACACCGAGTAATATGCTTTGCCGACCCAGGAGTATTTCAATCTATCTACCGTATCTTTGGTCAAATGGGTCTCCTGAAGGCCTATAATGGCTTGGTGAAATTTACGGGTGCAGGAGGATATCATTGTGCGTTTCAGGGGGTCCTTTACACCATGGACATTCCAGGATATTAAGGGAGTGGAGGTCAAGTCAGCCATGGGAAGAAAGGGAGGGGTGTTGTGCCCAGGGCAAACCCAGGGTTAAGGTAGTGAGATTCCAATGGGTATATGTGAGTAAGTGAATCTAATGAAGAACAGGACATCTTCATCATGTTCGACATGATGTAGGTGGTTACAGAGCTGTGTACCTGGTAGGGTTTTGAATCCATGGTAATTATGTAGTAGTTCAATGGGATAAACAGGTGCTGCATGCATATGAAGGAAGAGAGGGCATCCCAAGCTGTGTAAGTATTTAGGAGGAATGGATTCCTTTGTGTATGCATAGGGCAAAAACTGTTGGAACTTTGCGTGCGAACAGGGCACTTAACCATTACCCCCCGGAACAGAGGGCCATACCAGGTGACAGAAAGTGTATTTAGGGAACAGAGACACATCTATCTGTCATAGGTCTACAGTAAAGTAACACTTGGCAGTAGATTTATCTTCGCTGAGTGTAAATAAGGATTACTGTCCCTCGGCAGGGAGATTACTGCTCGTAGGCCAGTGCATATTTGACTTACCGACTCGAAGAAGCATATTTCAGTGGATCAGTCCCCATTGCGATCACGTTGTCAATGACGGAGGTCTTGCTCGTGCTGGCCAGCCATGCTGCAGCGTCTGGAGCTGTCTCAAAGAAGTGCGCCTGACCCCCCACTGTAACCCGCAGTTTAGCAGGGTAAAGCATGGCATATTTCAATTGAAGACTATGTAGCCTCTTTTTGACGTCTAGGTATTTGGTTCGTCTGTGCTGGATGTCAGCGGAAAAGTCGGGATAGAAGGATATCCTGGCTCCGTTATATTGGACAGATCCCCTTTCCCGAGCATGGTATAGGATGATTTCCCGATCTTTATAATTCTGTAGACGCACCAGTATGGAGTGCGGGGGGTGTCCTGGAGGGGGAGGCCTAGGTGGAGTGCGGTGTGCCCTTTCCACAGCAAATAAAGGAGTGAAGGCGTCCACGCTGAATATTTCCTGCAGCCAATGTTTTCATTCAGTAGGGTCGCAACCTTCCATCTTTTCGGGGAGCCTGACAATTCTAACATCATTTCGCCGAAGGCGATTCTCAAGGTCATCCATTTTGTTATTTGCCACCATGACTTGTTGTGCGGCCTGCCTAGCATCTCTAGCTAGGGGGGAGCTGGTCCTCTAGATCATTGACCCGTCCCTCCACAGCCGTGGTTCTCTCCCGGATTTTTTGAAGACCATGGTGGAGCAGGGACACCGTCTCTTTAAGAGCCCCAAACTGTTCCTTTAGATCAACCACAGACACCGTACACTTATGGACAGCATGCAGGATGTCACTCAGTGGGTTGTGCAGGCTCGTCAGTTGGTATAGCAAATATGTCATCTAAGGCCTCATGCTCCTCATGGTCGGTGAGATTAGGGCACGTGAGGGAAAGCAGGGAGTCAGAGGAGCAACCAGCCTCTATCAGCTTCTGGGTATAATACGTAATGTCTCGGGGCTGCTCCTTTCCAGGAGTGTTGGAGGATTTGTTGTGCTTACCTCCAGTCTCCCTCTGCTTGTCAGCATTCCGCAGAGCGTGCTGCGGCTGTGAGCTGCTTGGGCCTTCATGGTGGCCTTGATCACGGCTTCTTTCTTCCCCTTGCAAGTCATCCGGGCGACCGGGTGTGGGATGATCGGTTCCCTGAGGTGCCTGGGGTCTGTGGACAGCTGTTGGAGTCACTTTGGAGCGGATTAGGTGCCGAGGGAAGGATTGGTGCCAGAGATCCAGCGGGAGCTCTGTGATGAGGTACCGCTCACATGCAGGCCACGCCCATGATGTATTTTTGATACTTATTTATTCATGTACAGTTTTGTATTTCCCCTTCCAAATTTTTTCCCTTGTCCCCTCCCTCTTTTGATTTTGGTATCGCCTGTTTCTGGTAATAGAAGGTGTTTTTCTATTTCAGCTGGAGACCAGCTGATGTTTAGGGGGGGTGAGTGTAGCGCCTCCATAGTGTAGGTGCATTTTTGTAGCAGGGTTTTGCTAGGAGAGGCAAAATTTAGTCAGGCCTGACTGCATGTGCAGGCCTGAATGTTTTGTTCTGGGCTTGGAGGAGTGGCTCAGGGAGGATTGAGTTGATTCAACAGATGAGATCACAAGAACCTCCAATTCTTTCTAGAAACCTGGAGGAGAGTTTGGTGGAGCTGGGAGATAGGTGGAGCCATCTGGATTGTTCAGGAGTCCTGAACAATCCCCAAGCAGGATTGGCAGGGGGCAGGCCTCCTTAAATACTCTGAGTCAGCCCAATCTGGAGGAGAAGTCGGGTGGAAGTCTGAGATGTAGCAGGAGACGCTGTGCAGGCCTCTTCCCAGGACATCGCCCCTATCTGGGGGGGTGACCTTGAGGCCTGGAGGTTGAGGTGCAGCCAGGAGAGGAGGTGATTCCTGGAGTTGCACAAGGGAACAGGAGATCAGTGGAGGTGCTGCAGAGAGAGAGACTTTAAAGTGATCTACCGGTGTAGGTGAGTGACAGACCCTAGAGCTGCGAGAGAAAGTGCTGGAGCAGGCTAGGAGAGGAATAGTGGACAGTCTGCAGAAGCCTTGGGAGCCAGTCAGGAGAAGGAGTGTCGCTGAGGAAAATCAGGTTGATGGTACCTTGATGAGGAATGGGCTGGGAGTTGTAGTCCATCAAAGGCTCAGCTAGCACTCAAGTATTTTGCTACATATTCAGGGGCTCGTGATCCCTGGCCTGTAATGGGTAGTCCTGTGGTCCTGCTGACACAGTGTAGGCCTCACCATGTGCTAGCCGTGGTGAAGAGAAAAGAGTAGAGAAGCTTGATAAATTTCCTTTCAAGCTGGAAACTAAGTGAAGTGCTGGGGAGAAGTGAAGGAGTGATAGACTGCAAGTTCAGTGCTGGAGAAAGAACTGCAGGAGAAACAGTCAGCAAGTGATGTGTTGGAGAGTTGCGAGGAGTAACAGTCTGCAGAAGGATAGTCTGCAGTGTCAGTGTGCATATGCAGGACTGTTTATGGAGTTCGTGTACCATAATTCTTGGGGTATCCCACAGTCACCCCCTTTCCCCATCCAAGTTATTTCCCCTAAATAAAACAACAAAAACAAGTTCCGGCCTGGTCAGTGTCTACGGATGTGTGAGATATGGGGGGATTGGGGGCAGCTGTAAGGTGAACCACCTAAACCAGATACTCGCAAGGGAGCACATGGCTACACGCAATAGCCCTGATTTAGCAATGGCTCAATAAGTGAAAGAACGGAAGATGTTGCCATCTTGTTGCTCATAGTTGCTGTATTTTGGATTGAATTCTGTTCCTTTTGCAGTGTATAGGACTGAATTCCAAATGTAGCCAGTTGACGATTCGTATAGCATTAAGGATTTTATGCCAAATCGTGCTCGCTTTGATGCAATATATTGTATATATTGTACATTGACTTTCACCTATGCTGATATCTCTTTCTGACACATGGCTCTGTTGGAAATTCTTTAGAATAATTTGAGATACAGGCGGTCCCCTAGTTACAAACATCCAAATTACAAACGACTCCTACTTACAAATGGAGGGAGACAACAGGAAGTGAGAGGAAATCTCCCCCAGGAAGGGAATTCACTCCTCTAAGAGTTATCATGAGAAAAAGGTGTCTCCACTGAAGCTTTATTACCAATCCTTGTTTCCACAACAACTCAAAATCTTCAAAATCCAATTGTCATTGGGACAGGAAGTGAGGTGAAATCTGCTGAGCAGAAGCACAGACAGCAAAACAAACATTACAGGGGTGTTACCCCTTCCCTATGCTATCCAAAAAACTTAAAAATACTTGTTTTGGCTGAAGCTACACTTAGAAAATGTATCTGTTCCGACTTACAACAAATTCAACTTAAGAACAAACCTACAGACCATATCTTGATTGTAACCCCGGGACCGCCTGTACTTCCCAAATTTTCTTTAGTTTTGGTGTAGGATGAGTAGTTTCATCAAATCCTTAGTTGTTTTCGAAGTGTAAATATTTCAGGATCAGGGAAAATCTTTACTCTGACATGAACGTGCCAAAGAATGGAGTGGCAAGTAATTTATTAGTTGTCCAATACCACTTCTGCAGGGGTTTCCCCACCACTCCCTGAAGTATTATTAGGCCCAGAAATTTCCAAATGTCATCTTTGGTCACTTGTTCTCACTTTCTGCTTCTTGGAAACTTCTAATACATAGTAGCTAATTGTTGCTCTTAGTTTGTCATAGTAACTATTTTTTCAATAACCTCAGAAATAATTTTAAGCATGCCAAGGGGTTGTCATCTTCAACATCTACTTTCATACCAGGTGCTACAGTAAATGAGAATCTTGGGGGCGCTGCGTGATCCGTACCACAATCAATAGAGCACCAAGTTTGCACATCACTGAGCTCAGTCGCAGAATTGTCGCTTTCGTCAATTTCAGTGTCTGATGACGAATTTCCTCACTAATCACTATCGCTCAATTCTGCAAGTGATTCTAATTCACTATCGCTGTCTTCTAGCTTGTCCAAAAGCACTTTTGATGTAGAGGGTCGCTTTTTGGATGCCATGGACGTTCTCAAGTTTCCAGGCAGAAAGAATGGCAGAAAGAACAGGAAAAGTGCATGCAGGGCACTGGACAAAGCACTAGGGACAAATCTGAGGTGAAATGATCTGATACAGTAATGTACTCTACAGATTACCAAGTATTGTGTGTGTGTTTATGTTTTTGTACTTTTTTAATTTCCTGCCGGCTCTACCCCCATGCGTCGCGTCGCTCGCAGGGAACGTAGCCCGGAACCGACATACATCTGGCAGATGATCTGCCGGAGGACATCGCGGGATTGCAGGGGACTGGGTAAGTACATTGGAGGATCTTTACAGTGTAATCAGTGTGTACAGATTATGAATAAGCGACATGTAGTTTGTGAAACTGTTAATCTTTGCCTATCCACTGTATGTTCCGTGATGTTTCTACACACTGATGGATTTGGTGGATTTTAAATAAATAATTTCTTCAAGTTCTTCATCCTGAGTCCGGTCATACCTTTTGTTCCATAATCCCGAGTGTGGCTCGGGGTTACCGCTTCTGGCACTGAAAATTAACCCCGAGCCACACTCAAGATTACCGCCAAGGAGCTTAAGGTGTCCTCAAGAGATTTCATCTTCTGCTCCCTCTCGGGGGATGGCAAGAGTTCTGAAACTTTCACCTTGTCAACCAATAGGGATCCTTGTCATGAGGCACGTATTCTCAGGTCCTTTTGCAGGACCTTGAAGAATGAGGGAGCCCATGCACCGCAGGTTTGCGGAGGCATGAGAAGCAGACCCTTAGGGTCACTGAGAATTACAGTATCTGGAACTGCATCCTCCGAGCCACGTACTACTCCCAAGGGTTTCATGGATGGAAAACCATCTCTTAAGGGTTGAGTATGTCTTTCCCTGCTTCAATGTCTCCAAAACTGCCAGAATCCTCCTCCCCCTCCTCTTGTGTGTTGTGCAGCATCATAAGAATGGTGTCTGCATAAAGCGAGTCTTGAGGGGAAAGAAAATCCTCCTCTTCCTCCTGCTGCTCTGCCTTGAGTGCCCTCTCAAAAATGCCATGCAGAGTATGCTCCAGCAGGAACACAAGAGGGATTGTGTCACTGATGCATGCATTGTCACGGCTCACCATTCTTGTCACCTCCTCAAATCATGAAAGTACAGTGCATGCATCCTTTATCAGCAGCCATTGGTGTGGGGAAAAAAAGCAGAGCCGTCCTGAGCCTGTCGTGGTGCTATACTCACACAGGTACTCGTTGACGGCCCTATGCTGCATTGCCAAAGTTGAGTTTCACCTGGTGGGCATGTCACAAATCAGGCAGTTTATGGGCAGGTGGAATTTCCACTGAATTTCAGCCAAACGAGCACTGACTGTGTATGACCGCCTGAAATGGCTACAGACTTCTGGCCCTTCCAACACTGGATACCTATTTGAGAAACACTGCAACACCAAATTGAGGACATGTGTCAGGCATGGCACATGTGTCAACTTTCCTTGTCTAAGGGTGGACAAGAGGTTTGTGTTATTATCGCACAGCATAATTCCTGGCTTCAGCTGGCGTGGCATGAACCACCTCTGGGTCTGCCCCTGCAGAGCTGCAAGAATCTCTGCTCCAGTGTGGCTCCTGTCCCCTACACAAACCAGCTGGAGCACTGCATGACACCTTTTAGCCTGACTCATGGAATAGCCCCTTGAACGCTTAGGGGGTACTGGTGGTTCATAGGACAATTCAGCAGAGGAGGGCATGAAGGAGGTGGAGGGGGTGGAGCTGACAAATCTCACATCATCACCACTAGCTGTATGGAAACGTGGTGGCACAATGAGCTGCAGCACTGCATCCTTCTGAGTTGCAAGCAGAGTTACCCAGTGTGCTGTATCATCCCTGACCATGCTTGCTGGACCAAGTGTCAGCAGTGAGGAGGACCTTGCAGCTGACTGCCTTGCCCAACGATGCCACAACATTGCCTTCCACGTGATGGTACAGAGCTGGAATGGACTTACATGCAAAGAAATAGCGACTAGGAACTTGCTATTGTGGTACAGTACCACAAGATGGGGCCCGGTCTTTTTTCTGCTTAGTCCAGTTTCAGAAGACCTGTGCAGTGTGATTATTGTTAACTCTCCTTTGGTCTCCCACAATATGGCCACCGCTATTTCTTGTTAATTATAAGTATTTGCCGGGACAACATTTCCTGTTGGTTTTGATGTAATTTCCACCTCCGGTGGATGAAACTGAGGCTTGGATGCAGTAGTGAATAATAATATCCACCTTCCCTCTATATATTGAGCAAGTGATGAATGTTAGCCACGCCCCTGATGACATTCCTCATTGGACGAAACACGTAGAGTGGAGCCTGGGCTCTGACGGCACGATTACTACACGCAGAGACCGCGACCATCTTGCTGGTTTGAAACATCCAATTTTTGTACACATGATATGCTGGTTTTTATGATTTTAAATGTGAGAATTCTGGTTTACCTATGAATACATTTTACACACTGGTTTGATATACTGCACCATAAGGAGTTGTTTACTCTTAATTTGATGCATGATATCTGCAGAGTTAATATTTGGAATGAATTTTCAGGATCCCTTTGCAAGTTACCGCTGATGTGATGAGTTTCACCTTTGGATATATACTGTGCCTGCTTGACCACCTATAGTTTAGTGGTCCTCATCTTGGGGTAAGAGGCTTTCTGTATTGATGTACAGTAGAGGACTTTCATCATTCACTCCAGTCTGTTTGGATACACACTTTGGGCGATTCTTAAAGAAACACGGACTGTTTGCTGAATTATCCATGGATATTTTTATGGATTTTATTTATGGAAATCTTTAAAGCAATGCATTTAACATCTTTAAGGTGCTCTTGCCAATGAGCTAAGTGGTGGGAGGTTAAATGCCTTGTCAAGCATGCGGTACTCATATAGCTGGTGTTTTTGCTATGCTTGATTTGCTTGAGGCAAAGTTTGCAAATTGCAACAGTGCGATCGGCTGCACATGTGCTAAAGAAGGCCTAGACAGCTGAGCTGTGGGAAGTGGGCCGGGAGATAACAGCTTCACAATCTGGTGGAAAAGGGTGGCTGCTCCCTACTCTTCCATGATGGCTGCCTCTTGGGGTTGTGCCTCAATCTCAGTGACCTCATCATCATCATACTTATCATCACTGGAGCCAACTGTTCTCCCCTCTCCGTCAGCTCATGTTCCTACCTTCCTCAACCTCAGAACCAAGATCTAAATTAAGTAATGACTATGCATTGTCAAGGGGCAAGTGGCTGACACTGTGTTCAAATAACTCAGCTGACTTCTCCATGCCTTATCCTGGGCTATGACAGGAATAGCTTTAGACAAGGAGGCAGAATAAGCCACTTTGGAAGCTGTGGTGGACTGCGCACTAGTCTCTGCTTGGGTGATGGAGGATGAGGATGGTTTAGTAAGCCAGTCCACCACCTCCTCTGCATGCTTTGGCTGGATAGCACGGGCAACATCACTAAACAGAGAAAATGATGCCCTGCCTGAGGACAGACCACATCCACCTTTGCCTGTGGACACGGATGCTGCTTGCCCCCTCACAGTGCCATGGGAACATCTGCCTCTCCTTGTTGGCCTCCCAGACATGATTGGGGGCTTATTAACAAAATGTAACAAAGATGGGGATATGTGTACGTGGATGCACTTTAATCAATAGAAAGTGGTGTTTGGTGCACTTAAACTTGAGTACTTACTACACAGACACACTCCACTGACACACTACAATATACTGCAGTAAAACTGCACCAACGTACTGCAATATACTGCAGTGAATGTCCCCTAAAGCACTGAAATATACTGCACTGAAATATACCGCACTAATGCACTGCAATATACTGTGTTAAACGTGCACCAATGCATTTAAATATACGGTGTTAAACGTGCAATGACGCAATGCAATATACTGCAGTAAATGTACACTAACGCACTAAAATATACTGCGTTAAATGTTCACTAACACACTGTATTATACTGTGTTAAATGTGCACCATTGCACTGAGATATACTGCATTAAATGTACACTAATACACTGAAATATACAGTGTTAAACACGCACTAACACACAGCAATATACAGCGGTAAACGTGCAATAACGCACTGAAATGTACTGCATTAAACGTGCACTAACACACTGCAATATACTGCGACAAACTTGAATCAATGCACTGAAATATACTGCATTAAACGTGCACTAACGCACTGCAATATACTGCCGTAAACATGCAATAATGCACTGAAATATACTGCCTTAAATGTGGAATAACGCACTGCAATATACTGGGCTAAATGTATAGTAACGCACTGAGATATACTGCAGGAAATCTGCCCTGACAAAATAAATAAAATGACACTAAAGTAAAAATGAACGGCCGCACTATACTCACGCTGCACTATTACTAGATTTACACTAAACTGACACTAAAGTAAAAATGAATGGTTGCACTACACTCATGCTGCGCTATCACTAGATTCACACTAAACTGATACGTTACACTCACAATAGATTCACAATAGCCCACCATAGCCCACAAACTCCCTAGTAGTACTGAACAGAGCCCTGTTCTATCTCTCTTCATGTCAATATCACACCGCAAATGGCCGCTATGGGAAGAATATTTTTATAGTGTGGGGTGGGACTAAGAACAATGAGTCATGATTGGATAGAATCATCATCACAGTATCCAATCATGGCTCTGACAGTGCTATGTGCCCTGATTGGGCAAAGCTTTCATTGCTCCAGTCAATCAAAGCATCCAATGCACTGTGTGGTGGTGCAGTGCATTGTGGTCATTCGGCAGGCCAAAAAAACGGTCGAACACCCTGATAATTCTTGTTTGTGAAGCAAAGACTGCTTCTTTCTCATTTGTTTGAGAAGATACCAGAAGCAGAAATTAGAATGGTATGTAGTAATGTAGGCAGCTTCTACTGTATGCGTATACGGTATAATGCACAACTGACTTGTATAACAGTCCCATTTTCAATCAGTGTAGTATTGGTATTGTAGGCTGTAAAATGTTGGGCTGTGTTTAGCTTGCAGGCAAGTACAGGCTAGTATGACAATGGCTGTACTGTCCAAGCTGCTGTATATCCAGTGTCCATATCACACCTCTGTCACATACCTGGTAGTAAAATCTGATATGCAGAGGAAGGCCTCTCTTACACCTCTAGCAGACAGGACGCGCGGGAGTGCAGAGTCAAATGAAACGAAGTGTT
>BLSH010054706.1:88689-107976 GCA_018402905.1 Glandirana rugosa | reverse complement strand
TGCCCACCAGTGCCCCTATCAGTGCCCACCAGTGCCCCTATCAATGCATACCAGTGCCACACATCAGTGCCCACCATTGCCACCTACCAGTGCCCACCTATCAGTGCCCATCAGTGCCACCTATCAGTGCCCAGTGCCGCCTATGAGTGCCAATCAGTGCTGTCTATTAGTCCCCATCAGTGCCGCTTAGCAGTGTCCGTCAGTGCTGCATATCAGTGCCCATCAGTGCTGTATATCAGTGCCACCTCTCAGTACCCGTCAGTGCTGCTTATCAGTGCCGCCTAACAGTGCTCATCATCGCTGCATATAAGTGTCTCATCATCAGTGCCACCTCATCAGTGCCGCCTCATCAGTGCCAATCAGTACTGCCATATCAGTGCCCGTCAGTGTAGCCTCATCAGTGCCCACCAGTGATGGAGAAAATTTACTTATTTACAAAGTTTTGTGACAAAAATAGAGAATTTTTTTTTTTTCAAAATTTTCGGTCTTTTTTTATTTGTAACGCAAAAAATAAAAACCGCAGGGGTGATCAAATACCACCAAAAGAAAGCTCTATTTGTGAGAACAAAATGATAAAAACTTTGTTTGGGTACAGCATCGCACGACCGCGCAATTGTCATTCAAAGCGCAACAGCACTGAAAACTGAAAATTGGTCTGGTAGTAAAGTGTTCTAAGTGCATAGTATTGAAGTGGTTAAGCACATTGAAACAAATTTTTCTTTTGCAATTCTTAATGTATCCAGTCTATAAGGAGGTTATATCCCCTTTCACGCCAGGTTTAGATGGTATGACCATATATATATTTTTTCTTTGCATAATTTACATCTATATATGTCCCGATACAGTTATATGCAATTATACCAACTTTGCATTTATTTATTTAGACGCAGGTCCACATTCCCCTCTGGCAGAATTGGGATGTACTATCCCTTCTGTTCCATGGCGCACACAGTCCCCCCAGCTGATATTCAGCTGGGAGGGGCCTCTGATGCTCGTTTGAGATGCCGTGATGTGCGTGTCCTCGGCCTACCCATCGGTGGACGAGTGACGTCATTGCGTGGCGGCGCTCTCAGTGGAGTGTGCATGCGCGGCAGCACCGGACCGCCGGGGGACCATTCGTGGAGCAGGATCAGGGACCCACAGGAGTTCTCCTTGTGGGTCCCAGCATTAGGACCATTTGGTTAGTCCAGTCTGGACTTTCCCGATATACCTTTGGTCCCACCCTACTAGATGGGTATAACTAGTTCACATTACCCAGATGGACGGATGCAAACACACAAGGCGTCCATCCAGTCCGGGGTGTATACAGTTACTTGTTACTGTGGAGGCTCGGAGCATGGTGAACAAGGTAGGCTGGGGGCATCACTTTTCTGTTGCCCTCTCCCCTTTTCCCTCCCCCTTCTCTTTGCCAGCCCATTACTTTTGGGTAGCAACCTTATCTAAAAGTCAGTTACAGGTATGCCCCTTTTTGTCCTTAGGACCGCTATGCAGCCATTCGGCTTGGTCCTCGTGAGCAGAGCTTGTCTAGGCCCCAGATCAATTAACATGTGCCCTGAATGCACAGTATTGGGTCTGTCTATGCCTGAGCGTTCAAGCACTGGATTAGTGATCACCACTACTCCTTTCTCTCATATGCAACTGCATGTTTTATCATGTGAGTACTTTTGGCTTATTTTGTTTGCTGTGATGGCCGTGCACACATGGTGAAATGTGTTATTTACACTGTTATGTACATTATACTATACTATAAAGCTATTATATTGCTTCTATGAGTGATAATCATGTATACTATAATGATATGCCATATTGTCTTTCTTAGAACTTCTCTTGTTGCAATACTTATCTTCCCCTGAAGAAGAATCTTACACAGAATTTCGAAACATGTTGGGATACAGTTAGGCATCCAGGCTGAGCGTTTCACAGTGTACCAGTGTTGCCTTTATCACATGAGAAGTTCTTTTGTATTTTTTTTTTATAGGGACTACTATACATTTTAGTATATATCAATAAATGTTACATTTTATATCTCATGTACTTTTCTCTACTTGTGTGAGTGAACTGCTACCCTTTAAAATCCCCATGGGGCCAATCTTGTTTCTTGTTGTATATTGGGATGTGGTTGGCAGTCCTCATTCTTGACAACAGGTTGGGTTTTCCTTTTTTCAATGCATCAAGAAAGGGATTAACTCCAAGGATAAGTCAATAATTCTCCCATTCTACAAGTCTCTGGTGAGGCAGCACCTGGAGTATGCCGTCCAGTTCTGGGCACCAGTGCTTAGAAAGGATGTCCTGGAACTGGAAATGGTCCAGAGAAGGGCAACAAAGCTAATTAAGGGATTGGAGGACCTTAGTTATAAAGAAAGATTAAAACTTATTCTCTCTGGAGAAGAGACGCTGGAGAGGGGATATGATTTCAATGTACAAATACTGTACTGGTGACCCCACAATAGGAACCAACTATTCCGTTGCAAGGGAGCACACAAAGATACGCAGCCATTCACTAAAACTAAAATAAAGGCTGTTTAACCTTAAACTGCGTAGAGGGTTCTTTACCGTAAGAGCAGTGAGGATGTGGAATTCTCTTCCACAAACAGTGGTTTCAGCTGGGAGCATAGATAATTTCAAAAAAACAATTAGATGGGCACCTAAGGGACCACAACATTGAGGGATATACAATGTGATACTGACATAAAAGAACACACGTAGGTTGGACTTGATGGACTTGTGTCTTTTTTCAACCTCACTAACTATGTAACCCAAAAGATAATGCGTTGCATCACATCAAAACCTGCATTATCAAAATATTTTTAGGTGATTTATAGCAAATAAACAATGTCAGATACCCTGTCAACTGAACAGGAAAGGGTATTGGGATAAATATTTATGACCCAGTAATATTGCAGTGACACCTACCTGCATCAGCCAGGAAAAGCAGCAACACTGAACTTAGGGGAAGGCTATGTGCAATGCTACATATTAGCCTGGACAAACTACCACCTGCCAGAACTAAATTTAACTGGCCACCTTTGCTTATGGCAGGGTGGCTACACAGCTTATTACCATGTGTACATCCTGGTTAAAAATTGCAATATGTAATTTTATGTGTCTTGACATGTGTCTTTTATATCAATATAATGCTCTGTTTTTTATCTGATGGAATCAGTTGCCTTAATAAATTTTTTTTTTTTTAAATTACAATACCTGCAGCTATCCCTACTCCTAGGCCAAGCCAGGATAATAATCAAGATGATAAACCAGATATCAAACTAAAAAGAAACAACATAAACTCTTGCCTAGGCACTGTGTCACACTTTAACCCTGGAGGGGTTTGGTTCTATTCTCAGTATAAATCTTGTTTTTTTCTGGCCTTTTAAAGTCTAATTTGCAAATGTCTTTTTTTGGTAGCTGGGCACTGCCATGGGGATTATGTACCAAATAAAATGTTTTAATTAACCACTTGCCGACCGCCCACTGTAAAAAAAAGTCCACAAGGTGGCCTCATTAGTCTGGGAGGGCGTACTACAACGTCCTCCCAGAATCGCGCTCCCATGCGCTACCTGGAGCACGCAACCGGGAATATCCATGACTGTCGGGTCCTCCGCGCGGATCACGGTAAACGGCCGCTGACAACGGCCCTTTACCACGTGATCGCTCCGTCACATGGTGGAGCGTTCAGATGTAAACAAGCCGGCGCATGTCCGGCTTATCACCCAGCGCTGTGGGCAGGATCTGTAGTGCCCACAGTGCTGCTCTGTACCAGTCTGCAGTCATCCATCCATCCATGCTCAGCCATCCATCCTCAGCTGTGCTCAGGCCTCCCCATCCGTGCGCAGTCATCCCATCCATGCTCAGTTATCCCCATTCATGCTCAGCCATCTCATTCATACTCAGTCATCCCCATCCATGCTCAGTCATCCCCATCGATGCTCAGTCATCCCCATCCATGCTCAGTCATCCCCATCCATACTCAGCCATCCCCATCCATGCTCAGCCATCCTATCCGTGCTCAGTCATCCCCATCCATGCTCAGTCATCATCATCCGGGCTCAGTCATCATCATCCGTGCTCAGTCATCCCCATCCATGCTCAGTCATCTCCATCCATGCTCAGTCATCCTCATCCATGCTCAGCCATCCCATCCATGATCAGTCATTCCCATTCATGCTCAGTCATCCCCATCTGTGCTCAGTCATTCCATCTGTGCTCAGCCATTCCATCCATGCTGAGTCATTTCCATCCATGCGCAGCCATCCCTATCCATACTCAACCATACCATCCATACTCTGCCATATCATTCATGCTTAGCCATCCCAATCCATGTTCAGCCATCCCCATCCACAGCTCATCCATCCACATTCATGGCTCAGCCATCGTCATCCATGCTCAGCCATCCCCATCCATGGCTCATCCATCCCCATCAATGGCTCATTTATGTCTCATTCATGCTCATCCGTGCTCATCCATGCCACATCAGTTCTCATCTGTGCCACATCCATGCCACTACAACGCCCATCAGTGCCATTACAGTGCCTCACAAAAGTGTAATAGGTAGTCAAATTAGATTTTAAATGTATGCCCCTAGAACACCTAACGGTGCACCCTGCATGTTGGGCCTCTGCATGTAGCCAGGCTGTGAAAAAGTCTCACACATGTGGTATCGTTATACTCAGGAGGGGTAACAGAATTTATTTAGGGTATAATTTTTGCTATGTACATGCTTTTGTATAAATGGACAACTTTGTGTAAAAAAAAATGCGTTTTCATTTTCTTTCCACATTTTCCAAAAACTTGTGGAAAAAAATGGCATGTTCAAAAGACTCATTATGCCTCCTAGAATATACATTGGGGTGTTTGCTTTCCAAAATGGGTTTTTTTTCGGCGTTTCCATTGTCCTGGTGCTTCAGGACCTTCAAAACTGCAAGAGGTAGTCAAGAAATGAAATGTGTAATTTATGCTCCTAGAACGCCTAATGGTGCTCCCTGCATGTTGGGCCTCTGTATGTGGGCAGGCTGTGTAGAAGTATCACACATGGGGTATCACCATACTCAGGAGGAGTAGAAGAATGTGCCTTGGGTTGTAATTTGTGGTATGCATATGATGCGTATGAGAAATAACCTGTTAATATGACAATTTTGTGAAAAACAAATCTTCATTTTGCAAAGAATTGTGGGAAAAAATTACAACTTCAAAAAACTCACCATGCCTCTTACTAAATACCTTGGAATGTCTACTTTCCAAAAAGGGGTCATTTGGGGGATATTTGTACTTTCCTTGTTGTTCGTGTCTCAAGAAATGAGATAGACCGTCAGTACATCAGGTATGTTAAATTTTCAGTGATTGGCACCATAGCTTGTAGACTCTATAACTTTCACAAAGACCAAATAATATACACTAATTTGGGTTATTTTTACCAAAGATATGTAGCCGTATAAATTTTGGCCAAAATTTTGGAAGAAAAATTACTAATTTGCAAAATTTTATAACAGAAATGAAAAAAATGCATTTTTTAACAGAATTTTCGGTCCTTTTTAATTTATAGCGCAAAAAATAAAAAACCCAGTGGTGATTAAATACCACCAAAAGAAAGCTCTAAGTGTGTGAAAAAAATGATTAAAAAATTTATATGGGTGCAGTGTTGCATGATTGAGTAATTGTCATTCAAAATGTGAGAGCGTTGAAAGTTAAAAATTGGTCTGGTTAGAAAGGGGGATTAACCACTTGCTTACTGGGCACTTAAACCCCCCTCCTTCCCAGACCAATTTTCAGTTTTCAGCGCTGTCACTATTTGAATGACAATTGCGCGGCCGTGCGACGTTGTACCCAAACAAAATTGACGTCCTTTTTTTCCCACAAATAGAGCATTCTTTTGGTGGTATTTTATCACCTCTGTGGTTTTTGTTTTTTGCGCTATAAACAAAGAGCAATGATTTTGAAAAAATAACAATATTTTTTACTTTTTGCTATAATAAATATCCAAAAATAAAAAAACAAATTTATTCATCACTTTAGATCCATATACTGTATATTCTTCTACATATTTTTGGTAAAAAAAATCACAATCGGCGTATATTGATTGGGTTGTGCAAAAGTTATAGCGCCTACAAACTATGGAAATTGGTTTATGCCGTTTTTATTATTATTTTTTTTTTATTGTTAATAGCGGCGATGTGCAATTTTTATCGGGACTGCGATATTGCGGTGGACATGTCGGACATTTTTAACACTTTTTTGGGACCAATGACATTTATACAGCGATCAGATCTAAAAATAGACACTGATTACTGTATAAATGTCATTGGCAGGGAAGGGGTTAACACTAAGGGGGCAGTGAAGGGGTTAAATGTGTTCCCTGTATGTGTTATAACTGTGGGGGGCGGGGCTAACAGGGACATAACAGATCTAACTGATCCCGATCACAGGGATCAGTAGATCTGTCATGCCCCCCCTCACAGAACCACCAATGTAATCATGGCGGTTCCCCGTTCTGGCTCTCTGTGACCAGATCGCGGGTCTCCAGCGGACGTTGAGTCCGCCCGACCCGCGGGCACACTCACGCGATGCACGCGCCCAGCACGAGCAAAAGGGGAGGATGTCTATTGATGGCCTCCCGGCAAAGCAGATCCGCGCTGTAGCTGTCATTCGGCTATAGCGCAAATCTGCAGCGGTTAAAGTGGTTGTCAACCCTGGACAACCACTTTAACCTACAGGTAAGCCTATAATAAGGCTTACCTGTAGGTCCCCTGCATATCTCCTAAACCTGCACAGTATAGGAGATATACAGTGTAGTTGCATGTGCCGACATCATCCGGTACATGCGCAATGAAGAAACAGCCTCCGTGCCGTTTCTTCACTGAGATCGTGCCGCGATTGGTGGCTCCCACGGGAGTGACGTCACGCGACCTCAGCCTGTCACAGAGCTGGAGTCCACAGCCCCAGAAGGAAGAGGGGCAAAAATGAACGCGGCCTGGAGTGGGGACATCGTGGAACATTGCGGGCTTCCAATGCAGATAAGTGCCACATAATGGGCTAATATGCGATGCATACTAGCCCATTATGCTTTTACATTGCATGGTATTAAAGAGGAAGTAAAACCCATCAGGGTTTACTTCCTCTTTAAGTGCCCAGTGGTCAAGTTGATAAAATACCATTCAGTAGGAAGAATGCAGCTTAAAGAAAAACATTAAAAATACACAAGTCATTTAAAACTATGCTTTGTGATGCCCTAAATCTGCATTTGAGGTTGGGGAGCAGAATGTTGTAGTCCTTTAAGGCTAAGTTTACACTGCAGCACATACTGAAAAGCAATCCACTTTTCAAACAGCGGTTTCAGGGGATCATGAATGTCAGCTTTTTTTTGGCCTAGTGGCAATTTTCAATACAATGAATGTACCGGAAATTCAAGGTAAGTGTTTGGCTTGCAGCCTGTCAGATTGGCAAGCCCCCCCCCCCCTTGCTCTATGTTATCCTTTAGGTTGGAGGTGGGGTGGTGGAGAAAATGCAGCTCAACCATCTGTTTTTACTGCCCCCTTGCTGCCCCATGTGAAATAATCCTATAGGTGACAGAATTTGTTTACAAACAGCAGCCAGAATCTGTCATTTAGTAGAGGCATTACTATCGCTAAATGACAGATTTCAGGCCAGCTTCTAGTTGTAAGCCAACAGACGGGGATCATGGATGAAGGCAACACCAAGGATTACTGGATGGTTTATTTACAAACAGGAAATATCTGTGGGGCAGCATCATCTGGCAGTGGGTGATCATGGTGGTATGAAAACATCATTGGACGGTGGGTCATCATGACTGACAAGAATCTACATTGCAGGACAAGGTGATTGACATTGGATTTACATTGTTAGACAATGTGATTCAAGTTTTACATTGAAGGACGTTGTTTATTTTTTATTAATATTTTCTTTAAAAAAAGGACTTTTTTTCCACTGTTTTTATTTACACTTTTTGGGGGAAATGAGTAATGTAGCGGTATTTCCAAAATGGGGCAGCTGGATTTTGGTGATTATAATGATGATGATGGTTCTTTTTTAATAGTGCAGAGGTTGCTAATTCACACGAGCACCAGTCCAGGTACCCTGACTCAAGAAGCAGTCTAGGGGATGTCTTTTTAGGATTTTTTGCTGATAAACTTGAACAGAAGGAGGAGGTGCAGGATGGTATGAGGAATACCGAATGGTAACAGCAGCACACATTTCACAAGGCTAGGTTTCTCTGAACAGCCTTTATGCCAGGAACAAAGGGGAATGACCAGGACTGAGACCCTGCAAGAGACATCTCAGTGAGAGCTACCACTGGCACTTATCACTCAGAAACAGCACACAGTCACCAGGATCTTAAGCTCACAATGTCACAGGACAGCTGAACACTTCTGTTTCCACCAGGCTCCTTTTAGCTGCAGTAAAGCTACTCATTTCAGCTTCCACTGGACACTCCTTAGTGAGGAAGAGGTTAATACTCCCAATGCCACAGGACAGCTATATACTTTCCAGTTTCCACCAGGCACTCTGTGAGCTCCCCAGACCAGATCCGTAGGTGAAGTCCCTTAGCTGGCTCCAAAGTTACTTAGGAATAGGCCCCCAGCTCTGCCAAAGCTGGGACCTCGATGAACATCAGCAAAACTCCAGTAGAACTGCCTTGAAGGGACTGCAGACCCTGAGGGTGTGGAACTTCTACAGCAGGACAAGCATTTGGCTGCTCCAGGATATTTATATTCTCCCTTGCCATCTGGTAGACACATCTTCCCGGGGATTGGCTGAAGCACAATAAATATTCAAGCTGTCCATTTGATTCTCCTAGCATTATGTTCTGGAGACTTCCAGAAGACAGGGGAAAAGCAGTCACCTGTGAGTTCTAGAAAATCACAAAGAAATAAAAAAATAAATAAAAAACCCTGAGGTGATTAAATACCAACAAAAGAAAGCTCTATTTGTGTGAAAAAAAATTATAAAAATATAATTTGGGTACAGCGTTGCATGACCGCGCAATTGTCATTCAAAGTGCGACAGCGCTGAAAATTGGTGCGGGAAGGAAGGGAGTGAAAGTGCCCAGTATTGAAGTGGTTAAGACTGAGACACCAGGGACTGTTACTAGTACAGAACTCTTTTTCCACTAGATAGAATTCAGTGTTTTTTTTTTTCTATTATCCAACTTTGTGGAATTTTTTTCTCACACTGACCACCAGTGCTGGGACATTTTTTTCACTTACATTGATTAGCAACGTAAGGGATACAATGCTGTATATTCTTATCTGCTGAAGTAAGCAAGTAATCTGTACTTTATTACATACTCCTGACCAAAGTATTTATTTTCTCAACAGTTGCTGGTTGCTAATTAGTACTCAAGCATTGTGTTTTTCTTTAAGGTAGGTGATCCTAAAAATGCTATCTTGTCCTGAGTTTTATGTGCTAACTTGTGGAACAGTAATTGCAGAAATTTAACCATGCCCCATTTGCTGTCCAAGGCGATTTTTTTAACTTTTCACACACATGTTAGAATCAACTTTTTTTTTGCTAGAAAATTACTTAGAACCCCAAAACATGATATCATTTTTGAAAGCAGATGCCCTGGAGAATAAAATGGTGACTGCATTTTTTTTATGTCACATGATTTTAGCACAGCCGTTTATCAAACAACGGAAAATTGTATCAAATACTTACCGTAATTTTCCTTTCCTGACGCCAAACCATGGCAGCATACTAGTGATAGAGCTCCGCCTCTTGACCACTCCCTCAGGACCAGTGAATAGCATAAAAAAAGGCATAGTTAGCCGCCCCCCCATTCTTCGTAACAAGCTACATACTGAAACGCACAGGGTGGGCCCATATGCTGCCATGGTTTGGCGTCAGGAAAGGAAAATTACGGTAAGTATTTGATACAATTTTCTGTTTTCCTGACGCCAACATGGCAGCATACTAGTGATAAATCACTAGCTGACAGGGTGGGTTCTACTTGCCAAACCAATATTCTAATTAGGATGGGACAGTGGACTGAATAGTCCTTCCTACAAAGTCCTCTGATGACAAGGCACCTATGTCTACTCCGTAAAGTTTGAGTAGGTATGCTAGGATGACCATGATACTTCTACAGATTGATACTTTAGATGCCCCCAAGTGGGCTGCCTAGGAGACTGCAACCACTCTGGTTGAGTGCACCGCCGCTGACGAAGGCTTACGCCCCCCCGCCCTATTACCACCTTAATCAGCCACAGAACCTGTGCAATCAACACGTGCCCCGGACCAAAGGGACGAGGCGGCAACCCCACATGGGAGGCACTCAAAAGAGAAACAGGCCAAGGTAAGAGAGAACACATATGAGACAGCACAGAATAAAAGAGATAGGCAGCCCTGTATGGTGCAAGGAACCAAAAAAGGAAGATGAATGAAATAGCTTACCCCCCCAAGCCACAGACACGTACATAATGGCAGATTTCGTTCCTAAAGAGGAAACACTGCAGGGCCCCATCAAGACCCACAGAAGGGTCACCCAGGCTTTTTAGCGTATTTAGCGGCCCGAGCACTGGGTCTCCGAAACTGGGAGAGCCTGAACCCAGACGGTTACTGCACAGAGGCAGAGGTAGGGACATAGAACTGCTTACTCTTCACTGGTGCATGGAGGTATGTGGACAAAAAGAAGAATGGGGGGGGCGGCTAACTATGCCTTTTTTTATGCTATTCACTGGTCCTGAGGGAGTGGTCAAGAGGCGGAGCTCTATCACTAGTATGCTGCCATGTTGGCGTCAGAAAAAACATTTTCAGGAAAATAATATACTAAATTGATTTTGAGAACCCACAAACACAATATAATACCCATTTTTTGGTAACGTATAAAAAATTATGTTGCATCGAGTAAAGAGATTCCAAATACACCTGATTGCCAAAAGTATTGGGACCCCTGCCTTTACACGTACATGATGTTGGACGACAGGGGGCCTGGCTTGATGTCTCCGCTCGAAATTCATCCCAAAGGTGTTCTATTAGGTTGAGGTTAGGACTTTGTGTGGGCAAGTCAAATTCTTCCATCCCAAACATGCTCATCCATGTCTTTATGGAGCTTGCTTTGTGCACTGGTGCGCAGTGATGTTGGAACAGGAAGGGGCCATCCCCAAACTGTTCCCACAAAGTTGGGAACATGAAATTGTCCAAAATGTCTTGGAATGCTGACGCCTTAAGAGTTCCCTTCACTGGAACTAAGGGGCCAAGCCCAACCCCTGAAAAACTACCCGTACCATAATCCCCCCTCTACCAAATGATTTGGACTAGTGCACAAAGCAAGGTCCATAAAGACATGGATGAGTGAGTTTGGGGTGGAGGAACTTGACTGGCATGCACAGAGTCCTGAGCTCAACCTGATAGAACACCTTTGTCATGAATTAGAGTGAAGACTGCGAGCCAGGCCTTCTCACCCAACCCCTGACCTCACAAATGCACTTCTGGAAGAATGATCAAACATTCCCATAAACACA
Source organism: Glandirana rugosa (assembly GCA_018402905.1). Lineage (NCBI taxonomy): Eukaryota > Metazoa > Chordata > Amphibia > Anura > Ranidae > Glandirana > Glandirana rugosa. The sequence goes on along the minus strand of BLSH010054706.1, from coordinate 96,502 downwards.
CTCCTAAACCTCGTTGATAGCCTTCCCAGAAAAGTTGAACAAAGGGTTGGCCAACTCTGTATTGAACACTACGGACGAAGACTGGGATGCCATTAAAGTTCATGTGCGTGTAAAGGCAGACGCCCCAATACTTTTGAAATATAAAATAAATCTGCGCAAAAGAGATGAAAATTCACTCCAGTTATAGCCGCTGAGCACAAATGTCCAACACAGAACACAAACCAAAAACCAAATAAATTAAAGCAGCGCTGTGGATCATAAAAATGTTCATGCCTCCATATAAAAGTTTGTCATCAACTTCATAAAAGAGGGTAGAGCCCAGTAGCCATGATGGAAATAGCAGGATAAATTGTGACTTTCACCACTAACACACACCGCCCTTACCCTCATATGTGTGACCCCCTGGATAAGGGTGGTCAAACACGCTTTGTTTAAAAGTATGGCACAGCGAACATTCTTCTCCCTTGTCAGCTCCTGTCAGCTCCTCACTCTCAGCCACGATTGGACAAGGACGTCTCCAAGATATCCCAATCTCTTACTGAACGCTCCCACTGCAGAGCGCAGCGCCGCCACTGTGTGCGGAGCCAGTGAGGAGAGCTGTTTATTCCTCGAAACCCTGGTGAACACTGCCGCTCTCCCTCCCTGGCTTGGCTGTGAGGAGCTGACAGGTGCTGACAAGGGAGAAGAGTGTTTGCTGTGCCATACTTTTAAACAAAGCGCGTATGACCACCCTTATCCAGGGGGTCACACATATGAGGGTAAGGGCGGTGTGTGTTAGCGGTGAAAGTCACAATTTATCCTGCTATTTCCATCACGGCTACTGGGTCTATGCTCTTTTATGAATTGATGACAAACTTTTATATGGACGCATGAACATTTTTATGATCCACAGCGCTGCACTAATTTATATGGTCCCAATACTTTTGACAATATAGTGTATGTACATCAGTCAGCAAGTGGTTAAAACATGCCCAATATGCAGCGGTATGTAACAATGCCCACATTTTGCCTTGAAAAACTGTGCATGCCACACTATGCCTTCTCTTTACGCTAACTCTTTTTTGAAAGTCTAAAGTTGGGAAGTATGCCTAAGGCCACATACACACTAGGCAATTACCTGTGTGCAATATTCAAAAGAAATAATACGCAGTCCAATATGCTAAGAACTTTGATCTTACAAAAGTGAAGAGCATGATGTGTACAATTGTTATACTTTCGGCACTCTACATCTTAAAAAGGCTTTGATGGAATTATTTGACCATTAGCGGCATCTCTTTGTCCACTAGGTGGTGATCATCTGACATTTGATTTTTTCTTGAACTGAAACACAGATGTGTAGTCATATGCTGTGTAATGCTTGGCATATTTCCTAAATTTAAAAAAAAGTTTGATTTTTAAGAGATTAATTTGCAAAGTTACTACTGATTTTCGAGTATCGTGCAAATAGATCAAAAGATGTTTGTTATTGCATTTTATTATTGGGTGTGTTTAGCCAATCTTTAACTGGCAATTTAAAATTAGTATAGACTAGTTTGAGAGAGTAAATCCTCGTACACACAGGAGGACAATCGTATACAACAGGTCGTATGAACGACAGTTGTATGCGAAATCGATCGTTCGTATGCGCGATTAGAACAGCCGACATACGACGGTCGTACAAGGGGAGTTGTATGAGCAGTCTAGAAAACTTGGTCGTACCAACAAGCGGTCATACGACCGTTGTATCGTGTATACAGAGCAGTTGGTACAACAATTTGTATTGTGCAAAACATGCATGCTCAGAAGTCAGGAACGGCCGGATGCTAATTACATGCACCTGAATGTTCTTTCTGTGTCGTACAATCGTGTAGTGCAGTCAATATGCAAGTTACATTATCCAACATACGATTTGAGACAATTGTACGTACGATCGTCGTCCCGTGTGTACAAGGCTTAAGATGATCTGAAGGTTCAGTCTGAACATAAATTTGGAGCCGAACCTTGGCAGGAGCAGGACGTCATGTATAAATAGTCAACAACTAGTGACATTACCCAGCTCCATTTACCTGGCCATTAGTGGCTAGATATGTCAGCTGCCCATGAAAGAAAAGGGGTGAGGGTAGAAAAAAATGTCCCATGAAGTACATCCACCATCAATCACATTGTCCAGTGGTGTAGATCCATGTCAATCACAATGGATTCCCTTGGAAAGAAAAAAACAAGTGCATGCTTGGTCCTGTTCTTTGATCCTGCTGAATGAAGGTCCGGAGAAAGGCAACTGATATATACAAAGGGACGGAGTCTATCAGGTGACATCATTGACCATGTTTGATCTATGATGTCACAAGTGAAACCTCATGCATTTGTATAGAGGAGCTGTTTCAGCCAGGCCTTTCGTTTGAGGAGTGAAGCAACAGAACCAAACATACTTTGGTGGGCAGTTTTTTTTCTTTCTCTGGGTCAATGGGTGTGGAGCATAGTTATTGTAGTGGATGACTTGGTTGATGGTGAATGTACATTGTGACTTTTTTTTCCCATCAGTGTGTATTTGTTTTTTTGTGAATGAGTAGGAGTACTTAACACCCATACCAGTTACCATAACAGTCATACTGTTAATTGAGTTAAATTGATTTAAACATGTTACTTAATGGAGTTTTGCATATTTAATGTTTCACTTTAACCATTTGCCTACTGGGCACGTAAACCCCCCTCCTGCCCAGACCAATTTTCAGCTTTCAGACTTTGAATGACAATTGCGCGGTCATGCAACACTGTACCCAAATGACATTTTTATCATTTTTTCCGACAAATATAACTTTCTTTTGGTGGTATTTAATCCCTGCTGGGTTTTTTATTTTTTGCTGAAAAAAGACTGAAAATTTTGACCTCCCAGCAATGTAGGTCCATACTGTAGCCATCATTCTAAAATCACTGCTCCCTGCCAGTCTAAATATTTTTGCTTTTGGTACCCATAGAAGTGCCCAGCCTCCATCACCATTTGCTTGACAATCTCTTGCCTGTTAACCTAGAAAATAGCAAGAACTATTTTTTTTAAACATTTAGCTCCCTTTGACTTAATTGAGGTTCGGATTGGGCCTCCGAACTTTACTTGTGTTTGCCAAACTAATTTCAGGACCCAAAAACACAACAGGAAGGGAGAAGAAATCTCTCCAAATGGAAAGTTTTCTTTTTAGACTTTTTTTTTACCAGATGTCCCCATTAAAAGAAGCTCCTGAAATTCACCTCTTGCTCCATTGAAAACTGTAACATTTTTATTTCCTTCCACTTTCTGTCCTGGTGACAATAGTCCCCAACATATTGAATTTCCTCAATGGGGACAGTAAAGAAGAAAAAAGGGGAAGTACTGTGTGAGATTTACTTTCACGCAGAAATGTCAGGCAACGTAATCTGACCATGATTTGCTTTCATGCAGAAATGTCAGGCAACGTAATCTGACCATTTGGTCCTCTTCCTCATTCATTGGTTAAAAAAGCCATGATAACGGAGGCATCTGGAAGCCCCTGGAACGTGTTGGTTTTTTTTTTCCTGGTCCTAACGACCCTTGGAAAATTGTGATAATGTGTAAATGAACTTTTATGAAATTACTATTTTCACTGCCTTGTGGTAAAAAAGTGTGACCAATTATTATATAGAATAAAGACACCTTCTTTGCTTCTGCCCCCATAGGAATTCGCCTAATAGTAGATCTGGCTCTGTCTTTATAAGCTAATATAAATCTGCAAGGTTAAATCATAGTGAAAGTTGGGCAACCCGGAGCCATATTATAAAATATACCAGTTCGCTTTTTTGATCTAAAGTACACTTTGCATGTCTATAAAAAGGGTTAATTTATTAAAGTGATTATACAGTCACATTTATAAATTACTTGTATCACATCGGTTTTAGGAATATATAAAGTACAGTGTATATATTTTTTCTAAATTATAATGCTAACTACCTTCTTGCACAGCTCAGCTGTGTTATTGCGTATCCTCCCTCCGCTCTCCTTCCCGATCTAAGGGAGTACAGTGGGAGGGGCTGAGATTCCCCCTGATGTATGCAAGCTAGCAGAGGGAGAACACGTGATCTCACAGCAGAGCTGTGCGAGAAGGTAACTATTTAGCATTATAATTTAAAAAAACGGACACACTGTATTTTATATCTTCCTAACACAGAAGAGATACAAGTAATTTATATATATTACTTTACAGCTGCAGGGGAATAGAGGTAGGAGGGGAGGGGAGGAGTGGGGTGGCAAGGAGATCGGCTCACAACACTGACTATGAAAATGACAGGTAAGTAGGGGGAAGATACAGAGACTCTGAACACACAGCGGGATGACAGAGAAATGTAAACTGACCACACTATCATGGATCAGCAGCCATGATAAGCATGGTCAGTACACATAGGGGAAAAAGGGAACAGGCAGGATCAACGAGGTAGTTAGAACATGTATTGGAACAAATTACACTGCAAAAGCACTGTGCTATTTATCATACTTTAAAGGAATGGGAGCCTTTTTTTAGGGTTACAATCACTTTAATTGCCAGGAGTTAGCCTCCAATCACCAATTAAGCATGAATCCTGTAAACTTTTTAATTCCTTTTAATAAACATATATAACTTTTTAAATAAAACTTATTGTACAAAGATCCCTATTTTATATCTGTATGGACACATAATGGCCATTAGGCTGAATGTAGAAACATAACAGTAATTATACCTCTGGGCAGGCCATGGTTGTCAGGAGAGCAGCAGCAAGGAGTGAGCGGTTATCTGTAAGCTCTTGCAACAGAAAATCTGTTCCATGAGTATTTTTGACCTACCTTGTTGTTGGGCATAGTAAAGATGTTTGGATTTGAACCAACCTTGTTTTTCAGTTAATTCTGTTGGTTCAAAATTTGCTGTCCTGGCAATTTTTTGTCTGAATTTACCAAGACAATTTTTTGTTAAACCAGAGTTCTTTGCATAGCCTTCAAATCATGGGCAGTAGGCATAGAAGGGCCAGTAAAGGGGCAGGTAAAGCCAGCCCCCTCACTATAAGAGGGGACTCACAGTAGCCATAATGTAAATGTATTAAAGCTGCTGTAGGGATAGAATAGGGAAATGTGACAAACTACATAGGTCAGTTAGCAAATTTGCTTTATTTCTATGAATTACAATTTGTTTTGGCGGGGTAGAATTTTGGGATCTAAATCTAGCCATAGATGCCTTTTATTTGCAGAACGCCTTGGAATCGTTTGAAACAAAACATAAAAAAGTGCAAAAACGGTGTACCCAAACACCTCACATTATATCATTTACATTCATTGTATTCCTGTTAGTAATGAATGAATCTTCCCATAATGTTCTACATCCTATACTTAAAGCGGTAGTAAACCCTAAAATCTGTTTTTACCTACAGGTAAGCCTATAACAAGGCTTACCTGTAGGTAAAAAAAATATCTCCTAAACCTACATGGTTTAGGAGATATTTGCCCTGCATGCAGCCGCTGACATTAGCGGCGCATGCGCTCTGACGATCCGGCCGAGGCGGCCGGCAACCCAGAGCTGGCTGCCGGAGCGAAGAGCTCCCGCGCGCATGCGCGGGAGTGACGTCACGCGGCTCCGGCCACTCACAGCGCCGGAGCCGCGTACCCGGAAGAAAGAAGAGGACAAACATGTCAGCGTCCTTAGCGCTGACCGACTCGGGCATCGGGGGCCTCGTTCTAAGGTAAGTATTTCATAATATGTTAGTATGCGATGCATACTAACATATTATGCTATTGTCTTGCAGGATTTTATTTTATTTTTTTTTTTGTCAGCGGGTTTACTACCGCTTTAACAATGGATTACATAGAGCTCTATGATGGAGCATATCTTTAATAAATTCTGGACATTTTTAGGGCTAATAGACAAACTATTGTCAACAGCAGCACCCTAATCTATTTTTAGAATCACTTCTCGGCATTTTGGCTAAATCAAGTGTAATCTATTTTTAGAAAAGCACGAGCCACTGCTCTGCTCGTAAGCCCTGGAAAGCTGTCCTCCACTGTGGTGCTCGTCGCTGGAGCCTGTTCCCACTTTATGCAGACACTATTGGAAAGAAAAAGGGCGCACACCAATCTGGTTTATTTCAGTTAAAAAAAAATGTATGTACTCTATGCTGACAGGCCAGGACTACATGTGTTCAGCCATTTAGAGATTTTAAAAAAGTTTTGAGAGTTTATAAGAACATCTAATGTGGTATCCAGACAACTCTGACTTCATGAGGGAGGTAGCATGTGTGCACCTCGTGTCAGGGGTATGTTGTTGATGGGTTGTCTTCCTTGGGCCATAATGCATTGTAGGAAGCAGGAGCATAATAAAAATTCAGGGTCACATTGTGGAAGCAGAAACATTGTCATAATTAGGCTGCACATTGGAACAGGGAACAAAGAAGGTATGGGCCATAGAGGGTTTAGGAGGATAATAGGCTGAATAACAATGTGTGGCTAAATTTCGAGGGCATGTCTAATTGGGACTGTAAGGTAGTAGATGTGAGGAGGAAGTCCACAATATTTTTATTTTAATATTGGATATCAGTAATATTGATGTTATTGAATCGAGAAATAAAAAAAAAATGATATATACATCCCCTCATCACCTACGCTGCCTATTGTTTTCACAATGCCTGTTTGTAATGCCATGGAGTGTGAGCTTGCTCAGTTACTTTTTGTCTACGTTTTTATGGAAATGTATTTTGACCACCTTGTTTGAATAATGGGCCTGATGTGGGAGTTGGCTGTGGTTTTACATCCACATTAATGGGTGCATCTGAATCCAGGTATTCAGGCTCAGAATTTTTATATTAATGGGCTGTTGCATTACTATTAATGTATGTTGTAAACATAGATAAGAGAAAGCAAACGACCCATGAGAATGAAATCATAAAAGTTTGCCCAAAAGCATTGACAGTAATGGGATAATACATACGCATTTTCCTGAAATGTGCTGCTTAAAAATCTCCTTCTGCTGGGCATAGATGTATTTCTTTCTCTGACTACACGCTTACAGTCTAATTTTCTTGCTTTTCTATCTTGCGTTGTAGTTCTGGTGGGCATGATTGCTTCGCTAAAAACCAAACTCCCAGCTGCAGTCTCTGTAGAATTATGTAAGGCTGGTCAGGATGTAACAGAAGGTACTAAAACCTGTTTCTCTATTTAATAACAAAGTAAGTGTTGGAATACATTGTTCATGTATTTTTGTAGACATGACACCCACCCAGACACCCAGAGAAAAGCTGAGAACCCAGCCATAGCCAGCCACAGCAAACAAGTGCAAGATACTGTAGCAGCAGAAAGAAGACTGCAACAGAATAACAGAAAATGGCCAGCAACACTGCAATAAAGCTTTCATTAGCAAATCTGATAAACTAGAACTACCAGTCCTGTGAATTTAAGATGAAAATGTTGATAATAAGAGAAGGTACTTGGAAATGTATAAATTAAAGAGGAAGTAAACCTATATTGGGTTTACTTCCTCTATGTTTTGGGTTATATCCAAATGAAGGAGAAATTAAATATGTAAAGGTTCATGGAAGAGAATAATAGTTGTAAAAGTAGAATTTAAGTGTCCTGACCATCAAGATCAAATAGTCTAAACGATTACTTTCGAAATAACGTCACAACGACCGGTAAAAGACAATAAGACAACGTCAGAAGAAAGACGACGATGTCATAGAACGTGAACAAACGACACCGACCGATACCGACCCAAGAGTCGAAAAGAGACCCACAGACCCACCCACAGTACAGATGTTTTTATGTACTTGTTACATAAGGTTGTGAATGAAACAATAATTTATCTCTTTGTCC
>BLSH010054706.1:75893-87808 GCA_018402905.1 Glandirana rugosa | reverse complement strand
TATAAAAAAACATTTTTTTCACCGTTTTTGGCCGATTTATATTCTTCCTCATATTTGCGATAAAAAAAAATCGCAATCGGCGTTTATTGATTGGTTTGCGCAAAAGTGGTCGCGTTTACGGATGATGAGAATTCATTTTTGGGGTTTTTATTTATTTTTATTTTTTATTAGTAATGGCGGCGTTCTGCGATTTTTAGCGGTACTGCGATATTTCAGCGGACATGTCGGAACATTTTGACACTTTTTTGGGACCATTGGCATTTATACAGCGATCAGTGCTATAAAAATGCACTGATTACTGTGTAAATGCCATTGGCAGTGAAGGGGTTAACCTGCAGGGGACGCGCTAAGGGTTAACTATGTTCCCTGGGCGTGTTCTAACTGTATGGGGGCTTGCCTATCTGGGGAAGGGAAGTGGTCACAGCCTTCATGTACAGGAAGGCTGTGATCACAGCCCTTCCCCCTCACACAGAGCAGAGGTCCATGTTTACTTACACGGACCTCCGCTCCTTCACTCCGGGGGGGGCATCGCGGGTGGCCGGCGGCAATCGAAGCCGCCGCACCCGCTCCCTGGCCCCCCCCGAACACAGTGGCTCTGTATTGCGGCCGCCGTCGTATGACGGCATTTTGCGTTACAGAGCCACATTGTCGCCGTCAATTGCCGATCAGCGGTCGGCAAGCGGTTAAAAAAGAAAGTATTAATAGTGACGGTGCTTCTGTCACAGGGTCTGCTTTAAAGACGGAAAATAGGAATAAAAACAGTAACATGCAACAAGAAACACGTGAATATTTTGTGTACAAGAAGCAATGTCATTTAAAAGCAGATTGCAGAATTTGGGAAGCTAGAATGCATATATGTTTTTCAATCCAAATGTTGCACCTCATCTTTACAGGCAAGGCATGTTGATTCAGGAGCTACGAGACAAATGACAGAAATTGCTTTGTTCACCTTGACCAGAATAAAACAAAACATATTACCACAGCTAATGGAAAAATCATAAAAACAGAAGTGTAGTGCACCCCCTTAAGGGCTGCAGATGAACTGGGATCCCCCACTCTGCACAGCCAGGCACACTGAATCTTCACAGGTACTCCAGAGCCAGAGAACAGTCCGCGACTTTGTTTTTTTTTGTGGTTTATTGAGGGATAATAACTTGGATATGAATGGGAAGTTATGGGATGCCCACACCAAACTTCAGGGAGATTCTTCCAGTATACATTTTCTATTTTAAAGTCTCTATATACAGCTCCACTTCTTCCTTCAGCACTCATTTGCTTGCAGAACCCAGCTGGATCACTGTGAAAATCTGACAGTCACTCAGTTAGATTAGAAGCAATGGCCCATTACAGACAGGGACCCTTGGTTGTGTAGCAAGACTTTACATTATTTAGCTTGCATCACTCCTGTAGCTACTGATACCAGCACCGCCACTTCAGGCATTGCCAACCCACCTGGCTGCAAGTGCCCCTTTCACTTGCCCTCCAGGCTAACTTCTGCACCACAGTCCTTCAGACTGACACTCACGAGCTTCTATGGAATGACCACTCTGCAACTTCATCCAAAGGCCCAAATTCTGCCTGCAGTCTGGGCAACCCCCAGTCTATGCACCCACCACTGACACTCCCCAGAAGACAAGCTTGTCTTCCAATGCTGGCTCCTTCCAGGTGGCGTTGGCAAGGTGTAACAACTTTTGCTGGGCAGTATTTACAGGTACCAGCTCCCTGACTGGGTTGCAGGCCGAGGCAGACTTCTAGCTCTCTTCCCCAATGTTGCTTGTCTTCGCAGGGGAGTCATCAGCCTCAGACTCAACCCTGCTTTTATCAGTCACTTCAAGGCCCACTCCGACCTTACGAAACTTCTGCGACTGTTCCTGGCAGAGACCCGATTTCAGATCCATGTCATAGGTGAGCGGCTCGTCACAGTGCCGCACCGGATCCAGGCACTGACCACTGTGATAAGCCTCCTGCAGCCAGGGCAGCTCAGACATAGCCTCTCCATCCCCACTATCAATCCGAGGGTGAATCCCCTTCGATGCTCAAACACCAGTGTGTACCAATGGTACCTCCTGCACCCCAAAGCTTACAGATTGGTTGGCGCTTGCAGCTCTGATAAGCAGGCCTGTTCCTGCATGCTCTGCTGTAATCCCTTCTTGACCAACTTGAAACTTGCAGGCACATGCTGGTGATAGGCATATGCACACTGACATTTGCAGAACTTGTCAGGACATGCCGCTCGGCACCTACTGTGCCCAAGCAACTGGGAGCAGATAGTAGCAAGCATTTACTGTGGTTGACAGGAGCAACGGCAAAGTCTGTAACACACATCTTACTGTTTTCAGCAGGGTTAGGACAGTCCTTAACATCAGCCATGGTTGGGCAACTGATTGATCCCCTCCTGCAGATACCCGCTGGCTTACCCCGATCACCATGGGCAACTGCAGACATATTGGTGCACTCTTTACTGTTCTCAGCAGGACATTGCAGCATACCAGGGTGGATAAAAATCAATGATTTTTTTTTTAAATCAAACAAATCAGATTTTTTTGATTTAAATAGATTTTTTTTATTTTTATCAAATTTATTTTAATAAAATGCTTTTGTAAAAAAAAATTCTATCAAAAGATAGTTTTCTATTTAAGATACATTAATAGTTTAGTTTGTTCAGCATGAAATGGAGCTTAGTTATGTAGCATGAGGCTGTATATTCTGCAATATTTATGTTTTTGGTATACTCATTCAATTAATCCAAGCTCTGCAAGCTGAGATAACACGCACTGCATTGATGCATTAACACAATTTTACAGTAACCACAAGATAAAACAAAGTTCAGGAATATTCCTTTACCTCATCGTTTTGCAAATCTATGCACACTACAAACTGTATGATTGAGCCAGTTATGATATCGCTGTTTTACTAACCTGACGGATTATTATTCTAAATAGGAAACCTTAATCTTGTTTGCAAATATTAAAGGTTCTAACTACCAGCAAGAAGAAGTCCTTAAATTCAAAGAGCACCTGTCATTTCAGATCCATCATGGCAGCGCCTGTTAGCGGGTATCTACTTGCTGCCACCACGTCCCTTACCTTGTGTCACAAAAGGGTTTACCTGATGGTGGCACTGTGGCTCCCAGATCTATAGGCTGCAGTTCTGGTGTCCTCCAGCGGGTATCCCTCAGTAGCCAGAAGCTGAAATTGTCTAATGCAATCAGTCATCACCTGTTACTGGTTGCAGGAAGTGAATTTAAAACCTGCACATGCTCTTCCTCACTGCCTTGGTGTTGTCTCAATGTGCCGCTGACCTGCGTCCTGCATCCTGTTTCCTGTACCTGGATCCTGATCCCGATCCTGCAGCCTGATCCCTTCCCACCTGCTTTCTTCATCTCCTGTTACCCTCTCCCTGTCCTGTCTTGCTCGCAGCTCCCTCTGCTTGATCTCCTGTGTATGACCCTAGCTCTGTTACTATTACGCTTTGTATTCCCTGCTTGTTGTAAATATTTGATTTAGGCAGTTGTTCATTGTGTGTCACTATTTGTTTGGTTATCTGGTTTGTTTTACAAAGTTTGGTATTTTGGAGGTGCGTTTACATTTTTGTTGTTCACTTATCTTTTAAATAAATTGTATTCTTTTACATGAGATTTGTGTCTGATATTCTCTGTGGCAGTCCACACGTTTCTGGTCACACTGGTTCCTTACACCTTGCTATGTCACTGCCGCATCCCCAGCCGTCCCATTAAAGTGAATGGGACTATCGGTGAGTCAACAGCAGGTCAGAGGAGGAGCCACCGCGGGACAGAGATGAGAGTTGCTTTTTAAAAATTATGATTTAAATCGAGTTGATTTAAATCAAGCCTTTTTACTAGTGAATTAAATCATGATTTAAATCAACTTGATTTAAATCAAATCCACCCTGCAGCATACAGTCACTTTTTTCAGCTTCATGCAGATCACTGGACATTTTGTAATCCATGGTCACGATCGCCCGCCTTGATTGCCACGGATGACAGCAAATGATACAGTTCTCACTGAACAGCAGACTTTTAACACAAGTGTCCGTCCCAGCCGTGGTTTGGGGTAACTGAGTATGCAGTGCAGTACTGGCTCAGCAACAACTCCCGCCAGTTGCTATGGACAATGGCACTTGATTTAGGCACACAGTCACAAGTAGGCAGAGCACATAATTCCGTCTCCCCTGGTTTTAACCCTCACAGTGGTCTTGAAAGCAAAGCACAGTCCTCTGGCTCGATGAATTCTGGTTGCTAGGAGCGACAGCTGGGCAGGTTGCTATGGGCAATATCCTGGATGAGCCCCTAAATGTAGCGCACCCCCTTAAGGGCTGCAGATGAACTGGGATCCCCCACCCTGCACAGCAACTGAACCCTGACCCAGATTCATAGCTCTGAGCCAAAGAAATTTACCTACATTAACAAATCTATACTAACAAACCTATACTAGCATCTAGCACACACTAGAGGGTGCTACAGAAGGAATAGGTTGCTTGTGTAGCATTAAAACCAAAGCCACATTCATGCGATGAGATGCAAAGACTTCCAACTCATAAGAAACAAAAGTGGATCACAGCTTACAAGAAACAGATTTATAGAACTGAGATCTGAAATGGGACTAACATAAGGAGTAGTTGTTGAGTGGGGGTGTTGGAATACATTGTTCATGTATTTTTGTACAACAATTACAGATATATTTTTCAGACAGTAGATGACAGTGTTTATAATTTTTTTAGCTGCATCTATGGTTAAACTCTATGTCTGCTCTCTATAATAAAGTTTCCGTCATTTGCTGGATATGTACGGGATGTACCATGTCAGTTTGTATGATTTTTATTGTGTTGTATACTTGACTTTGATAACGTGCTTGTATTTTTGTTAAAAAAAGTTTCCTGTCTGCAGTTAAGCAGCAAAGCCCATGTGGACTATGCCCTGCCTGTCTGTTATGTAGGGCTATATACAGACTCTCTAACAAAAAAGAAAAAACATAGCACTGCTAGACCCAAAAGGTGAGAGGAAGGTTTGGGGTTACATTTAGGCCTACAAAAGTAGGCTATACTTTACATAGACTAAAACCCCAGTGATTGGAACCCACTTCTCTAACTGGTGTAAAGAATGAAACATTTTTTGTATGCATTTTTTATTTTCAAGATAAACATCAGGAAGGGTACAATACCATACATATTATATGTTTTAAGGGCAACCAAAGTTTAGTGTAGATCAGGGTATATTTACAATAAAAGTATGTTAAATAAGTACAACAATATGTCATAGATATATATGATGTGATAAAAATGATGCCCATCTCTGCAGTCTAGATAGTATATACTGTATAAACAATAGCTGGATTAAAAAGGCACAGTTCCCTTAAGCCGGCCATAGATGGTTCGAATCTCCGCAGGTTCAGCAGTGAGATTCGAACCATGTATGAGCAGGCTGATTGCACTCAAGTTGATTGATCGATCAGATGTTTCTTGCGATTATTGCCAGCAGCTATAGCTGCTAGCAATAGGCACTGCATGTTATCCCTGCTGGGTCAGCTCCCCCTGACCACCCCCCCCCCCCCACTGAGAGAAAACAATGGCTCAGCAGGAGGGATTCAAATTATTTTCTTTCCTGCAACCCCCATGAATGCAGGGAAGAAATCAAATCATCTATGGCAGGCTTAAGATAGAACTATGTGGGTTCTGACTTTTCCTGATGTTTTTTTTTTTTTTTGTGAATTAGTGTGCACGTGTGGGGGAAGGGCAGGAGTAGGGAAGTAAGGGTGGGACTACAATGAGGTGGGGGACAGGAACTATAGTTACTATTCCAGGTAAATATTAGGTTTGAGAAGTCAGGTATAAAACAGAATGGAAAGGAAGGGACAAATTATGGGAGGTAAGAGGTAAGAGATAAGCCAGACAACCCCCTGTATAATGAGGGAAAGGTAATGTGTTATGGGTCAGGTGGAACATAAAGAGTAGAAATTTAAGGAGAGGTTGCTCAACAGAAATAGCAGAGATATGGTGGTATATCTTGATTTGATTTTTATACATTATCGGTGTTGGAGCGTGTTTGCGAAGGATAAGATAATATTGACCCAGAGAGAAGTTGTACTTATTTGTCTGTCCCTACAATAAAATCAAGTGGTCTGGAACTTCGAGGGTGTGCTCTTAGGAGAGCTGATGAGTTACTCCATTCATTTGATGTCTTTGACAGGCCAAAGCCATTGCTTTATCATTGGAGGGTAAGAGGATTCTGTAGTGCAGGGAGGCAGAAATGTGTTACATTAACTAAGTGTATTATAACTGATTTTTATAGATTTACAAGAGAATCGTATTGTAGCACTGTCCTCATAGGGCTTGCGGTGTGTTGACTTCTTAGGCCTCCCTCTGATTACCTGAAGACAGTTGCTGGGGTTTTTTCACATATCCCTCCTTACTCCAGTTTGCTCATCACTCAATAAACAGTCCAGGGTATTTGTTTTTTTTTTATATTTATTGTGGAACTTGGATGGGAGAAGGGAATAGTGGGATACTCCAACTGAACTATTCACAGTAGATAAGGACAACTCTCACTTGGCCTCACCAGAGTACTTGTGGAAGCAGGCACACTGCTTTTACCATACTGCCACTTGTATGGAAGAATTAAGTCTTCTTGCTCTCCCTCTAGCAGCAGACTTGGTGCAACTACTTTATCTTCAGGACACTCTCTAGCATCTCCTTGACTGACACCCATCCACTGACTCTTATAGCTGAAGGGATGGCCCTCACAGGACAGGTCCTGTGACACAGATCTGTACTCACAGTAGGCAGAATCAGACCCTCCCAAAGGGGAGGCAAATGAAGACAGACTACAGGCTGTAAATGCATGTGTCCCGGAAGGCCATGCCAGCACATAGAGCAGATGTCTGTGTGCAGGGAGGTTTACGTAGCACTAAGTGGGCATTGGCACCAAGTGAGCTATTTAAACCAAGCTGCTGTACATAATGCTGTCTGATTTACAGTGTTTCCTGTGAAGCCTGTTATCGGCCTTCTTGTGTCTGACTACCTGTTACTGATCTGGCCTGCTTGACTACTGTTAACCTCTGATGCACCAACCTCAGCTTGTCCCTGGAATACACTTATATCCACTCCTTTGCTTCTAATATGCTCACCCATTATCGACTCTGGCCTGAACCGAGACTGCATCTTGCCTACTTGTTCATACTTGGGGGCGGTACCGGATGTGACACCATCGCGCATACTACAGCTGAAGTGAGGTCGGGTACATCCGGGAGAAACCAGGAAGGAGTTGTGAGTGTGGTAATGTAGGTTACACATACAGTATAAGCAATGACTTGAGGATTGTACTGCAGTGGATTCTAAAGTACCTATTTTGCTTAAGCCCCTTGGAGCGAAGTATAGCACTGTTACGTGTAAGTGGAAGCATTGTGTGTATTTTTTAATGCAATAAACGTTGAAGGTTTTACACTATGTTGGTCCCCTTTGCTCCTTTATGTAACGCCTAATGGGCCATGCTGGTGAGATGATTGCTGGCTGAAAAACACAAAGAAGGAAGGCCAGAACAATTGGAGTCTCATTATAACATCATGTTTTACATGACCTACCTGTAGCTGGTGGTCGTGGAAATCTGGCGAGTTCTCTTGTATGGCAAAGGTGGTGGAGCACTGGAATACATTGTTGGCAGGTTGGGGATGTGTTGGAAATTGTTTGCAAAGCACGGTGGCATTTTTTACTACTTCCCATCCGGGGGGACACTACGCTCCTACGTGTAAAAATCTACTTTTTTTGCTAGAAAATTACCCCCAAATATTATATATATATTTTAGCAGAGGCCCTACAGAATAAAATAGTGGGTGTTGCGGGAGTAACGTATGTGTTCGCATTTGCACATAAGCATGAGGGGATGGGGGTGCTTTACATTTTGTTTTTTTTTATTATAATTTATTTCATAAAAAACTTTTTTTTTTTACACTTTTTTTTTGGATTACCTTTATTGCTTTACAAGGGATGAACAACATCTATTAGACCCCAAATCTCTCCTCTGGCCTCCAATGCAGCCGATCAGACACAGATAGGTCTGATTAGCTGCTTTCTTGGCCACTAACGGCCAGGTAAACAAAGGGGCAGAACTGGAAGTGATGACATACTTGTCGCTCCCAGTTTCCAGGGTCACAGAGAGGCACAACGTCAGTTCCTCTCCCTCTGTTCCGTGCATCCACCGCCGCTGCTCGCATCACTCCTGGGCCCCCGCAATCGGATGGTAGAGCCAGGAAAGGCAGTGACAGTGGTGGGAGGGGGTGTGACCCCCTTTTACCACCCGCAAAAGTGGTCGAGTGGCTATTTAGTCACTCAAATCACTTCTGGTAGAAATGGAATTGGCGGCTGAAAAATTTCATTCTAGAATGATGCCTGTAGGTGCAGGCATCATCCCGGTACAACTACTGCAACCTGAGGACATCCATCGATGTCCTATGTGCGGTAAGTAGAAGCTTTGCATATCTCTTTGTTTAAACTTTAAAGATTGATGAACTATTTGTCACAGCACTATAGTACTTTTTTATTATACATATAGTACACAGCACTTTTTTGAGGGCTGTTTGGACACTTTTTGTATGATATCTAAATTTGCACTGGTATACTCAAATTAAGTACACTTTCGTTTTTCAAACACTAATGTCATAAGTCAGGGCTGTGTATATATAGTGTAAAGCAGTATTGAGTTATCCCTTGGTTTAGGGATTGATATGAATCTGCTCTGCCTGGAATCTAATCCCAGTGCTGTTACTATCTGTATTTCCACTAGGAGAATATAGTCTGGTCAGATGAAAACAAAATTTAACTCTTTGGATGCTGTAATACCATGTTTGGAGGTCAAATGGCACTCCACACCACCCCAAAAACACCATACCAACAGTGACGTTTGGAGGTGGGAACATCATGGTGTGGGGCTGTTTTTCAGCAAACGGTGCTGGCAAACTTCATGTCATTGAAGGAAGGATGTATGTAAAAATGTACCAAGACATACTTGATAAAAATCTGCTGCCATCTACTAGGATGGTAGATGGCAGACACTGCCAACACACTGATCCCAAACTCAAAGTTAAGAAAACTCTCAATTGGTTTCAAAGAAAGAAAATAAAGCTGCTAGAATGGCCCAGTCAATCACCTGACTTGAATCCAATAGAAAATATAAGGAAAGAACTAAAGATCAGAGTTCATAGAAGAGGCCAACGGAACCTTCAAGATTTGAAGATTGTTTGTGCGTAAGAATGGGCCAAAATCACACCTTAGCAATACATGCGACTAGTTTCTCCATACAGGAGGCGTCTTGAAGATCTCATTAACCAACAAAGGATTTTGTACGAAGTATTAAATACATTTCAGGTAGCGTGTGTGTAATTCCATTTTATTACACTTAACTTCATTTCTAAACGTATTTGTTTTGGTTTCTTTGTTTATTTGGAATGCATGGGTTGTTATCAATATGTGGAGAACATTTCATGTCAATAGCACCTTTAGAAATATATTTACCTAGAAAATTGTGACATGTTCAATACTTATTTTACCCACTGTATTTCACTGTGGTCTGTATGCTTGTAAAAGCCATGCCAGGATGTGCCCATTGCATCTGGTGATCCTTTTTATTTCTTGAGAGAGAGGTAGAAATACCCTCTCAGGCATAATTTAGATCACCATGTAGAATAATAGGGGATAACCTTGTTCTAAAAAATGTTGTCCTCGTGTGTGCAATTTGCATATTGTTCTCGGATTCTAAAAATGGGAATAAACTAAGATACAGCATAGGGAGATTTTCCCTGATGTGTTTGGGATGGGCACTGAAAAAGTGAAGAGTGTCTGTTAGTTTGGAGAAAAGATTGGTAGATAATATCATCATCAATTGACATGGACACATCCCAGTGACAGAACATCTGTCAAAAATAGGGTTAAATTTAATGCTAGATGTAATCTTCAATCCTAAAATAGTTGTTTTCATTTTCAATTGTTATGATTCTAAGCCCAATGAATTCCGTTGGGATCACAGAGGGCTGTTTAGTTGAGAAATGTTTCACAGCAGCAATGCCATCCTGGTTAGTGTATAGGGAGCTGCTGTCCATGTTGGTTATGTCAAAGATAGAGGGAAGTTCCATGTCATTATTTGGAAATAAAATCATTAGTATCACAGATATATAATTGCAGTGTGTGGTCCAAGAATTTGGCACATTTATTAAGTGATGCTGCCTGAACTATTATACTTAGTATAATTACTATAGGCCATTATTTTATTGGTAAGAATGAACTTGGCACCTAGATAATAATTCCATGCTATGGATCTGTGATCTGGCTACTGCCTCACCTCAACTCTCCTAGTAATAGGTAGAATGTGATAAAAATAACAAGTAAAAAGGGTGTAAGCGGCACTGCCAATTATCAGTGCTTAATTAAACAGCTGTGTGCAAACTAAAATGTGTCCATCCTCTTAATAAATCTATGAGTGTGCTTTGTAAGAAGCGTATCTCCCAACAGGTCCCCATTCCCCCCTCCACCCTGAAAGGTGCCAAATGTGCATGGGGGGGGGGGGTGCCCAAGAAAATGTTTGCCCAGGGTCCAAACCATATTAAAGATGGCCCTAGCGACATGGGATCCATGCATAGCGCTACCCTCGTGAGGGCCGCTTGTGGAATCTGTACCCCACTGGTTGCCCTGACTCTGAAAGTCATCTGTCACCCTGGGCTCAGTCATTTTTATACTGTTTGACGCCAGTAATAAGAAAACCACACTGTACCAATGAAACAGTTCCATTTTTTTTACTACGGCAAAGTTAACACGTATGTTGCATAGCATGAAACTGTATTACGTGAAAATGACCAAACAGTCTATAGCTTGTAATATTTCGGGGGGTTGTAGCTCCACAGGATCCCGTGCAAAGCCGGTAAACATTAAACAAAGTGGCTTTTATTGTCAACAAAAAATTCAAAGTAAGGCTTCCAGCAGCACACAAGAAAAAATACAAACGAAAGTCTGCTTAACTTCCACACAAAGTAAAAGTAAAAAGGCACATACAGTTCAGGGACAGATCTTCGCCCCAAAGTTTAGCGCAGTCCTTATCAGCTTTTTTTTAGCAGCCTTCAGTTGCAACCTCCAAGACAGGTGTCTCCACGCAACTCCTCCTCACCACACCTAACCCCACTTCCTATCTTTAAGAGCTGCTTCCTGGAGGTTCTTAACCCTGTGTGTGCTGGAGTCCCTGTAGTCAGGAGTGGAGGCCCTTTTCCCACCAGAATATCACTTCAGAGCCTCCGAAATTCTGGGTCCCAGATACCTCTCTACTAACACAGAGAGAATTGTGAGTCAGTCCTCTCCTTAACCACTTCCCGACCGCGCTATAGACAAAAGACGTCCACAGCGCGGTCGGGTTATTCTGAGAGGACGTCCATAGACGTCCTCCAGAATCGCGCTTCCCGCGCGCCCCCTGGGGCGCGCACACGGGAACATCCGTGACCGTCGGGTCCGAGGGAACCGACTGATCACGGATCGCGGTGAATGGCCGCTGTGAGCGGCCTTTCACCACGTGATCGCGCCGTCCAATGACGGCACGATCACATGTCAACAAGCCGGCGCTTCCGCCGGCTTTTCTCTCTCCTCTCCGCACCGATCGGTGCATTGTGAGAGGAGAGAGGGGGGAGGAAAGACCTGTGCAGTGCTGTGGGCGATGTGTAATGCCCACAGCACTGCTAAATGACAGTTAGCAACCCCCACCATCCATCAATCACCCACCCAGCCATCCACCCCATCCATCCACATCCCCCATTCTTAGCCCATCCATGCTCAGCCACCCATCCATCAATCCATCCATCCTCACACAGCCATGCTCACCCATCGCACGGCAGTAACCTGCCGCGCTAGTGCACCACTTTCCGGCGAGT
>BLSH010054706.1:39028-49855 GCA_018402905.1 Glandirana rugosa | reverse complement strand
GAGAGGAGGAGGAGGTTGTCGTAGGACTGGATGCAGCAGCTCTTTCCACCCTGCATTCCCGCAGGCGACGGTCTATCTGAATGACAAAATTGACTCCAGGGTGTGAGGAACCCCGACACGGGCCAACTCGTCCTTGAGCGGCTCCGAGAGCCCCAGGCGAAACTGGTAACAAAGGGCCGGACCATTCCAGGCTGTATCAGCGCTCCAACGCCGGAACTCGGAGACGTACTCTTCAGCAGTACGGTGGCCCTGTTGGAGCGTATGAAGCACGGACTCTGCAGAAGCAGCCAGGTGGGGATCCTCATATAGAAGAGACATCGCTTGGAAAAAGCGCTCCAGTGTTGAGGTCTCCGGGTCGTTCTGCTCCAACAACCGGTGAGCCCATGCCTGGGGCCCATCACGAAGGAGCGAGATCACAAAACCGACCTTGACTGACTCCAGAGAAAAGGTACGGGGTTGCAGGGAGAAGTAGAGTTCACAAGAAGTCCGAAATGCCCGAAAACTCTGGCGGTTCCCCGCAAACCGCTCGGGCGTAGGCACCTTGGGCTCCATAGGAAGATCCACTAAAGTGTGGGACGAGGCCTGATCGGGATCAGCTGATGTGGGCACCAGATCCCGCACTTGGCTTTCCAGACAGACATATTCATCCTGAAGGCTCTTGACTGCTTGAGACAGGCCGGCAAGGTGGGTACACACTTCTTCCATGATAGAGGGCCCCGGTGCAGACTCGGACGTGGCTGTCCGCTACTGTCACGTACCTGATGGTTGAGTCTGACTTATGCGGGGGCAACCTCCCTTGCGGCCCTGGTTCAAGAGCCCCTGGTAGTGGAGACAGGGAACTCTGGAGCACAGGGGGGCACGAGGGCTGGACTAGGTCACAGATGACAGGTGATGGTCCACTGAAGCTCGTGCAGGTGGATGGTCGGTGATGCAGGCTGGGTCGGTAACGGGCTGGCAGTGCGGTACAGGTGGTTCGGGCAAGCGGGTAGTCGGGTACAGGCAGGGTCGGCAACGTGCGGGCAATAGAAGGTTCAAAGGATCAGGCAGAGGCGTAGTCAGAGGCAGGCAGAAGGTCGGGGCAGGCAGACGGGTCAAACAGGAAGCCGGGGTCACAGGTGCAGGAAGTCTCTCAGAGTAAAGCCGGGGTCACAGGAGTCAAACGCTGTAGAGTGGACAGCACCGGCCAGCAGGCTCTGCTGACTTAAATAGAGCCGCCAGGCTTCGTTTCCGGCACAAGCGCGCGCACCACCGCAGAAACACAAAGAGGCATTTTTACTAACATAAGAAGAGCTGCGTCTGTCAGTGAACGTAAGAGTAAAACCCTATTAAGTTGAGTTAGCTTGAGGCGGTTAGGCAGGATCATGTCCTCGCGCTCCTCATTTTCTGAATGATCGCCCATATCTTCTGAGATGGTAGGGACACTGTCCCCATCTGATTTACCATCCAGCCATTTCTTGATAGTGTAGGCTACAGCCTCCACCTGTGTTCCACTAGCTGGGCTGGATCTTTTGATAAGAGGAGGATATCATCTCGTTAGTGATAAGGACTGCGGCCCAGTTCTCGTAGAGAAGCTTGAATAGTGATCCGAGTTGCCGTGAGGGCTTTGAAAGAAGTGCAAGGTCCTAAGGGGAGGCTCTGGAATTGTAGAAGGACCGATTTGATCGAAAAACTCAGGTACTTCTGTAACAGTTACAGTATGGGTGCGTGCGAGTAAGTATTCCTAAAACCCCGGGTATTTCTAACTCTGTTGTTCTGGGAGATCAAGACTAACTTTTTTTCCTGTGACAGAAACAGCTTTCTGTAACCTGTCTTCAAAGAGTGTTTTACCATCAAAATATTTAGGCTATGTTTCCACTATTGGATTAAAACCACCACACAGATCCTATTGTTTCTGCCAATATCCCTGTATATGAATTTGGTTAAATACTCCCCCAGTACAATAATGGGACTTTAAAGGCAGTTTATCAATGAAACACTATTTGATAAAACATTCCAAATTTTTATTGTACAGAAAACATTAAAAAAATGTATGGTCAAAACTGCTGCATACATTATCTATAAAAGCAAACTACATTCAATGCAGTTGTAATCGAATCTTGACAAAGGTATCTTCTTGGATGTATACCCTACATGTTTCAGGGAACAAATTCCCTTTTTCAGGGGTAGTGATGTGCATCTAAGTACAATGAGAAAAGGTCAAGTGTCACGTACCTGGTGGTGGAGTCTGCAACTGCCGAGGACAGCTTCTCTTACAATCCTGACTCAGGAACCCCTGATATAGTGAACAGGAGGCTCAAGAGTGCAGAATGGCACGAGTGCTTGACTGGAACACAGGTGCGGTGGTCACAGGCAGGGCTGGCGATGCAGCTAGCTGGAGCAGTGGAGTAACTCCGGGAAACAGCTGACGATAGCCCCGTCCGGCTGAACCAAGCAGGTGATGCTGGATGAGAAGGCCAGAGCAGGCAGAAGGATGGTCAGACACAGGGTCGGCAATGGGCTGGCAGCGTGGTACCAAGGGGCAGGCAAAAGGATTGTCAAGGAAAGCCAAAGGGCGGGGCAGACAGATAGCAGCGGTGTCAGGATCAAGCCGGTAGATCAGAAGAACAGGTTCATCAGATAGACAGGTAACAGGAATCTCAGGAACGTTGTAGACCAAACGGCAGACCAAACGGCATTGATCCCATGTCACTGTCCGGTTTAAATAGCCCCTTTGGCGCCAAGAACGGTTACCAACGGGAATGCGCGCCTCCCGGTCGCGCGTGCGCACAAACGTTCGTACTGTCCGTTCGTGCACGCACCTGCGCACCGTGTTTCTTCTTATGGAAACACAAGTTCTCCGTCTTTCCTGACATCAAGATTCTAAATAGTAGAGCGTTTACAAATTAGCATACACAAAGTTTTTCACAATCAGCAAGGAAAGTCAAGAATATATACAAAATAGAGCATCTTACCCAGTATTGCAGAATGTACATGTACACCGAGAGCCACCAGGAGCAGGGAAGAAAAAGGGGTGGGGGGGTAAGCCAGGGAGGAAAAAAGGAAGATCGAAATCTTTTGGTTTCCAACACAAAGAAAGAAACCGATCAATCACAAACTACACGCATTATCACAAAATGAAATAAACAACACAAGACCATCCAAAAGATTATTCAAAAACACTGGCATCTGCTTTCCTCTGACCCCACACTAAAACCACACATACCTCCCACCCGGCCATTACGTACCGTCGGGCTAAGTCATTAAAAGATCAATTAGTCAAAAGGGAGTACGTTGGCACTTTTAGAAATGATCCATGCAAGAGAAAGGGTACTTTTACATGTGGGGGATGCCCTTTCTGTCGCTATATGAATATTCAGAGCAATATAGTATTACCAAATGGATGCCCTTATAAAATCCCAACATTTTGCCAATGGTGGCATTTCTTACGTAGTATATGTACTTACATGTCAATGTGGATGTTTCTACATTGGCAAAACCATATAGGAGTTCTCCAAGCGAGCTTCTACACACATTGCAAATATGAAGATGGCTAATCCCAAGGCACCGCTGGGACGTCATGTCCAACAGTGCCACCATAGCCACTTTCCAAGGATTTTGTTTCTAATCCTTGACTGCATACATCCCAATACCAGGGGTGGAGATTGGGATAAGGCCCTGCTGCAGCGCGAAACGCGCTGGATAGCGGACCTTGGACCTGCATTGGGGGGTGCCGTGCATAGGGATCCCTGGGGACTTGTTTCTGGGCCTTCGCCATGTCCAGCCAATGCCTTACTTTCTTTGTTGCCTGGTCATTGTTAGTGAACTTTTGCATATTGCTAATGATTTCATTGTCATTTGCTTTCCGTGCCTGGGTCTACTGTTGGTGGTTCCTGCACTCCTGTCCTAAATCTCATCTTTCGGTTCTCCCTATGTCTCTTGTATGCAATTGAGTCACAACTGAGATGGACAGGCAGGTGAGGAGAGCCTGTCTACATGTCCTGTCACGTGATGCAGCCGCCCTTGACGCGACCGTGCATGCGTGACCCTGTCGGGCCGTAATGCCAGTGTCATTACGCCATCACCATGCGCCAAGTATGCACGCGCGGCTCCTCTCCTCAATAAAAGCCTCCGGGCATGGAGGAGACAGGCAGCCACCACCCCTATCTCCTCCGGAGCATCAAGGACCCAGGCGCTTTATTCATTGCTAAAGGTAACTTGGATCCCAATGGATTCACCGTATCTTTGACTCGGCCTCTGATACCTTCTTTAATTGATATAACATTGGCAGCCTCATGGTATGAGGCAGCACAAGACAAGTTATTATTATTAATTTATAAACTTTGATATTTCCTTGGGGTTTACTGAACCTAGGATTCCCAACACTGTTTCTGACATTTGCTTTTATGCAATGTGGTGCATTCAGTGTGGGATCCTTAATATATATATTTTTAATACTGTAGACATCTGCCTTTATGCGAATTGGGATCACATTTCATTTTGTGTTTATATATAATTTTTATTTTCAGACAGTTGTCAGGACTCCCAATTTGGAATTTTCCGTCTGTGGTGTGGCGGGCCCTCCCATATTTGGCTTTGGCTTCATTGGGGGCCCTTGTAGTGGATCTACTCCCACCTGGGGAGTCATCTTGAACTCTCCATTTCCATCTGGGACAACGTTGCCAGGTCAGCTTCATAGGGAGGTGCTCATCTGGGGAATTCCATACCGGATTTTTCCTTCACCCCCTCTTTCTTTTTCCCTCCCTGCTTTCTGTGATGATATCACATGTGAGACACACATGATGTAATGATATCACATACGAGATGCACGCCGAGCTGACTCCATTTTGTCAGATGACGCCATGCTAGTTTTTAGACTAATAGTTGCCAGTACAAATACCTCACTCACAGACCCCCTCCCTCCCTGCTCCATGTGGAGATTCTAGAAGGGCCACCTGGGAATTGTTATCCTAAGCCAGGAAGAGGCTATTTATTTGTGTTTATGTTAGGCAACCATAAAAAACCTAGCTAGCAGGCATCAAAAGAGGCTCAAAATTTACGAGGTTCGTAAATAGGGACATAGAAAACATGACTTCACAGCGACCTCGCCTCATGCTTAAAACTTACAATAAAATACTCACAGTTCATAACTCCAGTTAGGAACATGACATATTAATAACACGTATATATTTGAATACTGAAATTTATACTGAATCAAAAAAGTCTAGACGTCAAGGGATTCGATTGTACGGGGAACCACTACTAGTTTTTCCTCTTCCCATGGTATCGGAGAGTGGCAAGTCTGTGGTGTTTAGACTCATATTAATGCACTGCGCATGCTGAGCTTAAATTCCTTAATGTGAGGTTTGCCCGGCGATCCGATCCCAAGATATGATTTTTATACAGAAATTGTGAATCAGGGAAGTACCACGAACCTGGTGGTGGAGTCTGTCTTGTGCAGGGAACAACCGCTCTTGCGCACCCGATTAAAGTACCCCTGGTAGAGTAGACAGAGGGCCAAGAGTGCGGGATGGCACGAGGGCTGGATGGTCACTGATGATGTAGTGAGGTTCCAGAAGACGTGCAGATAGAAGAGTGGTCGTACAGGCTGGGTCGGCAACGGGCAGGCAGGAAGGTACAAAAGGATCAGGCAGGCGGGTAGTCAAGTTCAAGCAAAGGTTCGTTCAACGGGCGGGCAGCAGAGGTACAAAGGAGTAGACAATCGGATGGTCGTGAATAGCCGGGGTCGGTGCAGGTAGCAAACAGCAGGTCAGGACAAGCCGGGTAAACAGGAAGCAAACGAACACAGGAACAGATGGAGGGAGCTGAGGCTCACAGGTCACGGACGCTGTAGAAGAGAAGCACTCATTGCAGGGACTTCCAGGCTTAAATAGCGCCATTTGGCGCCGTTTCCGTCGCGTGCACGCGCACAGGCGCGCGCGAACGCGCACGGAAGCGCGCGGACGCGCACAGGCGTGTGCACCACCGCGGAAACAGCCAGTTTTGCTGGCACACTTGTCCTCTTTCCTAACATTGCCCCCCCCAAGGGGCAGCCTCCGGATGCCTTACCGGGTGTCATCACCCTGACGATTTCTTCTGAAGGCTCGGATGAGTCCAGGGGCATGGATGTTCCTTTCAGGTTCCCAAGAGTTCTCCTCCGGGCCGAACCCCTTCCATTTGATCAGGTACTGGGTCTCTTCAGCTCTCCGGGGACAGTTTAAAATTGCTTCTACCTCAAACTCCTCCTCTCCGTTGACTAGGATGGGACCCGGTGGCCCTACTTTTCGACCCGAGAAGGAATCGAGGACCATGGGTTTTAGTAGAGACACATGGAAAACCGGGTGGATCTTCAGGGAAGGCGGGAGATCAAGTTCGAATGCCACCCGGTTAATCTGTCTTTTCACAGGAAAAGGCCCCAGAAATCTCGGGCCCAATTTTTTCGAGGGGCATGCAAGCTTCAAGTTCCTCGTTGACAGCCAAACACGGTTACCGGGTTGAAGCTCCATTTCCCCCCATCTCCTCTTATCATAGGCCGCTATGCTTGCCTCCTGGGACTTGGATAATGTCTCCTGAAGGAGTCGACAATTGGAGTGGAGGAAGTTGGTGACATCCTGTGCTGCTGGGACGGTCCCCTTCCGGATTTAAGTCGGGCAGGAATGTGGGGTGGTAGCCATAATTGGCCCAAAATGGGGACTGCTGGGTGGCCGAGTGGATGGTGTTATTGTAAGCAAACTTGGCCACTGGCAGCAGTGCGACCCAATCATCCTGAGAGAAGGACGAGAAGCACCATAAGTACTGTTCCAGAGTCTGATTCGTCCTTTCCGTCTGTCCGTTCGTCTGTGGATGGTAGGCAGAGGAGAATGCGAGCTCAATTTCTAGCCCAGCACACAGGGCTCTCCAAAATTTGGACGTGAACTGGACCCCCCCGATCAGACACGATGTTACTGGGCACTCCATGAAGTCGGACGACTTCCTTTATGAATGTACTGGCCGTTTCGGCCGCTGAGGGGGTCCCCTTCATAGGGATGAAATGTGCCATCTTTGTCATTCGATCCACTTTGACAAAGATGGTAGTAAAACCTTCTGACGGGGGGAATTCGACAATAAAATCTATCGCCAGTTGCGACCACGGGCGTTCAGGTATGGAAAGGGGGTTTAACAGACCCCAGGCTTTAGCTCTGTCCGTTTTGTTTCTGGCACAGACAGGACAGGCCCCGACATACTTCCTACAGTCCTCCAAAATGTTGGGCCACCAGAATGACCGTGAGATGAGCTCAGCGGTCTTTTGTGCACCAAAATGTCCGGCCAGTTTATGGTCATGGCAATGACCCAAGACTTTAAGACGCAGACTTGCCGGGATGAACATTCTCCGCCCAAACCATCATAGACCATCTCTTACGGTCAATCGGGTGTCTCTGTCGGTAGCGGAACCGTCCAAGACCCGACGAAGTTGGGAGAGAAAATCCTCATCCGTCAGCAGGAAATTCCGTGCAGGAAGTATAGTATCTGGTGGGGCAGTATTGCCTGGCTCCGCGAACATCCGGGAGAGGGCGTCAGGCTTGCTATTCTTAGATCCGGGACGATATGTTAGATGAAAATGAAACCTGGAGAAGAACAGCACCCAGCGGGCTTGCCTAGGTCTTAGTCTCTTTGCGGTTCGGAGATACTCCAGGTTCTTGTGATCGGTAAATATAAGAATAGGATGGGAGGCCCCTTCCAGCAGATAACGCCACACCTCTAAAGCTGACTTAATGGCCAGTAGCTCCCTGTCTCCCACGTCGTAATTCCGCTCTGGTGCGGTTAGTTTCCTGGAGAAGAAGGCCACTGGGTGGAGCAGGGCCTTGACACCCTGGTGCTGGGACAGGATAGCCCCCACTGCAGTTTCCGATGCGTCCACCTCAAGGACGTAAGGTAAAGCTGGGTCCGGGTGCTTCAGAATGGGGGCGGACGTGAAAAGGGACTTAAGTCTCTGAAAGGCGGCTTGAGCCTCAGGGGACCACTGGTATCGGGTATTTTGTTTAGTTAGACGTGTGATGGGCTCCACAATGGCGGAAAATCCTTTAATAAATTTCCTGTAGAAATTTGCGAAGCCCACAAATCTCTGTACCCCTTTTCGGTCTGTAGGTGCAGGCCATTCCAAGATTGTGGAGACTTTTTGTGGATCCATATGGATGCCAGTTGTGGAGATGATCAGCCCCAGGAAATGCATACTGGGCTGTTCAAATGAACACTTTTCCACTTTGGCATATAATCCATGCTGCCGTAGACGCCCAAGAACCTTAGTAACGTGCCTGCGGTGTTCCTCCAAGGAAGTAGAGAAGACCAGGATGTCGTCTAAGTATATGACGAAGAGATCCAGGAAGTCTCGAAACACGTCATTGACAAAGTGTTGAAAGGTTGCGGGGGCATTACATAGGCCGAAGGGCATCACCAAGTATTCGTAATGCCCGAACCGAGTGCGGAATGCAGTCTTCCACTCGTCTCCTTCCCTGATCCGAATAAGATTGTATGCCCCCCGCAGGTCGAGCTTTGTAAAGACGGTAGCTGACCCCAGCCGTTGAAAAAGTTCTGGAACCAAGGGTAGCGGGTACCGGTTCTTGATGGTTACCCGGTTGAGCTCCCTATAGTCAACGCACGGCCGGAGTGAGTGATCCTTCTTCTCTACAAAGAAGATGCCGGCTCTGGCCGGGGATGTAGACGGTCTGATGAATTCCTTCTTAGTGTTTTCATCCAAGTAGGATTTAAGAGCCGCCAATTTAGGTTCATAAAGAGTGTAGATCCTCCCAAAAGGCACCTCTGCCCCAGGCAGCAGTTCGATGGGGCAATCGTAGGGCCTGTGCGGCGGAAGTTTGTCCACCCCTTCTTACTAAAAACGTCTAGGAATGCATGGTAAGCTGGTGGAAGGAGAGCCCGAACGTCCGGCTCGGTGTC
The DNA here is from genome assembly GCA_018402905.1 of Glandirana rugosa. Taxonomy (NCBI): domain Eukaryota; kingdom Metazoa; phylum Chordata; class Amphibia; order Anura; family Ranidae; genus Glandirana; species Glandirana rugosa. The sequence continues at coordinate 40,948 of BLSH010054706.1, read as the reverse complement.
GGCCTCCAGGCTGAGAAGTGATGGGATAGTCCCTTCTCTAGGACTCAGGCAATGCTGGCGGCAATAAGGGGATTGGAAGTGGACGGCTCCAGTGGTCCAGTCTATGCTGGGGTTATGTGCCTGGAACCAGGGCAATCCCAGGATGATGGGGCAGAGAGGAGAGGCAATGGCATCCAGCCGCAGACGTTCCCTATGACCATCCAAAGTACAGGAAAGAAGATGGACCGTCTCGTGTGTGACGGTTCCGGATTTGATGTGTGATCCGTCGGCCAGGTGGATCACCAATTTGTGAGCCTTGGGTTGCAGGGGAATGTGGTGCTGTGCAGCAAAATCCAAATCAACGAAACAGCTGCACGCACCAGAATCAAGGATTGCCGGCACCGTAATAATCCCTCCGAGAAGCTGCAGAGACAAGAAAATGGTGAGATGGGCACGGGAATTAATCGGTTCATCAGATACAGTGGACAAGCACTTACCGCGCTTCGCGGGGCATGTCCGGACCATGTGACCAGGCTCTCCACAGTAGAGGCAAAGGTTTAGCTGGAACCGGCTTTGTCTTTCCTCGATGCTGATTGATGGCCGAAGCAACCCAATCTGCATGGGCTCAGAGGAGTCCGGAGGAGAGGAGGTCATTGGCTGGGAAGCAGGCAGAGTCGGGTAACTGGGCACCCGAGGGAGCATCCAGGTGGGACGCAGTTGTCCGGAGGACCTCTCGGCGCAGCGCTCCCTGATGCGCCGGTCTATGGAGATGGCCAAGGTGACCAGCTCCTCCAAGGTTTTAGGGATCCCCACTCGGGCCAACTCATCTTTCACGGGGTCCGACAGCCCCATGCGAAATTGGAACATGAGTGCTGCACTGCCCCAGGCGGTGTCCGAACTCCAGCGCCGAAATTCGGCGGCATAGTCCTCCACAGGGCGGCGGCCCTGCTGAAGGCTGTACAGGGTGGCTTCTGCGGTGGCGGCAAGATGAGGATCATCATATAACTGCACCATGGCCAGAAGAAAGACTGCAGCACAAGCAACTTCGGGGGCATTCTGCTCCCACAATCTGAGGACCCAGGCTTGGGGTTCACCCTGCAACAGGGAGATCACAAATCCGACCTTGGTGCTCTCCAAAGAAAATGTCCGTTGCTGGAGACCCAGATATAGGTTGCAGGCACTCCAGAAGACACGAAACTTGCGCCAGTCCCCGGAGAACTTGTCCGGCAGCGGGACCTTGGGCTCCGAGGGCAGGGCCACTATGGTACGGGCAGCTGCAGAATCGGAGGCTGGGGTGGCAGACAGTTCCTGCACCTGCTCTTCTAACCGGGTATATCCCTCTTGAGTGAGGCCAGCAAGATGGGCACACAAGTCATCCATAGCGGAGTGTGTTCCCTGCGCAGACTCAATCATGGCTGCTCGTTTCTGTCACGAACCTGGTGGTGGAGTCTGTCTTGTGCAGGGAACAACCGCTCTTGCGCACCCAATTCAAGTACACCTGGTAGAGTAGACAGAGGGCCAAGAGTGCGGGATGGCACGAGGGCTGGATGGTCACTGATGATGTAGTGAGGTTCCAGAAGACGTGCAGATAGAAGAGTGGTCGTACAGCCTGGGTCGGCAACAGGCAGGCAGGAAGGTACAAAAAGGATCAGGCAGGCGGGTAGTCAAAGTTCAAGCAAAGGTTCGTTCAACGGGCGGGCAGCAGAGGTACAGAGGAGTAGACAATCGGATGGTGTTTACCACGATAAATTCGGGTCCCTAGGGTCGTTATTCACGACGAGCAAGATGTCGCAGGCAGTGGACACTCGGAGTTGAGGGAGGTGGACAAGGACACAAGCAAACGAAGGACAAACTGGGCCGAACAGAACTGGACAAACGATGGACGTGGCTGGGGCCGATAGGTGCTGGTAGGCTAACAGATGAGGAGACATGGAGACGACG